>JAEUYN010002221.1:0-100683 GCA_018257835.1 Euura lappo
AAAATTGGTAAAATTGCATTTTACACCCACTGCAACGAAAATTTATTCTACACCGTTTTTTTTCTACACCAATTTTTTCTACACCGAACTTTTTCTACAGCAATTTTTTCTACACCGAATTTTTTCTACACCGATTTTTTCTACACCGAATTTTTCCTACACCGTTTTTTTTCTACACCAATTTTTCTACTCCACAATTGTTCCACACGGGCCAGTTCTACACAACCAAGATACAATAAATTCCCTCCGAAAATTTATTCTACACCGTTTTTTTTCTACACCAATTTTTTCTACACCGAACTTTTTCTACACCAATTTTTTCTACACCGAATTTTTTCTACACCGAATTTTTCCTACACCAATTTTTTCTACACCAATTTTTTCTACACCGAATTTTTTCTACACCGAAATTTTTCCACACAGAATTTTTTTCACACCGTTTTTTTTCCTGCAAGAGACACATTTTTCGACACGCTTGACTCACGATGAGATATCTTACGAATCTCACTAATATACATATATATAACGAAAGTAACATTTCAACTCAAACAGAATTCATCACTTGACGTGTTATCGCCGAATTGGTTTTGTGTATCGACAGAAAAAATCGGTGTAGAAAAAGTTCGGTGTAGAAAAAATTCGGTGTAGAAAAAATTGGTGTAGAAAAAATTCGGTGTAGAAAAAATTGGTGTAGAAAAAAAACGGTGTAGAATAAATTTTCGGAGGGAATTTATTGTATCTTGGTTGTGTAGAACTGGCCCGTGTAGAACAATTGTGGTGTAGACAAAATTGGTGTAGAAAAAAAACGGTGTAGGAAAAATTGGTGTAGAAAAAAAACGGTGTAGAAAGAATTGGTGTAGAAAAAAAACGGTGTAGAAAAAATTGGTGTAGAAAAAAAAAACGGTGTAGCAAAAATGGTGTAGAATAATTCGTGTAGAAAAGTCACCGTGTAGAAAAATTTTGTGTAGAAAAGAATCTCATCCGTGGTTGAATCTTCAAAAAACCGTCTAGCCCTGCTGGAAGTAAAGGGATAGAATCTTAATCCACTTGAATCACTTTGAATTCTTTAGATAGAAAGGGATAGAAAGGGATAGACACTTTCTATCCCTGGCAAGTATACGATCTGCACACCTCTATCCACAGCTTCTGGATATCCCTCTGTATCCCCGATTTCCTATCCACTTCTATCCACAACCTATCCATTTGTATCCCTCCGATGGTCTGTCCGAATCACAATTTGCGCCTATCCCTCTGTATCCCCGATTTCCTATCCACTTCTATCCACAACCTATCCATTTGTATCCCTCCGATGGTCTGTCCGAATCACAAGTTGCGCCTATCCCTCTCTATCCCCGATTTCCTATCCACTTCTATCCACAACCTATCCATCTGTATCCCTCCGATGGTCTGTCCAAATCACAAGTTGTGCCTATCCCTCTCTATCCCCGATTTCCTATCCACTTCTATCCACAACCTATCTATCTGTATCCCTCTCATGGTCTGCCCAAAACACGAGTTGCACCTATCCTTTTGTATCCCCGATCTCCGATCCACTTCTATCCACAACCTATCGATCTGTATCCCTCCGATGGTCTGTCCGAAACACAAGTTGCGCCTATCCCTGTCTATCGATTTCCTATCCACTTCTATCCCCAACCTATCCATTTATCCTCCGATGGTCTGTCGAATCCACAATTTGCGCCTATCCCTCTGTATCCCCGATTTCCTATCCTTCTATCCATAACCTATCTATCTGTATCCCTCGAAGGTCTGTCCGAAACACAGAGAAGTTGCGCTATCCTCCCTGTATCCCCGATTTCCTATCACTTCTATCCACAACCTATCCATCTGTATCCCTCCGAAGGTCTGTCCGAAACACAAGTTGCGCCTATCCCTCTGTATCCCCGATTTCCTATCCACTTCTATCCACAACCTATCTATCTGTATCCCTCCGAAGGTCTGTCCGAAACACAAGTTGCGCCTATCCCTCTGTATCCCCGATTTCCTATCCACTTCTATCCACAACCTATCTATCTGTATCCCTCCGAAGGTCTGTCCGAAACACAAGTTGCGCCTATCCCTCTGTATCCCCGATTTCCTATCCACTTCTATCCACAACCTATCCATCTGTATCCCTCCGAAGGTCTGTCCGAAACACAAGTTGCGCCTATCCCTCTGTATCCCCGATTTCCTATCCACTTCTATCCACAACCTATCCATCTGTATCCCTCCGAAGGTCTGTCCGAAACACAAGTTGCGCCTATCCCTCTGTATCCCCGATTTCCTATCCACTTCTATCCACAACCTATCTATCTGTATCCCTCCGAAGGTCTGTCCGAAACACAAGTTGCGCCTATCCCTCTGTATCCCCGATTTCCTATCCACTTCTATCCACAACCTATCCATCTGTATCCCTCCGAAGGTCTGTCGGAATGACAAGTTGCGCTAAGTTCCAGGTTGCGGTATAAAGTCATTATTCCGCAACTTTTATGCGCAGTTCGAAGTGCGCAGTCCAAAGTTGCGGAATGAAGTCATTATTCCGCAGTTCGTACACGCTGTCATGGGAGGTCTCAACAGCTGTGAAAGTAACGTTAATTCAATACCTAGGTATACCGCAAAAAACATTGTATGAGGCGTGCGTGTAATAAGTAACTATTTCAGCAAGGTCATGTTTTTCGTACTCTCCGCTGCCTTTGCCTCACGCCCGGCCTCGGCTCGCCAGGCAAAATAGTGGCTCGCGTCCGAAAAACATAACCTTGCCGAGAAAACACTTACTTTACGCGCTTGCCGTATAAATAGCTATTTCACATATTTTTAAACAAACGGCGGTATTACAGTTGAAGTAGCATCAGGAATTTCGCAACATCAATTTATTGAAGTATTTGTGAATTGGTGTTACATCAAATTTTTATCCTTATATTGTTAATGTCGTCAATTCTCAGTCTCCCATATCTGTCATTATAACTTTTTATCCATATCCGTGCACTATATAATATATATGGGGCATTCCATGTCAACTCGACCAATGATTTTCCCTCACCATTTTTGAATCGCTTCATAATTTTTTATACGATTTTCCTATCTCAAAATAGCACTCCCAAATTTTTTCAGTTTTTTTCCGCAATCCGTTAATTTTTTATTAATATTCAATCCCATCTGAAAAAAGGTTTCTTTTAAAAATCTCAAAAAATTCTCAAAAATCTAGTTGTTCATTCCAATCATTTTGCCACCTGGCCTATGATGGGACCTTTTTTTTTTAATTTTTTATATCACTTTAAACATTTTCACCAATCTTGCAACGTTACAAAAAAATCTGAAAAAATCTAAAGAATCTAGTTTTTCATTCCGATCATTTTGACACCCGGCCCAGTATTATAGTGTTGGACTCTCAAGACCGATTCTCAAATATTCTCGATTTTATAATGAACGTAATTTTACCACCAACAGCTCGAATTTCAAGTCTAAGGATAGAATAAAAATGTAAAAATCATTGATTTATAATAAACAAATATTCATTTGTAGTTCATTTATCAACTTGTAGAGTACAAAGACATTGAATCCCCAATACTCGAGAAGTGTTATACACTCGTTCTTTTGGCCGCGTACTGGGTACGTTGAGTATTTTCAATGTCTTTGTACTCTACAAGTTGACAAATGAACTAGAAATGAATATTGGTTTATTATAAATCAATGATTTTTACATTTTTATTCTATCCTTAGACTTGAAGTTCGAGCTGTTGGTGGTAAAATTACGTTTTATAAAATCATTATCAAATCATTATAAAATCGAGAATATTTGAGAATCGGTCTTGAGAGTCCAACACTATAATACTGGACCGGGTGTCAGAATGATCGGAATGAAAAACTAGATTTTTTGGATTTTTTTTTAGATTTTTTTGTAACGTTGCAAGATTGGTGGAAATGTTTAAAGTGCTATAAAAAATAAAAAAAAAGGTCCCATCATGGGCCAGGTGGCAAAATGATTGGAATGAACAACTAGATTTTTGAGAATTTTTTGAGATTTTTAAAAGAAACCTTTTTTCAGATGGGTTTGAATATTAATAAAACATTAACGGATTGCGGAAAAAATCTGAAAAAATTTGGGAGTGCCACTTTGAGTTAGGAAAATCGTATTAAAAATTATGAAGCGATTCAAAAATGGTGAGGGAAAATCATTGGTCGAGTTGACATGGAATGCCCCATATACCGAGCCTTTCTGAGGAAGCGAAACAGACCCTCTCTCTCCCTCGCCCAGGTATGCCCAACACAGGCCTGTGGAGGGGGAAGGGTTCGTTCCGCTTCCTCAGAAAGGCTCAGTATAATAATATATATATACGGGCAATTCCATATCAAGTGATCAAGGCTTTTGGGACAAATTTTTCTGATCTTGACGTCGATCTCAGAAAAACTAGTTCACGATGAAAAAAAAAAACTCGCCAAAGCTTTTTTTTTTATTCTCAATATTTTCGAAGTTATGAACTGACATTGAAAGAGATTCACATGGATAGGACTGGATAAGAAAACGAGGATAGGAATGGATAGGCCCGAGTTCAAATTCCAATTGACATTGAAAGAGATTCACATGGATAGGACTGGATAAGAAAACGAGGATAGGAATGGATAGGCCCGAGTTCAAATTCCAACTGACATTGAAAGAGATTCACATGGATAGAGTGTGGATAAGAAAACGAGGATAGGAATGGATAGGCCCGAGTTCAAATTCCAATTGACTTGAAAGAGTTTCACATGGATAGGACTGGATAAGAAAACGAGGATACGAATGGATAGGCCCAAGTTCAAATTTCAATTGACATTGAAAGAAATTCACATAGATAGTTGAGGATAGGACTGGATACGAGATCGAGGATTCAAAATATTCCGTGATCATTCTATGAGTTTGAAGTCTCCATCCCATGACATACTTTATATGAAATTAGTGAACACGAATAACAAGACGAGAGCGTAGCGCAGTGCTATGGTGTTCGACTGGAAATCTGTCCGTCGAGGGTTCGAATCCCCGACCGAGGCGATGAAATTTGTAAAAAGATTTCAGTTAACCGCGATCGCTACAACGTCTGAATGCATCAACTGTATTGTAATTGTTCCCTTTTTTTTTTTTTTTCACCAAACAAAGACAAAAATGGTTGCCAAAAATAAAAGATTCAAGGAGGTATTCAAATGGATAGACCATCGGTGATGCTTTGTGGATAGCAATGGATACATTAATGTGGATAAAGAAGGATACAAACTTGTTGAGCCCGATCATCCACCTTAGGATTGAAAAAGATAAACTCGGTGAAACATGAGGAATAGGCTTCTTGATATAAAAAGATAAGCACTAAAGTAAAGATTGAACGAATTGATAGAAAGTGATAGCTTCGCAGAGTTTGGCTGGGATAGAGACTGCTTATCATTTTCTATCTTTCCACTCATCCTGGCGGATGCGGATGGATAGAGGTGTGCAGATCGTATACTTGCCGAGGATAGAAAGTGTCTATCCCTTTCTATCCACAAATAGTCTATCTCTCTTTATCCACGATTTTCTATCTTTTTTTATCTTTTTCGACATCCAACCGGACGGAGACCGTGGATAGAGGTGTGCAGATCGTATACTTGCCGGGGATAGAAAATGTCTATCCCTTTCTATCCACAAATGGTCTATCTCTTTCTATCTTTTCACTTCCAGCAGGGAGCAGTATTCCCGTCATTGCAGCTACCAAAACCGGGCTTTGGTTGATCAACTATGAGACCCGATCGTATGCGGAAACCTTTTTGTATACTTGCTTTTCGGTTTTTTCACAATTTCTCTATCATTTGCAGTACGCGCTTGCCACTGTTCAATATTAAGTTTGTACCCTACATGCAAACAATATTCGAAGAAGCGAATCCACGCATGCAGAGTCGATAACCCGAACTGTAATCTTCATTGATTTTCTTTTCAACATCGCCTCGATATCGTTGAAATCTTTTGAAGTTGCTTGACATAAATAGCAATGTTGAGCAGAAGCATTACTCGTGATCGCATTGCAAACTTTACCATCTATCATGGTGAATGCAAGTTTGAAAGAAACGGTTATGTCTTTTCCGTCAATGACAGTTTCGTAAGGCACAAGGTTGCTTTCCTGCTGTTTTATAAACTCCATTTCACTCACCGTGGCTTTAGTATTTTCATGCAAAAATTGAATTCTAATTGGCCGACAAAAACGGGTAGACGATGGCCTTGGATTTTTCTATACAAACAAGCAGTTTCACTTCAGCACTATATTCTGTAACGGTAATGTCTGATTTCGGTAGATAACATTGAAGCTTCGCTTGATGTATTACATTATACGACGGAAATAACTTAGAGCGCTGTTCTTTGGCTGAATTCCGAAGCTTCTGATAGTCGGATTTCGACATATTGAGTTCAACTACAAGCGATAGGGCTTTATCAGGAGTATAAGAAATTTCTGAAATCGATTCCAAAGATTCTCTATACTTTTTAGCTCTTGATGGGCTTCCCAGTGTCACATCTTGAACAACTTTTGCGGCATCAGATCTACCAGCTGCTCGAAGGCTCATTTGAGCCGCATAAGACAGTTCTTCGGTACTTCTAGTTGCACGCAAATCTTCAGTTTTCCTACGTTTTGTGCGCACACTAGCTTCAGCAAATCCTAAAGAAGGCCGACCAATTTAATGCTGCTGGACTGTGTTGAAGCTTCTTGGATTTTTTCCAGGGGAACAAACACACTGAGCCATGTTGCAAATTTGACGAAAAATCTGTCTTCATGCCTCGAAACTTGCTTCCACTTTTGATTAAATTGGGACAATAATGCGCGGATTGCATGTTTTGCGTCATCCGACAGAGTGAAAAGGTCGCTGTAGTTTCTCCGACATGAAGTTTTCAATTTCCAGGTATGCTGAAGCTGCACCGCGATTCAAATCATTATTCAGGAGTGCGAAAATATCTTTTCTCGTTAATCCAGGTGCTGCGGGATCATCGTCGGCAGATTCTAAAATGTCAAAGAATAATACATATGAATAAGTAATTACCCTACTGAAGATTTCCGGGTGGAAATCTATGGATAAACCTATATGGTCTTTCTATAGGAATTTGGAACTGGAAATCCACTGGATTCTATGGATTTTGATATGGATTCATATAAATATCCAGGTAAAATCCTATGCGTTTTGAATTATATTTTGAATATCCACCTGCATATTTTCAATACACATAGGAGTTTACCTGGATATTTATAGGAATCCGTGTCGAAATTCATAGAATCCAGTAGATTTCCAGTACGAGATTCCTATAGGAAAACCATATACCGAGCCTTTCTGACGAAACTAAATAAACCCTCTCTCTCCCTCTCCCAGGTATGCCTAACGTAGCTCTGCGGAAGGGAAAGGGTATGTTTAGTTTCATTTTTAAGTTTGGAGACTTAAAATTTGATGAGAAAAAATTATCAGGCGCCCCGGGACTCGAACCCGGGTCTGTTGGATGCCAATCCGGGGGCTTACACCACTAGGGGGCCGTTCATAAATTACGTAAGCACCTCCTGGGGGGGGGGTCAAAAATTCCAGTAAATCCCTATTTACGCTCATGTTGTGGAAGGGGGGGGGGGGTCAAGAATGGCTCCAAAAGTGCTTACGTAATTTATGAACGGCCCCTAGACCACCTAGTCGCCCGAAAAACCTTGCCTTCTAATTCAGTCTCATCATCTTTCTCGTCTCCGTTTGTTTTCGTGCACCTTCATACGTATTTGTTTTCGAAGATTCTTGGCTATAGCACGCATGTACAATTGACTATTGTCAATATAGTGTGCGAGGTGAATGTCCTCGCATACATTATTCGGTAAAGACGTTGGTTTGTTTAGTTTCGTCAGAAAGGCTCAGTAGGTTCATCCATAGATTTCAACCTGGAAATTTTCAGTAGAGTACATATTCAGCCTCACTCACTATTACTCATTCCACAATATTATAGATGACTAGATGACTATAATATTGTGAAATGCTATGAAAACCACAAGGAAATTAAAAAAAGAACCCTCATTTTTTATCATCGATTTCGATTGGACACTTCAAAATATACATTTTTTCAGAGGTTATTTTTCGCTAAGATTCTGGGTTTTTTGAAAGAGGCCTAGCAGAAAGTGACTTCATACACGGACAAAATTTTTTGCGTGCCCCGTCGTCGCAGTCTCTATTTCAAGCAGTACGGCTGCACGCTCAGAGGCCTGAGCGCACCACCTTTGCAGTTGAGCGCGCCATCATCGCAGTTTGCGAGCTCAAGCGTCTCTAAATCTGAGACGCTGACACTCGCATAACCCGTTAGATGGCTCTGTTTGCACTCTGCGAAGCCTGAGCTCTCGTCCTGCGAGCGGGGTGCGCGCACAAAGCTGAGATCGTGGTCGTCCCACGTTTTCGACTACAGGGCTCACATGTGCGACGGCAGTGCTCGGAAAATTTTCTCCGTGTACAAATATTTCAATTTGGGAGCGTGAAATCTAAATCCGCTATAAAAACTGAGGGTAATGATAAAAAAAAAATTTTTTGGCCTCACTTGGCCCACGTGGGGCACTCGGCCAACAACGTGAGTACACCCCTGAAGAGATAATTTGAAACCATACAACTTTTATCTGAATCACTTCCCCGTATTTCATGTTTTTACTGTTCAAAATCGAGAAAAATGAATTTTTCATCACAAAACCTTGTACCAATAGCGGTTGCGCAATAATGCGCAAATTTTTTTTTGCCGTTTCCATCAAACAATAGAATAATCTACAACCTAGAATAAGTCCGGCCGCTTTGCAACGTTTTGCAATTCAACTTATCTCTACGTGTTTACAATTTTCAGTGTCAATTCTACGTTGATTTTCGGAAAAATCATTCGTTGACTGATATCACATACATTATTATTACAACTTTATTATTACATGATGATATTCTACTTACTTTCCCCTTTCGAATCCATTTTGAAAATCGTCATTCGGTTTATTTTTCTGCAACTGGCGACGTTTTCAAGAGCGCACTGAAAATTAGGCACAGAGCGCGACGCGTTTGCGTCGAGCGAAGGGTACTTTTGAACTGGGGTGTATAGCGGGTATAAAGGATCTTCCCCTTTCGGGTCTGGAACTCGACCCTCGGACTATTATTATATCTAACCCACCATTGCAGATCCCCGAAATCGATACTTTATGTTTAGACTTTTGGCCGTCGATTTGGGATTTCGTCCCACTGTGGTTCGTTGCTGACGTCACTTTTACCGACCGAAACGCGAACATTCGATGCTGACGTCACTCTGTGCTGCGGCCCCGTGTATTCAGTCGAGATTCGAACCCATTGAGACTACCTTACCGTCGCGCCTCTGACGTCATCAGCTTTGTCCGGAAGTTTCTTTCGCGACGCAACCTGTCAGATTCGAGGAGTCTCGACGCGTTTCTCGAAACTCTTCGAAAATAATATTTCCTGGAAAATGATCTCACGTCACCCGTGAGGTTCCAGAAGCTTCGTTACAACGGACGAAGGATTGCGTCAGCCTTCCAACGGCTGATGATTCCTGGAATTCACGAGTTGAAACCTGCTTCGACACGCGGCAGACAGTACGATTCTAGAATCTTCGTGAGACGCAATGTTCAACTTCAAAGGATACCACGATTCCAAATATCAAATTACATTCCATGTTACATTCCAAACAATAGTATCAAATTGCTCATCATTAATTAGTTAACAGCCGATGAATAAACGAACGATACCAAGAATTGTGAGCTAATCTATCTCTATATAAGAGATTCATTCATTATTCATTCACCAGTCTTGATCTTGCCCTTCAAATGAGTGCATAAAAACCGCAGTGCGACTTAAGGGCATGCTGGACTCAGTCTTTTCCGTATTTAAAGAAAAATGAAGCCTGATATGAACGGGGGGGTGCTTAATGGGTTCCTTAGACGATTTGTAATCAAATTGGTAGCTGCATGAACGTGTATCTCACCAAAATCGAGTAAAATAAGCCTTTTTTGTGTTGCGAAGCGTGAGACCGTCACTTGTTTTCACTCATATCACCGACTACGTATCTCAAAGGTGGAAACGAATCATTGAGCGACCTCATAAATATAATTCCACTCACATATATCGGAAAACATGTTCATTTCACTCAACGATAAAGACGAAAAATTGTTTCAAAAAAACAGTCTGTAATTCGGCGTATGAAGCATTGGCCGCGGCCATGTTGGATCGTTTCGCGTTGCGTGTCGGGCCGATCAGCGCTCCTTTTTCGACGCGCGGGCGCAACGGGAACCAAGCTTACAGTTGTTGCCAACCTTCGTCTCGCGGTCCTGCGTTTCAGGAACCGCCGTTCCTTGTTCAGCGCTATGACAGCTGAGCGGGAATTCAAACGGAAATAATTCGGAATAATAATAGTTATAACAAATGTATGATATGTATAAGTTGTAAAAATTTGTAAATCAGTCTAATTGTAAGTAGTAATGTATTAGATGAAGTTATGGAGACGGAAACCATGTAACCCCGAGGGGAACATTAATTATTATTATTATTATTATTACTATTATTGAGTCTTGGCTTCCGGGTTGGAGCCGCGTTGATGAACGGTTTGTTGCCGACGTTTCGTAAACATTGCAGTTTACTTCATCAGGGCGAGAGGTAACCTGATACTGGTTACCCCCGGACAGGGTGTCCCTATTTATCCGGAGCTGGAGTCATCGGAGCGTGACGTTCCAGTTGGGTGGAGTTGACCAATCAGGTGTTTTTAATTGATTGGCCAATCAATATCTTTTTCAGTAGGGTTGCGAGTAAATTTTTGGCAATGATAATAATAATTATTATCATACCGTTATTATCATAATAATAATTAGTATTATCATAATATTATGATAATAATTGTTATTATTATCATCATCGTCGTCGTCGTCGTCGTCGTCGTCGTCGTCGTCGTCGTCGTCGTCGTCGTCGTCGTCGTGTTGTTGTTGTTGTTGTTGTTGTTGTTGTTGTTGTTGTTGTTGTTGTTGTTGTTGTTGTTGTTGTTGTTGTTGTTGTTGTTGTTGTTGTTGTTGTTGTTGTTGTTCTTATTATTATTATTATTATTATTATTATTACCTCTGCCTTGTCTAGTTTTTTTATGCTGAAACTTGAAAATCTCTCAAAAGAATCGGAATTTTGATTATTCTGTGCGTTTCACAGGATTTCAGTGTTGGTAGAAAAAAAAAAATGGCGCAGACGTTTTCATTTTCATTCACAAATTTCACCACATTCCACTAATAATAATAATAATAATAATAATAATAATAAGAAGAAGAAGAAGAAGAAGAAGAAGAACGACAACGACAACGACAACGACAACAACAACGACAACAACAACAACAACAATAATAATGCATTGTTATAACTATTATGAATGCTTATGTATGTTTATGTATGTTTATTTAATGTTCCCCTCTGGGTTACATGGTTTCCGTCTCCATAACTTCATCTAATACATTACTACTTACAATTAGACTAATTTACAAATTTTTACAACTTATACATATCATACATTTGTTATGACTATTATTATTCCGAATTATTTCCGTTTGAATTCCCGCTTAGCTGTCATAGCGCTGAACAAGGAACGGCGGTTCGTGAAACGCAGGACCGCGAGACGAAGGTTGGCAACAACTGTAAGCTTGGTTCCCGTTGCGCCCGCGCGTCGAAAAAGGAGCGCTGACCGGCCCGACACGCAACGCGAAACGATCCAACATGGCCGCGGCCAATGCTTCATACGGAGAATTACAGACTTTTTCGCCACAGTGGGCGTAAAATGCGATTTTACACCTCGATATTCCGGGCGTAAAATGCTACTTTTTTCAACACTGTGCGTAAAAATCAATTTTACACCTTGTGCGCGTAAAATTCAAATATCGTTTTTTTACGTTTGAACGTCCGACTGATACAAAGGAACGAAAACGAGAGGGCCCTAAAATGCGGGCGTAAAATGAAAAATGAAAATTTTTACAGCCGCATTTCAAAATTTATTTCAAAATCGATTAGACGCCTCAAATTTTTTTATACCGAATCTACCTGTAATTATATTTCCATATTAGCGAACACAGAGGGGTCTGTTCAACGAAGCTGAAGCTAGTAGGCATAGTTAGCAGCCAAACGTTTCAAAGTTTCTGAATAAAGTCATCACATAGTACGGATTCATTTCTATGATTTCATGGGAGTATTCCTTCCCATAATATTTCACAAACTTCAAATTCTGTGGCCTGGGTGTCTCATTTCAATTGAATTCACCACTTTTGACTGCTTACTATGGCTGCTAGCCTCAGCTTCATGTCTGTCAAGATTCGTGGCACCGATTCGCCGCCAATTTATATTGTCCGGAGAGAAATAAATTGCGTTCATAGTCCTCAAAACAAGACTGTAAAGGGATCAGCGACGAAAACCGCGGCGTCTGTGCTTTACACCTCTTAAAACCAATGTTAAAATACAAATTCGTAGCGTAGGGACGGTGAAATGCGAAATACGAATGCTAGAAATGGTGAAATACGACTGCTATAGGAACATTGAAACGGTAGAAACAGTTCAGGCCAAGTAATTTATGGATATTAATTACTTCTTTAGCGCGGTCGTTCAAGAAGATTCCTATAACCTTGATGTGTAATTTTGCTTGAAGAAATTTGACGTCAGAATATGTTTTGAGTCGGGGGGGCTTCGCCCCCCTGAACCCCCCCACGAGGGCTTCGCCCCTCGACCCTACCAGGGGCTTCGCCCCTGGACCCCGCCGTCACGCGCAGTGGTCTGTCAAAATTTCGGTCCCGTCTATCTTTGGGAGCATTCAAATACTACGTCACGCTGTTAGGGGGGGGAGGGGGTAAGCTTCACTGTGATGACCTATGACGAGGGGGCGGGGGGGATAAACTCGCAGCGTCACGTCACGCTTTTTTTACCGACAGGCATGGTGCGAGTTTCAAAATATTGACAAATTTTCAGACGAATTTGAAAATATACGAAGGTGAGGGAGGGGAGTCGAGATTGAAGTCGTCACATCACGTCGAGAGGGGAGTAAAAAACTGCGTGACGATGTGTGATGTGGGGGAGGGGGGGGGGTCCGAAATGGCCAAAAACAGCGTGACGTAGTATTTGAATGCCCCCTTTATATAATTATATGATGTTTTTTAGGGGAGTACATTACTGAGATGCGGTACGCATTTTACGCACACTTTGACGAAAAATAGCGTATGTATCATAGGCGTAAGATTTACTCCCTTGTGTGATCGGCGCAAACCTCGGGCCGGCTCCGCCGGCCCTGGGGCGCGGCGATCAACACGCGGGTGTAAAATCGCGTTTTACGCCCTAGATACATAATATACTATTTTTTTTAAACAATTTTTCGTCTTCATCGTTGAGGGAAATGAACAAGTTATATGTGAGTGGAATTATATTTATGAGGTCGCTCAATGATTCGTTTCCACCTTTGAGATATGTAGTCGGTGATATGAGTGAAAAACAAGTGACGGTCTCACGCTTCGCAACACAAAAAAGGCTTATTTTACTCGATTTTGGTGAGATACACGTTCATGCAGCTACCAATTTGATTACAAATCGTCTAAGGAACTCATTAAGCACCCCCCGTTCATATCAGGCTTCATTTTTCTTTAAGGTAGTTCTGGAGTTTTTCGAACAACTTACGATTCGCCTGAAATTTCAGTATAGTGCAAAAACAACCTTCACGAATCGATACCTCGATTTTTAATTCAATCCACTACTTAGTTTGTGAGATAATCGAAATTGAAGATCGGTTGTTTCGTACGCGGCGCCTATATACCTAACACGTGAACCGATACGACTTTGTTTACATTTTTCATTATGGACGCTAAACGGAACTTACAATTTTCAAATAAAACTACTTGTGTATGCAGTACTAGTGTGGGATGAATTTAAAAAAAAAAATGGCAATTTTCCACTACTTAGTTTTGGAGATATCGGCTCACGAAAAATAATAATTCTTCTCGACACGGAACCGAGACACACTCTCTGTCTCGCTCAGTTGCACTGTGTTCGCTGCGACGGAGCGATGGGCGCGCGGTAACGGTGTGTACGGGACCTATCCATGCATGAGGTGTGATTGTGTAGGACGGACAGAGTGTACAAGCTCTGTCAAGAGTTCTTAACCGACGGCATGATATAACCATCGGGTTCTACTCTGCGCTGCGGTCGAAACTTTTGGCTGATACGTGTACCTCCAGAACTACCTTAAATACGGAAAAGACTGAGTCCAGCATGCCCTTAATTTCTGATTTAGAATATAATAGACACGATGTCGGTGGAACAATGTGAAAAAACAGTTGCTCTTATAAACCGAACTTATACTCTTTTAGCCAACGGTAAGGTAAATGCTCAAGAAGTAGACAAGTGGATGAAATGTGGTACAAAGAGCATACGAATTCTGGGACAGCTGTTGCGCAAGGAGGGTACAACTGTACCGGAGAAGCAAAAGTACCTAGCGACAATTGGTCAATTGAAGGGTGCGAATCTTCTCTTCAAAGGTGTAGTGTATGACGTTACCGACATAGGTAATAGACGTGCGTAGGCGTTAGTTAGGGCTTTGTACAGCGCCAGCGTGATCATGTATAACTGACCAGCACACCTTTCCCTCTCTTTTTTTTGAATCCTCACCGTGATAACATCGTCCTCGAGATATAATAAAGTACGCTCCGTTTAATAAGGTGTTATCATTTAAAATATGAACCCCTTCATCCAGTAAATATATAACAATTGGCGACGAGGATAAACTAGAAGTTGTTTAAAGTGAATGAGCGGCCGAAAAAGTAAAAGAAAACGTGATAAAAGAGATCACGAAAGTGAAAATTTCAAACGTGCAAAGATGGATGAAGCGGCTTTACGGAAGCAAATGGCTGATATAGAGGAACAGAAGAGGCAATTGGAGCAGCAAAGAGCACAAATGTTGCGAGAACACCAAAGGATGGTGGAAGAAACTACGGCAATCACTTCTGCAAGAGCCCAATTAAGAGAAGCTACGACGTTTTTAACAGAATTGAGGCAAAGTATGGCATCGTCGACCATGGGTCAAATCGGTCAGTTAAAAGAATTTGACATGAAAGAGGATTTCGAATTATGGATTGAACGTTTCGAACAATTCGTCATCATAAATAATGTGGCAGAAGTGAAACAAAAGTCGTTATTTTTAACGTTAATTGGACCGCAAGCTTATGCTTTGTTACGGAATTTGTGCGCGCCGACGTTACCTTCGGGAAAAACTTTAAATGAGTTAAGAGCGGTTTTGAAAGGACATTTACAACCGGCTCAAAGTGTGATAACAGTACGTTACAAATTCAAAGAGTGCCGTCAAGAAGACAATCAAAGTATTAAACAGTATTTGGAAAATTTAAAACAGCTTTCAATCCTTTGTGAGTATGGTGACAATCTGGAATCGAGTTTGCGCGATCAGTTTGTGTGGGATTTGAAAAGTTCGGCTATAAAAAAAAGGTTGCTAGGCGAAGCTGGCCTAACATACCAAAGAGCAATTGAGTTGGCAACAACATTGGAAGCAGCGGCGAAGGATGTTATTCAAATGGGTGGTTCGACATCGGACAATGGGACTGTCAACAACATCAGAAATTTGTATTCGAAACCGAAGAGCCAGAGTCAGGGACACAACGGTACGTCAGGATCATCAACAACTTGTTTTTGCTGTGGAAGACGGAACCATCAAACAAAGGACTGCAGATATAAAAGCTTCAGTTGTAATATTTGTAATCGGCAAGGTCATCTAGCTACAATGTGTAACAATAAGAGCGGTAGCAATTATCACAACGTAAATTCGAACAAAGGTAGAAATTTCAAAAGTAACAATCATTTCAAAAATTTTAAAGGAAAGAGAAAGTTTCAAAATAAAGAAAATCAAAATTTTATTGACGAAGCGCAAGACTTTAGCGCCGAGCTTGAAGAGCTTTTTCATCTAGACGATGATCAGAACGAAAAAGTAACGAGTAAAAGATCTCGAGTAGAGCCGATTTTTATTGAATTGAAAATCGAAGGTAGTTTGTTGAAATTCGAGTTAGATACCGGCTCTGCCATTTCAGCAATTTCAGAGAAAATTTACAAGGAGTCTGAAGATTTGAGACGGTTGGAGTTGTTACCAACAAAACGGTGTTTCAAATCCTATCAAGGTGATAATATAATGAGACCATTGGGTGTGTTGTTAATTAAAGCAGAGTACACTAATGTAAATTTTGAAAATTTGCAATTGTTTGTTTTTGAGGGTAACAGCACTCCAATCGTGGGTAGAGAATGGGTACGAGTATTGGGTCTTTTTAACTTTGATTTGGGTAAACAGTCCGATCACGAGGTCAAGTACTGTAACGATATTAAATTTGCTGTGGATGAGGTCATGCAAGAGTACAACGATGTATTTACCGATAAGTTGGGGAAATACACAAAGAGAAAATTTAAGCTTGAGTTGAAAGAGAACGCGACACCTGTATTTTGCAAGCCGAGACCGATTCCATATGCGTTACTGCCGAAAGTTGACAAAGAACTTGATAGACTGATCAAAGATGGAATCCTTTTTCCAGTGGATGACAGTGATTGGGGAACACCTATTGTTCTGATTGTTAAAAAAGATAATGGGGATATTCGTTTATGCGGTGATTTCAAAGTAACGTTAAACCCAAATTTGAAAAAAAATCGACACCCAATACCCCGTGTTCAGGATTTATTGGCTAAAATTAAGGGAGGACAATTTTTCTCGAAGATTGATTTGTCTAGAGCTTATCAACAGGTAGAATTGGACGACGAGTCTAAAAAGTTGGTTGTGATTTCAACCCACAGAGGCCTGTTTGCTTATAATAGATTGTGTTTCGGAGTTTCTCCAGCGCCTGGGTTATTTCAAGAAGAAATCGAACGAACGCTCAAAGGTATTGATGGGGTTGTTTGTTTTTATGATGACATCCTAATCTCGGGTCAGACTCGAGATATTCACGATGAACGTTTACGTCAGGTTTTGAATAGGCTCCGGGAATGTGGATTAACAGCACAGAAAAGGAAATGTGAACTTTTTAAGAAGGAAGTACAGTTTTTGGGGTATGTGGTAAATAAAGACGGAATTTCTATTTCAAAAGATCGTGTCAAGGCGATTTTGGAAATTCCTGTACCGACAAATCAAAAACAGTTGCGGGCTTTCTTCGAAATGATTAATTTTTACTCGAAATTTATCAAAAACTATTCACAAGTAGTTGGTCCGTTATACGGTTTGTTGCAGAAAGATGTTGATTGGGTTTGGAGTAGAAAATGCAACGACGCATTTGCTAGAGCAAAAAAATGTTTGACTTCCCATGGAGTTTTGGTACATTTTGACACTAAACTACCGTTAAAAGTGACTTGCGATGCTTCACCAACGGGTGTTGGTGCAGTGTTAGCGCATGTATTTGACAATAATGAAGTTAAACCAGTAGCTTTTGCTTCGCGAACCTTGACTAAGGCTGAGAAAAACTATTCTCAAATTGACCGAGAAGCCTTAGCAATAGTTTTTGCTGTGAAAACATTTCACCAGTATTTGTACGGTAGAGATTTCGAATTAGAGACCGACCACAAGCCATTAATCCACATTTTCGGCCCTAAAAAAGGAATTCCGCAAATGGCGGCGAGGAGACTGCAGCGTTGGGCAGTAGTGCTTCTGGGTTATGATTTTATAATTAAGCACATCAAAGGTATTGACAATGTAAGTGCTGATTATTTGTCACGAATGGATTTTGAAATTAAGGGGAAAGGAGATAAGGAGAATGACGAGTTTACTTACCTTAATTATGTTCTTGAAGATGTACCCACGATCAATAGCAAAATCTTGAGCGAGGAGAGTAAAGAAGATGCAGTGCTCAGCAAGGTGATAGAGTTTGTTAAATCGGGTTGGCCGATGATAGTGAGAGATGAGTTCAAATCTTTTAAAGATCGCAGAGAAGAATTGGCTATCGAGAATGAGTGTTTGATGTGGGGACACAGAGTGATTATACCGATTAGTTTGCGAAAAAGAATGTTAGACGAGTTGCATGAAGCGCATATGGGTATAGTGAGGATGAAGTCTTTGGCGAGATCGTACATCTGGTGGCCAGGTATTGATAAAGACATTGAGGGTATTAGTAAATCGTGTCAGCTGTGTTTAGAAAACGCTGATAACCCTCCGAGGGCAGTTTTACATCCGTGGAGTTGGCCAGAAGCGCCGAATCAAAGGCTTCATTCTGACTTCCTAGGACCAATAAGAAATCAGATGTATATAGTAATAATCGACGCTTTTTCAAAGTGGATCGATATTAGGCCAATGAAGGACATCACATCCAGACAAACAATATTAGTTTTCAAAGATTATTTCGCAACGTGGGGGTTACCAATCAAATTGGTAACAGATAATGGCCCTGCGTTCGCGTCAAAGGAATTTGCAGAGTTTCTTGGTAACTTGGGTGTGATGCACATTCGGACAGCGCCATATCATCCAGCGTCAAATGGTGCAGCAGAAAATATGGTTAAGACTTTTAAAAGTAAATTTAAAATTTTATTGAAGTCAGGATTAGACCAACAGGAAGCGTTGTTTAAGTTCTTGTTTTATTATCGTGCTACACAGCACGCAACGACAGGATATAGTCCTGCTGAGTTGCAGATGGGTCGAGTTTTTCGTACGCGTTTGGATCTAATTAGACCAACGCTTAGAGACAAGGTCGAACAAAATCAAGAAGCTCAAAAACGTCATTTTCGCGGAATTCGTAGAGTTCAGTTCGAGGTGAATGATGTGGTTATGGTGAAGGATTATAGTTCTAATTCGTGGTTGCTAGCAACGGTAATTAGCAAACTAACTCCGATCACAGACCAGGTTATGACGTCGAATGGCTTGATTTGGAAACGTCACGTTGACCAAATGCGAGAGTGTAGCCAAGAACTTAAACAACTAGATGAAAATGAATGTATTTTGAGACAAATTATCAGGAATGAAGCTAGTAGTGTGAATGAATCACTAGTGAGTAAGAACGATGCACCTGTAAATGATTCAGAACCCGAAAGAACGAGAGAGAAGGTAATCGATAAAATTGTCGACAACGATCAGGGTGATAATGGGAATTATGGTAAACCTGTATTTATACCAAAGGTTTATAAGAGTAACTTAAGGGGGTGCTCTACTCGATTTTTACCACGAAAATTATTTTCTCGAATATCTTCTAAACGGAGCTTCCAAACGGACTGTCCTTTGGGAATCCGGTGATTCATGAGAGCCAGATTCGATTGAACTGATGAGAGTCATCGAAATTGAAAAAAAAATGATTTGTTATACATCGTAAGAGGTGGGGGCGTCACCTATTTCCATTGATAGCTAAGTCTACGCGCCTCAATCGCAAAAAACAGCTTCTTGGCGGATTGCCGCGTGCAATGCCGAACACAAATATACCAAAACATCGTGGTTTTGTGCAAAAACAAAGACGTGGTTTGTGTCCCACGAAAATGTGTCAATTTCGCGATAGTCAAACAGCTGGGATCATGGTGGGTCATGGTGAATCATGGACGGCAAAGAGTTTTCGGCAGCGGCCGAAAGATGGCGTCCGCCGCGTATCCCTAGGACCGCATCGGTAAGTGCGCTATCCGCCTAGTGTCGGACTAATCTCACCGATCCAGCGATCGAAGCAGCCGGCTGTCAGTGACAAAAGCACGTGGGTTGTGCCTAGTTGTTATGATTGTGAAAAGGCACAGAACACGAACTGCCGGACAACATCAACAGTTCATCGGTAAGTGCTATAATAATGATAATAATAATAATAATAATGATATTAAATAATAATAATAACAACGATAATAACGATAATAATGATAATAATAATAACAACGATGACAACAATAAATAATGATGATGATAATAATATGATGATGATGATGATGATGATGATGATGATGATGATGATGATGATGATAATACTAATAATGATGATAATAATTTATTGATCATCTCCAATACAGAGGAAAAGAAAGGTATAGCGAGCTGGGCATAGACAATACATAGTAATCAAAAAACAAAAAACAAGATAACGTAGTAGAGCAACAATAAGGAGAAGACAAGGCCCAGATCAGAAATAAGATGAAATTATGCTAAAATAAGTTATAGTAAAACGAATAAGAGATAGTGAATCTAAATGAAAACACAAAAACAAACAAGAACGATTCAATCAACGATATTATTATTAATATTACCGTCATTGTCATTGTCATTGTCATTGTTATTGCCATTGTCACTGTCATTGTCATTATCATTATCACTATTATTAATTTTATTATTGTTATTATTATTATCATTATCATTATTATCACTTTTATCATTGTTATTATCGTTGTTGTTATTATCAATATTATTAATATTATTATTATTCTTATTATCATTATCATCATCATCATCATCATCATCATCATCATATTATTATTATTATCATCATCATTATTATTACTTTTATCATTGTTATTAATATTATCATTATTATCGTTATTATCGTTGTTATTATTATTATTTAATATCATTATTATTATTATCATTATCATTCCCAGCAAACAAATTTATGTACTAGTGCCGTACCATGTCTGTCGCGGATGCCACATGCTATGTACCAGGTTCGGTACATGAGCGGCACGTGTGCTGCGTAATGTCCGCAACACGCCAATGTTATAGGTACATCGCACGTATGCAACAAAGATACATACCAAGTACGTAACAATTACATCGCAGGTACGTTACCCGTGACGTACTACCAGCATCGCAGTTACATCTCCGTAACGTGCGTCAATGGAACTACAGCGTACGCAAAATATTCAAATAAAAATTCGATTTCAATCCTCATTCGCGCATTTTTTGAATATTTTACAGTATACTATCAACTTTTCGTTTACTCTGGATCAATTAAAATGTGTTTGTAGCTCGCTGCAAGAAATTCCGCTTTTGTCATTCTTTACCGGGATTCGAACCACATTCAATGGCACTCGTCCGTCTCACTAGTCAGGCGCTCTACCCACTACGCCAAACTGTCTTAGAAATCCTGAACCTTTTTTCTCTGATTCAATGGAAGACTTAATGAATCACAAATTCGATATCTTTTATCAAGTGGAAAATTCAATAAATCGACGGCTCTGATGTACTGTACACAACCGAACATTTTTAGCGGATCCGTCAGTAAACCCAATAAATCCAATGTCAGATTCACGTTAACCAGCGCAGTTTTGAATTTCACTATCACCGATCGTAAATACTTTGAGGTTATGTTCATCACTTTGACTTAATGGAATTAAATTGAAATGTTCTGCAAAATGTAAGCTACTATTATGGATAAATTACGAGAAGGAATTCCAGGTCAGCCTTTTTAATTAGTCATACCAAACCCAATGAATCCAATGTCAGATTCACGTTAACCAGCGCAGTTTTGAATTTCACTATCACCGATCGTAAATACTTTGAGGTTATGTTCATCACTTTGACTTGATGGAATTAAATTGAAATGTTCTGCAAAATGTAAACTACTATTATGGATAAATTACGAGAAGGAATTCCAGGTCAGCCTTTTTAATTAGTCATTTGAGGACAACAAAGATTAACTTTCCAACACAACCTATGATATCCTCACCCAGAGTAACAATAACAATAGACAAAGCGTCGAGGATTATCCAAAGATAAGTAATTGAATAATTGAACCGAGGAAAATTAAGTTTCATTTGGAAAAATAATCCGAACAACAGTAATGATTTGGAATGTAAGAATGATATTGAATTAACCGAAGAAAGAAAAATACAATATAACTTCACTGAACTCTGGACTTATTTCCCCCCTCGGTTCGGGTGTGTCAACTTTTTACATGATCTGTACGTAACCATGTGATGTAACAAAGCCATCGTGCAAGTAATGTAGCTGGTACATCGTCGCCATCCATTATATGGTATGTAACACTGTTTCCTGAATGAGAGGTCTCTGGTACATAACAGCAGTATGTACTCGATACGTTCGTGATTAAGAGACCTGTAATGTACCCGGTACATTAAATTGCAATGTAGCAATGTTTCGTGAATGTGACCTCAAAATGATGTACCAGATATGCCACTGTTTGCTGGGTTATTATTATTATTATTATCATTATTATAGCACTTACCGATGAACTGTTGATGTTGCCCGGCAGTTCGTGTTCTGTGCCTTTTCACAATCATAACAACATTCTTTGGAAATTCCGAGACAATTAGGCACATCCCACGTGCTTTTGTCACTGACAGCCGGCTGCTTCGATCGCTGGATCGGTGAGATCAGTCCGACACTAGGCGGATAGCGCACTTACCGACGCGGTCCTAGGGATACGCGGCGGACGCCATCTTTCGGCCGCTGCCGAAAACTCTTTGCCGTCCATGATTCACTATGACCTACCTATGGAGACTAGAGGGAAGGAGACCGAGCTCCGTGTATCAAGGAGCGGTACCACTTTCCGCGCTTTAAAACATATATATATTAATATTCGTCGTCCGAGGCGCCTCTGCCGGCAGCCTGAGTTGCCAAAGTTTGTATCATAATGTTTGGCACACGAAGCTCCATCCACCTCCGCCAGGGGCGCGTCGATAGCAAAATCCTAATTCTTAGCACGGAGTATAGCTATATATACAATATATATATCATATTTCGAGCGCAGAAGACGTGGACGTTTCTGCAGGAGTGGGGCAGACCAAGCTCGGTCTCCTTCCCTCTAGTCTCCATAGACCTACCATGATCCCAGCTGTTTGACTATCGCCAAATTGACACATTTTCGTAGGACACAAACCACGTCTTTGTTTTTGCACAAAACCACGACGTTTTGGTATATTTGTGTTCGGCATTGCACCCGGCAATCCGCCAAGAAGCTTTTTTTCTGCGATTGAGGCGCGTAGACTTAGCTATCAATGGAAATAAGTGACGCCCCCACCTCTTACGATGTGTAACAAATCATTTTTTTTTCAATTTCGATGACTCTCATCAGTTCAATCGAATCTGGCTCTCATGAATCACCGGATTCCCAGAGGACAGTCCGTTTGGAAGCTCCGTTTAGAAGATATTCGAGAAAATAATTTTCGTGGTAAAAATCGAGTAGAGCACCCCCTTAAAGGTCTCCGAGAATGTATGTATGAATGAAAAGAGCAAAACTCAAATTGAAAGTAGTATGGGTGAGCCAGCGTTGCGACGTTCTAGCCGTATTAAAAAGTCTGATCAAAAACTTAATTTGTAAGTTAGTAATATAGGAGGACGTTTTATATTAAGACAATGTAAAGAAAAAAGAATGACAATGATATTGTATATCGTATAAGATTGACAAGAAAATAAAATATTATTAATTAACAGAAGTGGGCAATGAATGTAAGAGGGGAGGAGTGTAGTGTATGACGTTATCGACATAGGTAATAGACGTGCGTAGGCGTTAGTTACGGCTTTGTACAGCGCCAGCGTGATCATGTATAACTGACCAGCACACCTTTCCCTCTCTTTTTTTTGAATCCTCACCGTGATAACATCGTCCTCGAGATATAATAAAGTACGCTCCGTTCAATAAGGTGTTATCATTTTAAAATATGAACCCCTTCATCCAGTAAATATATAACAAAAGGCCTACTGGTGACGGGTAGCGGATTGCGAAAGGGTAAGAATCGGAGCGATAGAGTGAGATGGTGTGATTTGGAGTCAGCTTTCGAGTAGCGTATACGTTCGGGGGTGATAGTGAACTTGAAACACGTGGACACGATCGCGTTTATGACAGATGCGTCAGCTCTTTTTCAAACTCGGATTAAAAACATGCTCAAGGAAGAGAACACGTTGAAAGTGAATAGTGTGTTTGCAGCTGAATCAAGATTCGCGGCAGCGAATCGCCGCCAAGTAGGTACCCGAAGGCGCGAGAGCTAGCTGGGAATTATTTTCTGGGCCTAACTAGTTATACCTGTAAGCACGGTGTGATAACTCCGGAACGCGTGAATATTTTCCGATAAAATTTACAGGATAGAAAGTCCCCCACCATATGACCTCGCTGTATAAATTTGATCACAATCGATCAACTGGTTTCTGAGATATTGATGACGAAAGATAATGAAAAAGCATCTTCTTCTTCGTCTTCTCCGCCCAATTTTTCGCTAGACGCTGGCTTGGGACATCGATTCCGATCGAACGGCTGTACGTATCGACTTGCGATTTAAATCTTGGTTAGGTTCCGTGGAAATCTCGCCCCCTATTGATTTTGAGCCAAATCCGATCTCTCACTCGGTCGGTATAAATAAATGAGTTTACGAAGTGAGTTTCCACAATACGGCCGCACATCGGCGCTGCGCGCGGGTCGCCGTAATGAAAAAGTTGCAGCGATCTATGATCTAGTTCTTGACTCACGGTCAGCCCGGTGACACTATCCAGTTTGACTGATTCCCTTACTGTCGCCAACCGCTACGCGACGCTGGGAGTAGTGTGCCCTGTCGGTGGGCGTGGTTACAACGGAAAAATTTGAAAGACCTCGAAGCCCGTATTTCAATAACCAGATCCCTCCCCAAATATCCATTCTCCGTTAAATCTTTGTTTTTAATGAAGGTATTAGAACGCTTATACATCAATATTAGACAGTAATTACGGGGGATTCCACGTCAAAACGACCGAAAAAACAAGATTTTTTCCCTGACTCCTTTCGATTTGCTTTTCCTTTTGCACAGTCAAACTGCATGTTGAAAGGATGAACTGTGATTTTTTTTCAGATTTTTTCGAGTTTTTCGACTCATCATTCTATCACAAAAAATCATCGAATAAATTGATTTTCGATTCTTTTTTTACTTTTCGCGCCTAGATAGCTCAAAACGTGAACGATGTGTGAAAAAAGTTCCAATACGAAAATGTTGGGGTTTTTTGTGAACTTTTCGAGAGTATTTTCATCAGATTTTCGATACCCCGTTCAAGTGTGGTTTTAATACAAAATGAGTGCAAATCATTCATAACTCAAAAGCGCCCCAATCGAATTGGCTGAAATTTATACACAGCGTGTCTTTTTCAATGCCAAAGGTTGTCTGAAAATTTAAAAGTGGGCCGAGCATATTCGCACAGTGGCGAGAATTCGGCGATTATGAGGTCGCAAAACAGTTTTATGGCCACGATTTGAAAATTCAAGATCAATATGCATTATTCTTGTTTGCATACTCGCGATCGCCCTTGAATTTTTGAACTGCGAATTCACGTTGGATCAAACTATTGAATGAAAAATAAACCACGTGTTCGTATATTAATAGTCAAACTTTTATTTATTAGCATTTGTGAAGTTATTCGGTGGGTGTTCGAGGTTATGTCGCAACTTTTTGAATCAGCTTTCGAATTTTTTCGACGTAACCACGCCCACCGGCCGGGCACACTACCCCCAGCGCCGCGTAGTGGTCGGCGACAGTAAGGGAATCACTGTCTAACATTAGCGGTATAGGGAAGTGTCACCGGGCTGCTCACGGTCGATAGAAAAATCGAAGAAATTGGCATGGTTATACCATAACCTCGATGTCGGTATCAATAAAATTTAGTCCGTGACCACGAAGTGCTGTGAGCAGTGCTAGTGCTTCTACTGATCGGATATCGATTAATCCACGATAACTAAATGTACCCGTGATTCACAGAAAAAAAATCGCATAATAACATCATAACCTGAAACACAGTCTTGAGATCAGTACTGCTTGAGATACGAGACCGACCACCACCGTCTCCAAGATATGCATTCATCAACAGTTCTATTTTGCCGATACGGAAAAACGTTCCAATTAAACGCCAAAGATTCATCAAGGTAGACGTAAAGAGAATGCTGTTGATGATCCATTGACATGTCACATACTACACATGCATATATAGCTACCCGACAACTGAGATAATTACTGCGTGAAAGAATCTGCCACTTCTTAACCACCACGGTTCCGGAACATGGAATGAAACTGCTGCAACACACAGATCGCTATTGCCAGAATACCTGGGGTCTGCGTTTCACACCTCTAACCGCTTCATACAAATCAAACCAGCCGAATGTCGATAGTAATACCCGGGAAATCATCAATTGGACACTACACGCCAATGAGCCGCTACACAAATCAACAAGAAGAATTTATTCAGAATCGTTTGGTACATTGTAGAAAGCTCGATGCGTCCGCATCGTAAGTATGGCGCCTTGGTGCATCAATTGCAGTCCTATGAAAAATCTATAACTATGACATTCTAAACCAAAACCAACGTATCGATTCGAATGAGTAATGGAGACATCTAATCGTTACAGGCCAGCGATAGTGACCAGCAACCAAATGACCGACGATCCAAGATGAAGACTTATCGACTGCGTCGTACGCCTCACAGTCCCCCTCCTACCTATGGGCAACAATAACGGTCGTCACACCCAGCACAACTCTGTACTCAAAAACCGAATAACTGAAGTTATTTTATCAAAGTTGAGACGAAGAGTTTATAACTACAATCGACAATAATAATCGATTCATATGTGTAATGGAGTGATCGGATCTTTACAGAACAGCGAGCAAACGCCCGTCTTCAGAATTATCGACCATCGAGGATGGATCGTAATTGCCAATACCGGGGGAGCGATCCATGCGATGGCTGACTGGTCAGACGAATACACTATACAGAGCCGCTTGGAGAATCTATTCAGAAAAATCACCACGCCGAAAATGACTCTATACTCTATACTGAGAGACTGTGTATTAGGCTCAGTTTATTTTATCAGAGGTGAGACGAAGAGTTTAGAACTACAATCGACAATAATAACGATTCATATGTGTAATGGAGTGATCGGATCTTTACAGAACAGCGAGCAGACGCTCGTCTTCAGAATTATCAACCATCGAGGATGGATCGTAATTGCCAATACCGGGGGAGCGATCCATGCGATGGCTGACTGGTCAGACGAATACACTATACAGAGCCGCTTGGGGAATCTATTCAGAAAAATCACCACGCCGAAGATGACTCTATACTCTATACTGAGAGACTGTGTATTAGGCTCAGTTTATTTTATCAGAGGTGAGACGAAAAGTTTAGAACTACAATCGACAATAATAACGATTCATATGTGTAATGGAGTGATCGGATCTTTACAGAACAGCGAGCAGACGCTCTTCTTCAGAATTATCGACCATCGAGGATGGATCGTAATTGCCAATACCGGGGGAGCGATCCATGCGATGGCTGACTGGTCAGACGGATACACTATATAGAGCCGCTTGGGGAATGTATTCAGAAAAATCACCACGCCGAAGATGACTCTATACTCAAAGACTGTGTTTAGGCTCAGTTTATTTTATCAAAGGTGAGACGAGTAGTTGATAACTGCAATTGACAATGATGAAATTCATTCATCTGTGTAATGGAGTCATCAGATCTTTGAAGAACAGCGAGCAGTCGCCAGTCTTCAGAATTATCGACGATCGAAGATGGATCGTGATTTCCAATACCGGAGGAGCGATCCATGCCATGGCTGACTGGTCAGACGGATACACTATACAGAGCCGCTTGGGGAATGTATTCAGAAAAATCACCACGCCGAAGATGATGACTCCATACTGAGAGACTGTGTATTAGGCTCAGTTTATTTTATCAAAGGTGAGACGAAACGTTTATAACTACAATCGACAATAATAATCGATTCATATGTGTAATGGAGTAATCGGGTCATTAGAATTATCGACGATCGAAGATGGATAGTAATTTCCAATACCTGGGGAGCAATCGATGCGATAATACGCAGCCCGGACGGATACACTACACAGAGCAGCTAGCTCAATAACTGAGTGACTCAGTTGACTTTATCAAAGGTGAAATGAAAAGTTTATAACTGCTACCTACAATGTATATCGATTCATATGAGTAATAGAGTAATTCGATCTTTACAGGACAGCGATAGTCACACATCATCCACCTGACTGACGTTTCAAGATGGAATACGTATTGTGTGACGCCCCTCCCAGTTATTCGGCTATCTGGGGTCGATGTTACATTACGACCTAAACCGTTACTTGCAATATCACCGAGCCAATCATAATTTGGTAACGAACGATGCGATAATACACGGCACGGACAAATACACTACGCAGAGCAGCTAGATCAATAACTGAGTGACGCAGTTGATTTAATCAAAGGTGAAACGAAAAGTTTATAACTGCTACCTACAATGTTGACTGATTCACATGTGTAATGGAGTAATCGGATCTTTACAGAACAGAAAGAGGTTGCCCATCATCAGAAGTATCGACGTCGAAGATGAAATACGCGGCTGCTGCATCGCATGCCTAAGTCTTCTGGCTATCTGCATTCGATGTTACATCACGACCTAAGCCGTTACTCGCAATTTGACCGAGCCAATCATAATTTGCATTACCTGGTACATACATAGTGGATGCAATGATTAACTGCATGGACCGATGCACTATGCAGAGCAACTGGCCGAACGCATTCTTCGTCAATCAGTCCGCCATGCAAAACTCCATACCCGAACACTGAGTAAGTGCCTTCATTCTATCAAAGGGGAGACGAAAAGGTTTATACCTGCGATATGTATGTCTAATAATTGATTATTTGTGAAACAGATCCATTAGAGTACGCCAGATCAAACCACGGGAACGCAGAGTCAGACCAGATCAGAATGACAATTCGTCCGTCACCAGAAACAATGATTACTACAACATTCGTGTTAAGTACGGAAAAAAAGCTGAGAAAAATAAACAAATCGATCACGATGACTCAGCTCCGACAGTATCCCATAGATCACAAATCTTTATTCGACATGAGAGTTGCTTGCTTCATTTCTCACCTGATTGATCGTCACCGCAGGGATACGACTATTGTGCTCATCATCAAAAGGTATGCTATGAAACTGATGCTTCAAACTCATCCTTAACGATGGAATAGGGAACCCAGAAAAACAGAACTGAAAATTTCTTTCGTAGTATTTATTTCCGTTTATTCCTATGGTTTACAGGGGAGCTACTTTGAAGAAGCCAATGCATCGGGGTTGAAGATGAGTCTGCAAGAGTCTGTATTTCCATTGATCTTGTGATAGATATACCACTTTCTCGCACTCCCAGCTTCTCACCGTGCCTCAGCCTGTTCAATCGTCGTTCGCTGATATTAGTATGTGGAAACAAACTACTTCAGAATGGCCAATGTTTCGAATTCAAACATCAGCCTAATACCACCACCAGGCTTTAAATCTGCACAATTGTTCAGAATCATACATCGAAGAACGAGCAAAAGAACAAATCTGAATATTTCGTATTGGAATGTATGCTATACAAGTCGATAGTCCCCGACTTTCCTCTGCCACCACAGCATGGGATATTCAACTACCAGGTTGTTATAATTTTTATGATTCTCAAAGTGACCTACATTATTATTGCATTTCAGTGGACAAGCACGTAAAGGACAATTATTTCTGTAAGCTTAATGACCCCAAGACCTCGTTTTACCACAGAATCGACGAACCCTGTTGCAAATAAACAGTCAACTGATTTTACCTATAAATGAAAAACAATTAGAATGCAGCGTTACCTGATGATAAATCCAGAGTTTATCTCAGCTATTCCTATTCAGAGAAGTTTAGTTTACAACTCTTAATTTTTACAGATAGGTAAATAACTTATTCCTGAATTGTATCTTTCGACATATTTTATTAACGAATTGCTGAATGAATAGTGTCGAATGCGTGAACTTGACAGGAGGAAAAGGAAATCATCCGATAACAGTGATACATGGTGTATTCCTAATGATGATACTGTCCGAATTTGGCTAGAACAAGAAAACAACCTTCCAGGCAGTTGAATTGGTTCAGAACTGTAAGCTTGCTTCTCGACATGAAGCAACTTCAGACTGTAGCGTCGTTACGAATTCGCCCAGTAAGTACATACGAAAAAAACTAATCGAATTCAATCATTCATTCGATTGAACTTGCATTTCGGGAGAATCGATGATAGTTCTAAGCTAGCACGTGATAGAAACTATGGCTGTTAAATTACTGAAATTTTGATTCCAAGCTAAGTTAGGTTGGGTTAATTTCATTTAACAAGTTAAGACTGTAACAAAAAATGAACTTCTATATAATAAATTATTTATGTGTGTCACAGGTGACAGTTGAAGTAAATCTGTCTTTTCATTCTTAATGTTTCTCCCCGTACCCTACTTCCGCATGTGTTTCCTGACATAATCATGCTATAAATACGTATGTCGCCGTTGAAATTTATTAAGCAATCTATACCAATCTACTGAGGAACACTTGAAATCGTAGGATCAACTGCTCGAGCACAGAAATAATTCAATTTCATTGAGCGCCACGGTAGTTTTACCGTAAATACAGTTGTGGTGGGATTCTTTCGGCCAATGGAATTAAATTGACTCGCTCATGCACAAAGCGTAGCGTCAAGTATTCCGTACGAAAACCGTACGAAAGTTGGGATAGTTGATACGTTAATCCGATTGAAATAATTATTGTCGATTAAGTATGGAACAGCAGTATCCATATTGTGAACTTGCAAAAAGAAGTGAAATCTAACACAAAAACATCGTAGATGTAAAAAAAGCCGCCACGTACCCACGCAAAAATGAGCAAAACGTATCGCCAGTCTCTGTCGTGAAATCAAGAAAGAAACCAAGCACCGAGCGTATTCCTTCGATCTCTCAGCAAGTCTACGTCGTCAAGTCGGAGTTTCGTGTGAGGATATCGAAACATCATTCCAAGAGCTACGTACTTGGCGGGCACATTCGGTTTCATAGAGCTATACGGACAAACCACTTTTTTGTGTGATAACCGAATTTTGGATACGATAGCAATACTATTCACTGGAAAACTAGTTACTCCCCACAATAATCGCATGGTAAAATAAGTATTTTACACGTACCTAATCATGCGCATCACTTTACAGGAGTAAATATCTTCTTCGAAAATCGTTGACGTTCCACTGTCATTGCATTATCGGATCAGACTCAAAACTCTTGAATCACCATACATACCTATGAAGCCAATAAGCTATGTAGAGTAAGTTCTTCTATGATAGGTAACTTACGGTGGAACTTGAGTATGTAGTCTGTTGTGGGGAAATGAACTCATCCGCTTCCAATAGTGTCGAATCAAGAAAACCTTACCTTGTTATTTCAACATGAACCTAAAACTCACAGCCACGGATACACGTGAATGATGTTGGCACGGTGTAACTAGTATAGAATATAACTGTTCCATATAAAGATGAATATAAAATCCAGTTGAAAATTGCTGTATGCAATCTTGCTCACCATCCGTGGTACGAGTAGATATATGTACAGGCAGAAGAAGGATCGATTACAGTACTCATAAAACAATTAACCGCGTATCACGACAGTCTCGCATTCTCGCAAAAATATTCCATTATTGATTAGCTTCCAAAGGATAACCATTCGTAATGATATATTAGTACGACAAGATTAGCGCGTGCGAGTTTACGGAAGTGAATTCGTCCTTCAAGATCGAAAGATGCACTTTTATTCAGTATGAATTGAACCAATGTTATCTCTGAATCGGACATAGGCCAGTCAATGCAAGATTCATGACATGTATGTCCACATTGTCCATCGACCGGAAGCATATAGTATACTTCAATACATCTATCATCAACAAAGTACCGATACAAGAAACTACTATTCACAGCTTGGAGGAACTATTATCAGACAAACAACCAAACCACAGCATAAAAATGCAAGTAGTTGTGTACTATAATTGATCAATCAATTTTTTATGGTAATTTGACGAATAATAAACAATATGGAGCACAGTTTAACTGAACAAACGGTTCTCAGACTACGTGAGAATATTGTCAATTTGAAAATAAAACCACAAACACACGGAAAGAAAAACCGAATGTGCCCGCCAAGTACGTAGCTCTTGGAATGATGTTTCGATATCCTCACACCAAACTCCGACTTGACGACGTAGACTTGCTGAGAGATCGAAGGGGTACGCTCGGTGCTTGGTTTCTTTCTTGATTTCACGACAGAGACAGGCGATACGTTTTGCTCATTTTTGCGTGGGTACTTGGCGGCTTTTTTTACATCTACGATGTTTTTGTGTTAGTACAGCTTTATTAGAAATGATGAAAAAGTCATAGAGGTTAAGTATTTTAACACGAAAAATGCTTCGATCCTCCAAACGACTGAACTGAAAGAATGGTTCATACAAAATGTGCGAGATCCAATCCTCAAGGATATGGAAGAATTCCAGGACAAAGATTCCGGTTGGACATTACACTCAATTGTGAATCTAACGATAAACATTGACAAATATAATCCTATGCACGGGAGCTCGTACATTGAACTACCTACACCCATCAAGAAAAAGCATGCATGTGTCAACGTACGGAATGATGATGATCAGTGTTTCAAATGAGCACTGCTGTCTGCGTTACATCCAATCAAGTGGGGGGATCATCCAGAACGGGTTTCAAAATACAAGCCATACGAAGAGAATTGAATTTTGACGGTATAGATTTTCTTGTAACGCCGAAATAAGTAGCAAAATTTGAGAAATAAAATGATATTTCCGTGAATATATACATTTTGGAAAAACGTGATGGAAAATTCAAGACTGTTCCCATCTACGTCACACCTCTAAAGAAGAATAAGCATGTGAATTTACTCATGTTGCAAAATTACTACGTTGATGGAACGGAAATAGACCATGATCGCTGTCTTCACTATTTCCGGAGTTCACAAAAACTGAATACCCATGAACTGGATTGTGCGCAAGTGAATAAGTGTAAGGTTGTGCTACCGTCGCCAAAGAACAATACATTAGCATTTAGGGATTTTAACAACAAGGAAAGAGTCCCCTTTGTGGTATATGCTGATTTCGAATGTCTCTTGCTACCCGTTCAGGATAGTCAGTCTAATACTGCAGCGTTCCAGGAACACGAACCTTTCAGCGTAGGTTACTATCTGAAATGTAGTTACGATGATACACTATCCTACTATCGTAGCGATCGAGGCTTGAAACCGCAGCTGAATGGTTCGTGCGAGAACTACTGCAGCTAGCCGAGGATATAGAAACGGTATTTCGGTGTCCAATACCAATGAATGAACTAACACCGGAACAAGAAGAGGCATTCAGAAATTCATCGGTCTGTCACGTCTGTGAAACGCCACTGCTACTCGGTAAGAAAGTTAGAGACCACTGTCATCTAACTGGAAATTATCGAGGTCCTGCTCATCAAAGCTGCAACCTCAGCTACCAAGATTCACGGACTGTTCCAGGGATCTTTCACAACCTTAGTGGATATACGATAGTCACTTCCTCATTAAAGACGTTTGTACCTATTTCGATGGACGCATTAGCCTTTTACCGCTGAACAAGGAGCGGTACATATCATTCACGAAGCACGTCAAGGGTAGCGATATCGCATTCAGATTCATCGACTCGTTTCGGTTTATGAATTCTTCGTTAGAGAAACTAGCGTCACACCTTCAAGGGTAGCGATATCGCATTCAGATTCATCGACTCGTTTCGGTTTATGAATTCTTCGTTAGAGAAACTAGCGTCACACCTTCAAGAGCTCAAAATAGTGAGAAATGAATTTTTCACACCTTAGCGAAGATAATTCAAACTCCTAACGAGAAAAGGCGTGTTTCCCTACGAATTTCTCGATTCGTGGGAGAAGCTCGATGAACCTAATTTACCAGCTAAAGACAAATTTTACAGCATCTTGAACGACAGAGGTATTTCTGACGAAGACTATAATCATGCTCAAAGAGTGTGGAATGAATTTGATATCGGAACTTTGGGTGAATATTCTGACCTCTATTTGAAAACTGATGTACTACTTTTGGCTGATATATTTGAAAATTTTCGGGAGGGGTGTCTCAAAGCGTATGGCTTGGATCCCGCACACTATTACACGACTTCAGGCCTTACGTGGGATGCCATGCTGAAGTACACGAAAATTGAACTAGAACTCCTAACCGATATAGATATGGTTATGTTTATCGAACGTGGTATCAGAGGCGGTGTGAGTCAATGTTGTAATCGATATGCGAAAGCCAATAATAAGTATGTTAAAGATTACAACCAGGACGAAGAATCAAAGTATCTCATGTATTATGACGTTAATAATTTGTAAGGATGGGCAATAACTCAGTATCTTCCTCATGGTGGCTTCGAATGGGTGCGTAACGTAGATGGATTCAATTTCGACGTACCCGATGACTCACCGGTAGAGTACATACTGGAAGTGGACTTGGAGTATCCGGAAGCGATTCACGATATCCATAGCGATCTACCACTATGCGCAGAGCACATGAAGCCTCCCGGTTCCAAACAAGAAAAGTTATTAACAACGTTATATCCAAAAAATTGATATATCATACATTACCGCAACTTAAAACAGGCATTGAGATACGGTCTTCAGCTTAAAAGGATTCACAGAGTTTTGAAATTCAACCAATCACCGTGGTTGAAAGAATATATCGATCTCGATAGTAATATGCGCAAACAGGCTAAGAATGAGTTTGAAAAAGATCTGTTCAAACTAATGAACAATGCTGTTTTCGGTAAGACCTTGGAAAACGTACGTAAACGGGTTGATGTCAAACTTGTGACAAAATGGGCTGGAAGATACGGTGCGGAAGGTCTGATCGCAAAGCCTAACTTCCATAGCCGTTCAGTTTTCAGTGAAAACCTGGTAGCTGTAGAATTGAACAAACTAGAGGTTGTGTCAAATAAACCAATCTATGTCGGATTATATTACGTCGCCTCGTCCTCTAGGTCAAAAGGTAGTAACGTTAGTTGCTCGGTCCAGTCCACAGTATTCAAAGCCTGCGGTACAAATTTTTACCGCTTGGAGGCGCTCCTCGCGGAGCCGGGACTTCATTACGTTTTTCTGTGCGGTCCAAGCCAGACGCTTTTATTCGCAAGAGCGAAAAAACGCGAAAAAAGTGCAGAAAATGGGCTCAGACGCGGAAAAGTCTGGGCACAGGAGCAGAAAACATTCATCGAGGGAATTAGAAGATGAAAACGCGAAGCTGTGGCGAGCGGTAAAAGACCTAAAGAAGAAAATCAAACGGCGTCGCTCTGTTAGCCCACGCCAACCCACTTCGCACGACCGACGCCACGCCGCATCGCAGGATCGACGTCCCAAGAAGAAAAGAAAACATCATGAAAACCCAGAATCTTCAGAAAAAGATGATGGTGAGCGACGCCCGAGAGGCTCGTCACATCATAGTCGAAGGGAACAATCCGTAAGTTCAAACAGTTCTTCGAGCGAAAGCTCGAGAACATCAAGCAACATTACCGGCAGAGAGAGTGGCGAGCGTCATCCGCGAGAGGCGTCACACTCTGGCCGAGACCGTCAGAGGGCGTCCCGGAGCCCGAGTCACGGCTCCTACTATTATCGGCAGGACGAACCAGTCGGTAACAGCAGCCGACAGACCTGTACACAAGCGGATCTAAATACAGAAACCGTTCAAAACACAGAGGACCACCTGGATGAGGCAGTCCTCGAGTTGTTGGGTCAGGATACTTCAAACAATAACCTCACCGGGCCTCCCATCCACGCTGCACTGGCGGAGCGATGGAAAAATATATTAAACGTGGGGCTATCAAAGGAAGTCAAACAAGATCTCCTGAAGAAATATCCAATATCAACGAACTGCCAGCATTTGAAGGCCCCGCAAATAAATCCAGAGGTAAAGTCGGCGATGAACGCCATCTCACTTAAAAAAGACAGCTACCAAATGCTGTCCCAAAATGCACTTGGGACAGGCATAACGGCGATGGGCGCTGCCCTCACTGAAATCCTACATTCGGAGAAAAATAAGGATGTACCACTTGACACATCAAAAGTCATCTCTCTACTAGGAGACGCAGGCCGAATCCTTACAGATTTACATCATACCTTGTCAATGAGTCGACGCTTTTTCATAACCCCCGGGTTAAATCCGCTGGTAAAAACAATAGCGGCGGAGAGCACTGTCGGCACCCTGCTTTTCGGGGATGAGTTTACGGAAAAAATAAAGTCCGTGAAAGCACTGGAAAACTCCAGCAAGGACTTGGCCAAAACCGCAGCGACTACCCGTCGATCCTCGGGAGCCAACAGTTCCCAATACAACACTCCTTCTCGCCCGAAAGATAACGGAAACTCCAGTCATTTAAACTGGAAGGGCCCTCCCAAACGCAGTTACAAGAAACCTCAACGCGGGGGGGGCGAGACAACGAGAAGGGCAGGCAGTCGTACGAGAGGAGCGGCCGTCAACATCGTCGATGAATGTAAGTATGCCAGCCGGACGACTCAAGAACTACGTCGACAGGTGGAAAAGCATAACGTCGGACCAAGTTGTTTTAAACTGGCTACAAGGATATAAGATCCCTCTTGCCTATAAAGTCAGACAAACTCGCTTTCCACAAGAACCTAATTAGCTCTCTGCGCAGGATTTTGAGAATTACTCATCAGCAATACAAAAGCTATTAAAAAAGGGGGCTATCTCAAAATGCAAACCCAAAAAAGGCCAATTTATTTCATCTTATGACCTGGTCAATAAACCAAACGGGGAAAAAAGATTTATTTTGAATTTGAAAAAATTTAATCAACACATTATTGCACCTCATTTCAAAATGGAGGATCGCAAGACGGCCGTCAGCTTAATGCTTAAAGATTGTTTCATGACCTGTTTGGACTTGAAAGACGCTTATTTTCTAGTACCTGTAGATAAACATCATCGAAAATATCTTAGGTTCATTTTCAACGGTGACTTATTTGAGTTCACGTGTCTACCATTCGGACTTTGCACCGCTCCCTTCGTCTTTACCAAACTAACGAAACCAGTCGTGCACAAGTTGAGGTTCCAAGGCCTAGTCTCAGTAATATACCTAGACGACATCCTACTAGTGGGCAGATCACAAGAAGAATGTTCAGTTAACCTTCAAGAGACCATATCCCTCTTAGAATCACTAGGTTTTATTCTGAATTTTGAGAAATGCCAATTGAAACCTTCAACTACCTGTAAATTTCTTGGTTTTATTCTAAACTCGACGGAAATGCAGGTCGAACTGACAGACCAAAAAAGACAAAGTATTTCAGGTCTAGCCCAAAAGTTTAGATACAAGAAAAATTGTAAAATCAGGGAACTAGTCCAATTCTTAGGAATTTTGGTAGCAGCTTGTCCAGCGGTGAAGTACGGACCTTTGTACACTAAAAGACTGGAGAGGCAAAAGTTCTTGGCGCTAGAAAATTCAAATGGCAACTTTGACAAAACGATGAGTCTACCCGCTTCTCTTGACTCAGATCTTGACTGGTGGATTAAACAAATTCCAATCACAGCTAACCCTGTTAGGAAAAATACTTTCAAACTAGAGATTTTCTCTGATGCTTCGTCAACAGGTTGGGGCGTTTTTTGTAACGGAAACAAGTCGCACGGCTGGTGGAGTGTTCAGGAAAGAGACAGACACATCAATTATTTGGAACTCAAAGCTGCCTTCTATGGTCTAAGGTGTTACGCTGAAAATCGAAGGTCGTGTGAAATACTGTTACGTGTTGATAACACAACAGCGATCTCATACATCAACAGAATGGGCAGCGTTCAGTTCCCAATATTGAGTGAGCTCTGCAGGGAAATTTGGCAGTGGTGCGAAGCACGAGATCTCTTAATATTCGCGTCATATATTAAATCGAAGGAAAACACAGAAGCTGACGCAGAATCTCGTATAATATCAGAAGATACAGAATGGGAGCTTAATACCGAAGCATTTGAAATGATAGAACAGACCTTCGGCAAATTTGATATAGATCTATTTGCAACAAACATTAATGCAAAATGTCCGAAATTTGTATCCTGGCACAAAGACCCACATGCATACACGGTGGATGCCTTCACAGTCTGTTGGTCGAAACATTATTTCTATGCTTTTCCACCCTTTTCGATTATCACGAAAGTCCTACAAAAAATTGTTACGGACAGGGCGGAAGGGGTTTTGGTAGTGCCAAACTGGCCTACACAACCCTGGTTTCCCATGTTCAACAACCTCCTAGTCTCAGAACCGATTTATCTGAAACCAAATAAAAATTTACTAATTTCACCTTTTAGGAAGGAGCACCCGATGAATCTTACCCTGATAGCAGGACGATTATCAGGGAATCTTTCACCTTGAGGGGAGTACCAGATAGCGCGACGCCGATGTTACTTGCCTCGTTGTCATCAGGAACACTCAAGCAGTATCAGAAGCCAATAAGACTCTGGTGGCAATTCTGCAAGAAGGAAGGAATATCTCCATTTTGGGCCTCCGTAACAAGAGTTATCGAGTTCCTCGCACTGCAATTTGAGTGTGTTCAATCCTATGGCACACTAAATAGCTACCGTTCTGCGTTATCACTGATAGTTATCGAGGAGATAGGTAACCACCCTCAGGTGAAAAGATTTTTTAAAGGAGTCGCAGCTCTCAAGCCGCAAAAACCGAAATATGATTACATATGGGAACCAACGCCAGTTCTGAAGCATTTTATCCACTCTTTGGCCGAATGACAAAATTGACCTGAAAGATCTAACAAAAAAGTTAGTTACCTTATTAGCCTTGATTACGGGTCAGCGGATCCAGACGCTGAGTAAAATCAGTCTAGATAACATAAAAGAATCAGAAGATATCATTTGGATCATGATCCCAGAGAAAATAAAGACTTCAGGAGTGAATCGTTATCAACCATTATTAAAAATACCGTACTTCAGAAACCAACCAGAGCTCTGCGCTGCGACGACCTTATTGCAATATCTCAAAGTTACTGAAAATCTTCGTCCTGAAAATGAAAGAAAACTGTTCCTTACGCATAAAAAACCCCACCATGCAGCAAAAGCTGCAACTATAAGTAGATGGGTGAAAGAAACACTAGAACATGGAGGGGTCGATACGAGCTTGTTCACAGCGCACAGCACGAGGCATGCATCGACTTCAGCTGCCTTTAGATAAGGAATCGATGTCGAAATTATAAGAAAAGCAGCCGGTTGGAGTACAGAATCTGAGGTTTTCGCTCGTTTCTACAACCGCCCTCTGATAGATACCTCAAACTTTGCCAACGCTGTAATTGATCCCGTTTCTATGTCCTGAAAGAAATAGACTTATCAGAAAGTTATTACTTTACTACATATACCTTATAATAATTATTAAGATGGATACTAAGCATCAGTAAAAGTTCCTATTCGATTTAGATTAAAACTACCAAATAAGTACAAGTTACCTGTATTGAGAAATCAAAAGACCAAATATTACTTATGAGCTAATAGCTAAAAAAAAAAAAAAAAAAAAAAGTGAATATTATATTATATTATTATTGTTATTACTACATATAATCATTAAATGAAAGTTGTAAGTTGCATAAACATACTTACCTTACCCGATTTAAATAAACAAGGTATACATTACTCGCAACAACTTTATCTCTAAACAACTACCTTTTGACCTAGAGGACGAGGCGACGTAATATAATTAGACAATCAAACGAACTTACCTAAGTGAAGTTCGATTGTAATTATATGAGTCGCCTCGTCCGAATAGGTCAAACCCACCCTAACTTTACAGTACCCATTCCCAAGGCAAATATAACTGAATAGCAACATTTGCCATTTGCTGCGAGTATTAAGCTTTGAAAATAATGAAGTCCCGGCTCCGCGAGGAGCGCCTCCAAGCGGTAAAAATTTGTACCGCAGGCTTTGAATACTGTGGACTGGACCGAGCAACTAACGTTACTACCTTTTGACCTATTCGGACGAGGCGACTCATATAATTACAATCGAACTTCACTTAGGTAAGTTCGTTTGATTGTCTAATTCTCCGTCTTAGACCTCTCTAAAATTTACGTGCACGATTTTCATTATGATTATATGAAACCTGTCTTCAAAAATGATTGTAAAATATTATACACCGACACAGACAGTCTCATTTATGAAGTCAAATGTGAAGATATTTATGAAGTGATGAAACGTGATATTCACAAATTCGATACCTCTGACTACCCTCCAGAAAATGTTTTCGCTATGCCGCTCTGTAATAAAAAAATCGTCGGCTTAATGAAAGATGAATGCAATGGAAGGATCATGACAGAGTTCGCTGGCTTACGCAGTAAAGTGTACAGCGTTCGTGTTCAGAATGATGATTGGATTAAAAAATCTAAAGGTGTAAAGATGAATGTTGTGCAAAATACTATTTGTTTCGATGATTATCTTGACTGTTTGCAGAACAGGAATACACAAAAGAGAAGTCAATGTACTTTCCGTACCAAATGCCACGTAATTCAAACTGTCAGACAAGTCAAATTAGCTTTTAACCCCCACGATACACAGTGGGACGAAACCCCGAATTCGTGCCCATAATTCCGAAAAGTGAATTTTGGATTCGGGGAATTTTGACCCTCGGGTGGGGTAGAGAAATGATTGGTGCATTCAAACCTCGAAGGGTATAGTCGTCCGTTCCATACCTTGCTCGATACATTAGTTCAAAGTCAGCCTTCGTTGAGAGTGCACGCGGCGAGTGAAAACGTAAGGAAAAACAGTGAACTTTAAAGATCAATAACTCGAAAGTTATTTAAGCGATTTTGATTTTTCAAAATGGATTCTACTCCTGGAGGTATGTAGAAAATATTTCTGTATGAGTTAAATTGAAAAGTCACGTTCATCTGCTTGAAACACGACCATGTTTGGTACCCTGTGAAAACGATATAATTTTCGAGACTTATACTTTCAAATGGACAAAAAGTAGGGAACTTGAGGAGACTGGACTTTGATTCAAGTCTTAGGTTCTAGATCAGTCTTTCAACTATCGAAAACGTTTTAGATCATCTGCTACTTTTTGCTACTTAGTGTAGTTTTTTAGTTAGCGAGAGCGAGTACGCAGCCTTCCCGCACGGAAATTTATACATTTAAAATATATCAAGAAGGAGTTTAGATTTAATATCCTGCATATACTTCATATATATTTAAAATTCTTCCATTTTTGCCGATATTAGTCTATAAAATATATATACAGGAATGTATATTTTATGTATTCTATGTATGCGCGATACATATATGTTGTAATACATATTTCATGCATATTTTATCTCTGAAATTATCTCTGAAATATGTATCAAAAGATCTGATAGAGTTTCGAATCAATAGATATGTATATATGCTGAAAATGCATTTAGATAAGTGAACAAAATATGAGTTCCATGCATTCATCAAACAGTAGGATGATTGTATTTGGCAGATATACCAGAAATATAGAGGTAGATATAATGAAAAAGTATCTGTTGAGTATGAAAAATACTTGCATCGATCTATCGCGAATTTTGTGATGATATATTTGCAGATATTTTAGTTATGTATCCGGAATATATGACAAATCTGTTCCGCGTATATGTCAAATATAATCAAACATACTTGAGATTAAGTATTTTGTGCATGTATGAAAGATATATTTGAACGAATAAACAATATGTGAACTCCATGTGTTTATTTTATATGCGTAACGAAGTATCCACCTCGTATGTCGAACATTTAAAAAGGATATAAATTTAGATGTATGTTGTATATATCCATAGCATATATCATCCACATATATCAATTGGATATAAATGACATGCAAATTCGATATATAGTGATACATAACGAATGTATGTTTTATACATAAGTTTTTGGGATACACATTGGCATATATACTGTGATGTATTTTTTTCCGTGCGGGTTCTACCACGCGCGCGGCCCCGGCTGGCGCGGCGGCCGGCTGACGCGAGCGTCCGGGTCTGCCAGGTGTTCAATACGTACAATAGGGAACTTATACCGGCTTTTAACGTGTATAGGGTGTCCGTAACAAAGTAGTATCTACGGTTATTCTAGAGTCACACTGTTCATGATGATTTTTATTTGTGATTTGGTTGAGGAAAAAAATTAATTTCAGAAAGAATTCAGTTTATCCAATGAGTTTCATGGTATTTTATTAATTGTAGTTTACGTTAAATATTGCAAGTTCTCATATGCAAGTCAATTTCTAATTTTCTGTTGCTTTATTACAGGGTCTAGTACCGACGACAATTTACTATACACCCGGAGGGAGGTCTTCGTTATTGTGATTCGGATGAGGAAATTGTATTCCACTAATTTTATAAGCCTTCACATTTCATGACATTAATACTGAAAAATAAAAAGTCTTTATTCCTGTATATGCATATGCCTAAACATTTCCCACCATTTTGTTTTTGAGATTTTTGACTTCGGATTCGTCATCAGCGACCCCAAAAACCCCCGAGTACCGACTTTCACTCGAATCCATTAGGTTTTTCAAGAAATTTGTTACCGTTTTTGGTCCGCCATTTTGTTTTTGAGATTTTTGACTTCGGATTCGTAATCAGCGACCCCAAAAACCCACGAGTACCGACTTTCACCCGAATTCATTGGGTTTTTGAATTATGGGTACAAATTCGGGGTTTCGTCCCACTGTGCGATGATAAGAAATATTTGTTACCTCAGAGTACAGACACGTTACCGTGGGGTCAGTATAAAATTAAAGAAGGTTGATTGTGTATTGAGACACGTTCAGCTGTACCGAGTGTTATCAGAGGGATCATATTACCTCACACCCAACGCCATAAGAGTAACCAGAAAGTATTTTACGAATATAGTTTCTATGAATCGGAATTTTTTTTTCTTTTGTTGTAAAATTTAGTACATTTTTCATAAAATTTAGTACATTTTTGTAAAATTTAGTGAATTTTTTGTCTCATTTTGTAATTGTAACAAGCCTAAGCCAGTCAAGTATATTTATAAGGGTTCACCCCGAATAAAGATACAGAAGTATACCGAAGGTCTAAGATATAAATAAAGTAAGTGAGAGTTTCTGCGTAGAACAAAGTAATTATATATCAGCGTTTATTCAAGTATTCAAGTAAGAGTCAGAGTGTACAATATTAACTACTACTAGCGAAGGGGGATGTTATCCTCAAGAGAGTTATTATAGAAGTGAGTCCAGCTAATTCAGTCAAGACTGAAGAAGCCAGGGGGAAGGGTGAGGGGAGTGCATAAGACTGACCGAGCCATCACACGTGTATCGTGTGATGCACCGTCAGGCTTAAGCGAAGACAATATCGCGGTTCTGCGTATATCGTCTGGTAACGATAGTCTAAGAGCTAAGCGTGCGTGTGTGTGTGTGCGTGTGCGTGTGTGTGTGTGTGTGTGTGTGTGAGGGTATGTGTGTGAGGGTAGGCGACGTATGGACCGTGGGGCCAGACGTAACACCCCCCCCCCGTTAGATGAAACATAGGGTGTTAAGCATGTGTTTCAAGTAAGCAAGGTATAAACTAAAAAATAAAATTCGATTACAATTATGATGTAACTTAAATTTAAATGTGCTTAAGGTTAGTTTACAATGTTTTCTTATGATTACTTAAATTTTGGGAATTATTTTAAAATGGTGATTCGATTTGAATGGTGTTTGTGTTGTTGTGAATTTGGTTTACAATGTGAATGTGTTTAATTTTTATGTGACATATGAAGTTAACTATTGATTGAAATTTACTTATGGATATGAATTGATACAATTTGGTGCATTGATCTTAAGGGTAAATGCGCTTAGGGTTAGTGCGCGTTTAAGCGGGTTAGTGAACTTTGTTTTTGAAAATTGGTTTATTGGATATTGTTGGTCAAATACAAATGTCATCTATTGGCTATTCTTAATTCTAGAATGAATGCAATGAGGTTGTTGTAAATTTAGTGTAGTTGTTTTTATCGGTCTTATGTGGTAGATGTTGAAAAGGAAACAAATTATTTATTGTATGTTGGTGAATACAAATGTGTCTTATTATTATACTTAATGGAATGGTGGGTAATTAATATTTCGGAGTGGTGGGGGTTGTTTCTAAACTTTCGAATAATTTTGATACAAATGTTCTTGGTTTTGTGGCTAATGGATAATAACAATATATTTCTTCGAGGGGTTTGTTTTAATGCATGGAAAGCGTATAATAATTGTTAATTGTAAATATTGTAATACTAAGCTTATCCATACTAATATGTTTTAATGCAAGTTTATTTCTAAACTAGTTTGAATGATCATCGAGAATGCGTCGCAAAGATCTACTACATTTTGCAATCGGTTGTTCACTTGTGAACGTAATAAGTTCTTTGTATCTGTAATGGGTGATCGTTTGTCGGTATTCTATCAGAAATTTGGAAAGTGCGGGATTTCTGTTTGGGTTTACTTGGGAAGTGTTGGAATACTGGTTCTTCGCGAGGAAGGGGAGGCGATAATTCCTTGGGGCGAGGGCGGTTGGTTAATTCGGAACTCAAGCGTGATAATTCTGCTTCTAGGTCGCTAAGTTTATTTTTAGGGATGGGTGGGAGTTCTCTGGTTGTCGGATGTATTATTTCCAATTGTACCGGTTCATCGTAAATCGCGTGTCGCGTTTTGCGTGGCCTGCGTTTCTTGGAACAAGAGCAAGATTTTAGAATTTTGAAAATGGTGCTGAATGCTGAGAATTTATACAAAAGGAATGTGACGCCGAGCGAAGCTATGCCTATGCCTGCGAAGGTAAGTGCGGATTTGAGTGTACTGGTTTCTTGAGCGTCTCTATGGTGTGTTCCGATCTCGTTAGCTTGTTTTATTATCTCGTCTAATGCTATTCCGTTTGCTATCAAATCATCTTGGTTGATGTGTAGGGGTTTGTATATGTGGAACACTGGGATCTCAGATAGATTTGTCGTGTGGTTTTGTTTCAAATCATTGTATATGTTCGCTAGATTGAGAGAGAATTCCGGGATGTATTGGAGTCTTTTTGATGAGACGTATGTGTTTGAAGTTGCAAGTGAGACTGTGTTGGAGTGTGCTTTGCAGTGTTCTTCTAGGTGTAGTATTCCTGTCCCTGATAGTGTCACTCGGGCTTGTGTGGGATTGTCGCATGTAATGTGGAGAGTGTCTGGTTTCGATAGTGAATAGATCCAGGAATTAGGGTGTTTTAATTTGGACCAGTATGGGGCGTCAAAGGAAGTCAGTCGAATGTTGCATTTAGCGAAGTCTGGGTCGGCGTTGTTTAGGAATAATTCGACTTCGCAATTTTTGTGACTATTACTGCGGTACAAAGGCTGGTGTTGTTCGCACAGGTACACTGATTGTGTGTGTTTGCATTCTGAGAAATCCGTGTTCGAGAATTGTAGGTATGAATTTCGGTCTAAAGAGATCGCGATGTAGTCTTCGTTTGGTGTTATGTAAGCAAATTTGTTGTGGGTGTTGTCGAAGTTTTGTTTTACCGGTATGGGTATTAAGCGGTATAAATTGAAACTTTCCTCGTTCAACAAGGGGATCGATAATATGTAAATTAAGTTAGGCTCGATGAATGTAACATCTAATTTCGATATCCTGATCAGTTCTTCTGCATATTTATTCTTCAAAGGGGCAGGGAAGCGCAATAGAGGTTGCATGGCTTGGATTTCCTGCAAACTTTCTACTATTTGTTTGGGAGTTGTTATTCTTGGGTGGATGATTCCCTGCTTTGCGAATAATATCGCCTCGATTATGGTTTCTAATTCCGTGTTGAATTCGCTAATAATTTTGTCTAATTCATTTACATGTTTCATCATGTTTATGGTGATCAAATTTTGGTTCAACCTGCTGTTTATGTTCGATGTGGACTGTCTGAAGAATTCCACTTGTATGTCTAGGTCTGTCATGTGTGCGTTGATGTTATCTAATTCCTTCCTGTGTGTGCCGAGCGTGGATTGTACGATGTGTGTGTGATTTGCCAATAAGACAGCTAAACGGTTGGTGTCATTAAACAATCTGTCGATTTGTGTGTTATAATATTCACCGTCGGAAGCTGTTAGGGTGCCCCAAAGGGTTTTGTGTATTTCTCCTACGAAATTAATTAAACCACGCTTGCTTCGTCTGAGTTTGGGTAGGGTCAATGTTGTATCTATTTGGTCAGGTTCCGAATAATCTAACAAGTCTTCTATTTGCGTTTGTTCGTCAACTAAACACTTCAATCTGTTTTGAGAGAGTGTTATTGTTTCATTCAATTGGCATTGGTGAAAAGTGGAATCGAAAGGAAAAAAAAAAGTGTTTTTAGTGCAAAAATTCTCCGAGGGCAAAAAAAAAAAATTTTAATAAAACATGTCTTCGAGGTTTACTGGTTCCGTCGCCGCTGAAGGTTGGTTTTGCTAGTGTTTTTTAAATTGTTGTTTCTGTATTCATATTTATTGAATGTTGTGTTTTATTTGCGTAGTGCGGAGTTTGGCGGCGGATAGGGGAATTTCCGAACAGTGGTTGAGTCTGGTGGATGGATGGGAGGTTTATCTACCCCTTGATTGGCGTTGGCGAGAGGACTTTTTGCTCCGGCAATTTCTTTCGTCTGTAAGTATTGTTGTTCTATGATTCTATTCTTATTTATTTTGTGTTATTATAATGTTTGTAATATGTCTTTATGTGTAGGGGATGCCTATTACTGCGTCTTCCTGGGACGAACTGCATGCTTATCTTGAATTAGATAAGCATGTTTTTTACGGCGAGGATGGCCTCCTGCTCGAAAAGTACGGGGGAATTGCGCGTGCTGAACTCCACGCTTCTGACAGGATCTGCAGTATTGCGGAATTGATGACGTCGGAGGTGGGGCGGGAGTTTGTGGGGGATGATGTGCTTTCGGCAAATTCCGTCCGTGCGGGTTTGTCGGAAACAGAGTAGTTGGTGAATGATAGTTGAGGAGGATGTATAATTTGAATAAAAAAAAATGGTGTTGTACTCTTTGTTACTTGTGTTTACTTGTTTTGAGTTTATATTAGTTTGTTAATTGTAGTTGGGGCGTTAGTTTGTTAGTTGCAGTTGAGGCATTAGTTAAGTATTAGTATGGTTCAGGGTGTGGATTTTTGGGTAGGATTTCATCTGTGGGCGTGTGCATGGTGTAAGCGATGTATAGTGTGTGTAATTCCATCAGTGTAATAAGTTCCCATTAGTTACTTCTTGTAGGGTAGGTGTGTGGTTAGATTGTTAATTATGAAATTGGTGTTAAGAGTTAGTAGGATTTAGGATGTGGGTGTTAGGTAGGAAGAAGAACGATTGGCTCAGTGATATGTATTATGTTATAGTAAGTGTGCTTTAAATATGTGAGTGTTCCTTTATCCGATACAAATATTCATTCCCATTTACACGAGGTACCTCATCATACAGTTTCAATCATACATAAATATTTTATACATTCTTTCACTCTCATACATTCTTGATCGCTATATAAAGGAACTTTGTTGTTGGTATGTGTAATGTTGTACTTAAGTGTGTGAATTTGTTTGATTATGTAATGGAAATTGAAATTTAAAAAAAGAAATGTTGGTGTCCGGTAGGGTTTGGTTTAATTTAATCTTGGTTCTGAGTTTCGTGTGCTAATTTTAATTTGTTTAGGTGGACGACTTTGGTTTTATTAGGAGTCAGATAAATTTCGGCATTGATATCGTTTATTATTTGTTTGATGATGAATGGTCCTTTGTAATGGTCGCCGAATTTAGTGCGCGTCTCGTTTATGAGGAAAACTTTCTGTCCGGCTTCGAAGGTTTGTGTATTAATGTGTCTGTCATAATAATGTTTCGATCTAACTTTAGCTTTTTCTATGTTTTTCGCGGCTTGTTCTCTAATTTCGTGTAAGACGTCTATTAGGTCTCGATAAAAATCGCTATATGTGGTGGTTGAAACGTCTGTTGGTGTAATATCTTTTGGTAATTTTGCAGTTTTTCCGAAAATTAACTCGTGCGGTGTGAAACCTGTTGCTTCGTGTTTCGCGGTATTGTACGAGAAGATCGCGAATCTAATGTATTCATCCCAATCCTTGCCTTGCGATGTGTAGTGAGTTATGTGCTCTTCTAATGATATATGGCTGCGCTCCAAGGAACCGTTAGATTGTGGTCTGTAAGGTGTTGTTTTACTTTGTTTGACTTTGAAGAGTTTACAAATTTGTCTGACCGCTTTGCTTAAAAAATTTCTGCCTTGATCTGTTAAAATTGTCTTTGGTGAACCGTAGCGCGTGATATATTCCTTTGCGAACACTGCTCCTATAGTTTCTGCTGTTGAGTCTGGTATAGGGATCGCGTCCAAATATTTAGTGAGATTGCATTGGATGGTCAGAAGGAATCGGTTGTTCTTTTTAGTCAATGCTAAGGGTCCTACTATGTCGAGTGCGACTTTATCAAATGCATCTTTTGGTGTGTCCGTGATCACCATGGGTAATTTTGTTTTGATTCTTGTGAGCTTTTTCCGTTGGCAACTGTCGCAGGTTTTTACAAATTCCTGGACTTGGGTTTTTAAATTCGGCCAATTGTACCTTTCTCTGATTCTTTCGTAAGTCTTAGTGATGCCCTTGTGTCCGCCAATGAGAGATTCGTGGTTCTCTCGGATTATTTCTGGTCGCGACTGTACATCAGGTGTGATTGCTTCGTGTGTGCAAAGTGTGATTTTAATTCCTGAATTCGCGAAGATGTAATAAAAAAGTTTTCTGATTATTCGCCATTGAAATTCTTCTAGTCCTGGGCTTAGTTTGGAAAACGCGAAGGAGTGAATTTCTTTATTCACTAAGATCCTTTTGAGATGAACTAAAATTTCGTAGAAATCTTTTAAGTTGCCTCTTTCTGTTTGCCTGTCTTTAATTATCAACGTGAAAATGTGTTTGGTTTTGAATTTAGTGTCAAAGATTTCCGATTTCTTCAAATTTGCTTTGTCAAAACAATTTTTCTTTATCCTGTTTTGTTCTGTGAGTTGCTTCGCTATATCGTCTTTCCAAGGTGAATCAGCTATCATACAGTGAACGTAGTTGTCGTTTTTCGTGAGCAGTCCGTCTCTACTTTGTCTGACGTTTGGGATTGGAGTGATTTCGTCTAAGTTTTCAGAAAAATGTTCGTAGGTTCGTGTGCTGTCGGGTAAGCTGTTTTCAAGGGGGTGGTTGTCGCTTGAAATTATCATTGGAGGGTCAGGGATTTCTGTTAGAGGATTGTCTGATATATCCATAGGTGAATCTGAGTTATCGCTGTTGAATTTACTCTCGTCGGTCGAGTCGTCGCCATGTTTGTTTGCATGTGTGTGTGTATGTCGTGCTTTATGAGTTTGTGATAAGCGAACAGGAGTGTCGGGTGTTTGGTCTGAGTCTACAGCTGATGGAGGAGAAGAATGATGTGGAGGAGATCTGCGTTTGGTCGTACGAAGAGGGGATAAGGCGTTGGACGGCGGGGAGTCTGCACTAGGGTCAGGGGGTCGAGGAGGAGGTTTTGTTTGTCGATCTGATGCGTCAAAATTGCAGATCGTGATTTTGATTTCCGTGTCCTTGAAAATGTATTTTATCATACAACTAACCCATTTCCAGTCGAGTTGGTCTAATCCGCATCCTAATCTCGGCATTGATATAGATTTCTTTCCGTCTTCTAATAGAAACCGTTTCAAATTTTTCAAAGTGTCGTACATGGTTTCTTCCGTGGGTTTGTAAAAATATTTTTCTTTTGTGACCAAATTGTAAATCGTGCGACGAGGATAATTTACCGCGATGATATCTGTGAGGTTTGGTTCCATTGCTCTCAATCTTTTCCTTTGAATTAATCCCTGTTTTACCATTTGGTCTGCCACGCCACGCGAGGCTGCGCAGTCAGCTGAGATGCAATGTGCCAAATTATCTTTTTGTTTCAATAAATCTGCCTGTATTTCTGTCACGTTTGGGTTGTTAAACATCGGGAGATAATCTAGATCTCTTATGAACTGGATATGTGTTGCTTCGCCGTCTGGGTCGAGGTCTCGCGAGGTACCATCCATGGGTCTCGGTTGCTTACTTTGCAGTTCGGAGGTTCCCTTTTTTGTGTAGCGTTTCTAAGGTGAAAATTTCGGTTTAGACTTTGTGATACGTTCCACACATTTCTCTGACTGTTTTTGGCTAGAATCAGATGGGTTCCTTGGCAAGTTTGTTTCACCGTCGGGGTCGACTGAGGATTCTGGATAATTGTTTTTATTTGCTCTTTGCCGCGGTGCAGGGTTGCTAGAGGATTCTGTTTCGCGATGTCTTTTAGTCGCGAGGAATTTAGGTGAAATATTTTTAACTCTTTTTGGTTTCTGGGCTTCTTCTAATAATTCGTCCAGAAATTCGTCCGCTGGGTCTCTTTTTTCTGCGTTTCGGTCTGTGCTTGTACTCGGATTATTGTCTAGTTGTATTGTCGGTAGTGTAATGGGTGTGTCGTTGTTCTTGACGCGTCGGGTTGCTTTGCTTGGGAATACTCCGTCTTCGTCATCGGCGTCGTATGTGGAATCTGAACTGTCGGGTTTGTGTGTTGCTACTTTTCTTCGTGGTTCTGCGCTATTGCTGGATTCCGTGTTTATTTTACGTTTTATTGGTGTTGGGTTATGCCACGTCATTTCGGCGTCGGAGTCGTCTGATAAGCTTGAGTCTGTTATAGTTCCTACTTCGTCCGTATCGTCTTGTTCCCTGACACGTTTGTCTGGCGCGGGGTTATTAGAGGATTCGTCTGTGCTCCTGGGACGTTTGGAATTGATCGGCAATGCTTGGACTGTTTCAGGCACGGGGTTTCTTGAGAGCGCGTCCGCGTTCGTGTTTAGTTTACCTGGCTTGTGTATTATGTCGCACGTGTATTGTCCGATAAAGATTTTCCACTCATGTAGTCGCGATGATGGGTCTACCATGTTTCGTAGCCAAGTCAGCGGTTTGTGATCTGTTACTAATGTAAATTTTCTACCATAGACGTAAGGTCTAAATTGTTTTAACGCGAATACGACTGCGAGTAGTTCTTTGTCTGTTGTTGAGTAATTTATTTCCGCTTTCTGCATGGATCTGGATGCGTAGGCAACTGGTAAATCTTCGCCTATCTTTCCTTGACTGAGTACTGCCCCTAGAGCGTATTTTGAGGCGTCGGATGTTATTATGAATGGTTTGCTAAAGTCTGGATATTGTAAAATTGGCTCTTTGCAGAGGTAGTCGCGTAGGGTTTCGAATGCAAGCTGGTGTTCAGAAGTCCAGATAAAAGGAGTGTCTTTTTTTAACAAGTTGGTGAGGCATTTTGCGATTTCCGCCATGTTTGGTACGAATCTCCGATAATAACCTACTAGTCCTAAAAATTCTTTGATTTTCGTCGCGTTTGTCGGTTGAGGGTAATCTCTGATTGCAGCTAAAGTTTTTGGATTTGGTTTGACGCCTTTGCGAGAAATGATATGACCTAAATAGGCGACTTCTTTTCTTAAAAATTCACATTTATCGGGTTGTAACTTGAGTCCGGCGTCGGATAATCGTGTCATTAGCTTTTTGAATTTTATCGCGTGTTCTTCTAGTGATCTCGCGTAGATTACAATGTCGTCAAGATAAACAAACATTTCATTGCCTTGCAAACCCATTAGTACTTGATCCATCAATCGCTGGAAGGTCGACGGTGCATTCTTTAAACCGAAGGGCATTCTCGTGTACTCGTAGTGACCGTTAGGTGTGGAAAAGGCTGTTTTCGCGCTATCGTCTGGGTGCATTGGAATTTGGTGAAACCCGGAAGCTAAATCAAACGTTGAGAAATATTTTGCGGAGCCTAGCTGATCTAATATTTCTGTTATGTTCGGCAGGGGGTAGGCATCTCCGATGGTTTTTTCATTTAGCTTGCGAAAATCGATAACCATACGCCATCTCTTTTCACCACTTGCGTCAGGATTTTTGGGAACAATGCGAACAGGAAAGTTGTAGGGTGATGAGGAATTTTTAATGATCCCTTGATCAAGGAGTTTGGTTACCTGTCTTTTAATTTCCTCTTTGTGTACCGGAGGGTATCTGTACTGTTTCGTATGTACAGGGGTCTCGTCTGTCGTAGGTATCTTGTGACTTACCAGATGTGTGTGACCTAATTTATCTCCAGGTAAATGAAATAGGTGGTTATATTCTACTGCAAGGTCTAATGCTGCTTTTTTTTCTCTTTATTACAATGTTCGAGTCGTAAGTTTTCTTTCAAAATTTCTAGACGTTTTGAGCCGTGATTAGGAGCAATGATAAGCGGGTCGGTGTTTTTGTTCAATTTGCGCGTATTGGTGGTGAATAAAACTCGAGGGTTGGACGTGTACTCCGTGTCTGTAGGTTCGTTGACTTCTTCTAGAGTTACCGTCGGTCTCTTTATCTCAACTGCTTCGTCGTTTGTGTTTATTACGTACGCGTATGCGAATCCGTGTCTGTTCGTCACTAGAGCTTTGCCTAACTTTATGCCGTCGGCTACATGCTGTTTTCTGAGGAGTCCTGTTTTTATTGACGGGTTGTCAACTTTGATCGAAATGACTTGCGCGGTTCTGGCTGGAATTAATATTACATTTTCATCTCAAATTTTTAAGGGTTCTGAGGTGTCTGAAGTTACTGTGTTAGTTTCGAAAGAAATAGTCGCGTTTTCTTTACATAAAAATTGTGCACGTAAGATTCCGTCTTCTTTGATAGGGAATGCATTGTTTACGACGTGGAATTCTTGTAGTCGATTTCCGATCAAGATTTCTACAATGCCTTGCGTTTCGACTGTACCCGGTGTTGAACCTGTGATTTTAATTTTGTCCGGTGCTTTGAAACGTGTGTCTCGGTGTAACGCGCTATGCCTGATTATGTTTATGTCTGACCCGGTGTCGACCAAGAGTGTGCTTATCTCCTTTGCCAGCTGAGGCGCTTGTATGTGTACTTTAGGTGTGTCGCCTACTGACGTTGTTAGTATACACGCGGGTGTAAGATGATTTTTAGCTCGGCTTGACAACGGAATGGTTCCTGTTTTTCGGGAAAAGAGATGTTTGTTTTTGAAGCATATTACGGCGTTTTCGCTTCTGAAAAATTCGGAACTCAAAATACCATCTTCTTTAATAGGGAAATTGTCATCAACTAAATGGAATTCGTGTCGCGTGTTTGCGAAATCTAGATTTACAGTTCCTATAGTTTGCATTACCTTATCAGTTACTCCGCTTACTTCACGTACTTCCGTCGGCGGACATTGAAACTTTTTGTTTATTACTCTAGCTTTAATCAAATTTATGTTGGCGCCTGTGTCAATTATTAATCTCGCAATGTCTCCGATTACTTGCGGTGAATTGATCTCGATTATCGGTGATCCATTCAATGGCTGTTTGGAATTGTCGGACGCTTTGCTTAAGAACGGGCTGTCGACGCGTCCACGCGGCGGTCCCGGTACTCGTTTAAATTTTGCGTATCATTTTGAGCTGAATTCATTTGATATTGTTGTTGGCCTTGCCCATCCGGCTGACCGAAATTTGTGTAACTGATCTGCGAGTGATTTTGTTGTTGGGGAGGGTTATTACTATTCCGTGGATGATCGTACTGATTTGACTGGTGTTGGTAATTATTGGACTGTCTTTCATTATTTGCTTGGGACTGTTGGTCGTAATTATTGTAACGCGACTGGTTGTGAGATTGGGACTGTTGGTAGCTGGGTCTACGGTTGGAGGAGCGGTGGTTTTGTTGACGGTTGAAGGGACTTTGATTACCGTTATTACCTTGATCAGATCCCGAATTTTGCGGGTTATACCGATTGTTAAGGTTTCTCCTGTTACAAAATTCATGTGTGTGACCAATCCTATTGCAAAATGTACAAGACCGAATATTTGTGCGCTGTCTCGATCTGCATTCCTGAGTGGAATGACTGCTTCTGTTACAAAATGTACAAAAAATTCCTGAACTGCGTTGTCTTGATCTGCATTCCTCTGTGGAATGGCTGTTTCTTTTACAAAATGTGCAAAAAATTTCTGAGCTGCGCTGTCTTGATCTGCATTCTTCGATCGAATGTCCCTGTTTATTACAAAATCTACAGAAGAGCTTTGATTGATGACTTGGTCCTGAGAGTCGTTCTCTGAGTGGGCAATATTTATCTATGTGATCTGTCAATTTACAAATTGTGCACTCAATTCGCGGGCTGTTTGTGGGTGATGGTATGTTGCGGTAGGCTTCTAAAGTGCGCCTTTCTTGAACTAAAGTTTCGACTTTGATCGCTTTTTCAATAGCATCGCGTAGCGAAGTTGGTTTTTCGTTAACAACTCTAATTTCCAAGTCATTCTTCAAACCTCTCATGAACGCGGATCCGGCAGAATTTGTTACAAACTTAATTACTGATGCTGAATCTTCTGAAGCTGCCTGTGATTTTATTAATTCTGTTGCAGATTGTACTAATTTTTGTATTCTATTGCCATATTCTACAACGCTTTCGTTGTTTCTTTGCGCTGCGGTTCCGATCTGTGTCTGAATGTCCTGCAAGCTTAGTTTTGAGGAATAAGCGCGTCTCAAATTTTCTAATACTTTAGTCAAAGTTTCTGGGGTCCCAGATTGGACATACTCTTCTGCGGGGCCTTCAATTTTGGCACAAACTAGCATCGTCAGGAGAGGTAATTCTCCTTGAGTTACTGAGCGAATAGCATATTGAGCTTTGCGGATAAATGATTCTACTGGAATGTTCTGCCCGTTAAATGTGGGTACCATGCTTGCAGCACTTTGCGCGTTCAGAGACGGGATCGTCGCCGCGGATTCGACTGGAGGAGTCATTTTAATGCTAATTGTTTAAAAACTAATATTAATTCTATATTAAATTCTATATTTTCGAAAGACTTACAAAGAGCTGAGTATGATGAGAATGGCGAAGAAGTATCGCATGGTTGCGATTGATGTAAGCTTCTTCTGACAAGGGGTTTTGGGTGGTGGGGTGACGATCGGTGATCGTCGATGACGGCTGGCGGCTGCAACGGCTAGCGACGGCTAGCGACGGCTAGCTGCTGGGTACAGCTGGGCTCTGCGTTGAACTGAAGTCCTCCTTGTCTGCTTCTCTCGTTCGCTCAGGATACCGGGGCTCGTTCGGTGTGGAGATTTTTGGTTTCGAATGACTCGATTAATTTTCAGTCTTCGATTAGTTATTAAATTCTCGTCGTCTTATGTTTGCGAGAGATTTAATTTTCAATGGTTATCGCTGCGTCTGATTGGCAGGTTAGTCTCGTCGTCTTACGTGTGTTGCGAGAGCACAAAATTTTATGAATCACTGTTCACTTAAATTTCTTAATGATTAATATTCCGTCGTCTTATTGAGAATGCGAGGTATTTATTATTATCTTCCGTCGTCTTATTGAGAATGCGAGGTATTTATTATAATTTTATCTTCCGTCGTCTTATTGGCGAGGTATTTATTATTTTGTTTATCCATTATTATCTTCCGTCGTCTTATGGTTGCGAGGTATTTATTATTTTATTTTCCGTCGTCTTATTGAGAATGCGAGGTATTTATTATTTTAACTTCCGTCGTCTTATGGTTGCGAGGTATTTATTATTTTGTTTTTCCGTCGTCTTATGGTTGCGAGGTATTTATTATTATCTTCCGTCGTCTTATGGTTGCGAGGTATTTATTATTTTATTTTCCGTCGTCTTATTGAGAATGCGAGGTATTTATTATTTTAACTTCCGTCGTCTTATGTGTTGCGAGGTAAGCCTTTATTGTCACTAATGATTAATTACTATTAAAACTATTTATCATCGACAGTGCTTGGTGGTGTTTGACTTCTTCTTAGCACTTATTCGCGTCGATGTATATTTTGACTTTCTTATGTAGCAATTTAATTGTTTCACTATTTCTTCGTAGCACTTGATTTCTTGAATGTGGTTGCTGCACTAATCACTTTTAGCTTAGAGCTTTTCACATACGCGTCGCAACTATTCTACGATTCTGGATTGATCAGATCCAATTCTGCGAAGATTTGGTGCTAATCTCTTTTTAAATTTTCACTTTATCACTTTAACCTTCGTTTCGGGGACTACCGCTGCCACCAGTGTAACAAGCCTAAGCAAGTCAAGTATATTTATAAGGGTTCACCCCGAATAAAGATACAGAAGTATACCGAAGGTCTAAGATATAAATAAAGTAAGTGAGAGTTTCTGCGTAGAACAAAGTAATTATATATCAGCGTTTATTCAAGTATTCAAGTAAGAGTCAGAGTGTACAATATTAACTACTACTAGCGAAGGGGGATGTTATCCTCAAGAGAGTTATTATAGAAGTGAGTCCAGCTAATTCAGTCAAGACTGAAGAAGCCAGGGGGAAGGGTGAGGGAAGTGCATAAGACTGACCGAGCCATCACACGTGTATCGTGTGATGCACCGTCAGGCTTAAGCGAAGACAATATCGCGGTTCTGCGTATATCGTCTGGTAACGATAGTCTAAGAGCTAAGCGTGCGTGTGTGTGTGTGTGTGTGTGTGTGTGTGTGTGTGTGTGTGTGAGAGGGTAGGCGACGTATGGACCGTGGGACCAGACGTAACAACCCCTAAAATGCCCTCAAAAAAATAATCAGCAACAAAATCGTCCCGGAACGCCTCGTTATCCACCCCCGACCACGCTTATCGTTGATTAGTTGATTACAAAATTTATAATATCCAAACAAGGAATTTCACCGCTCTGGAAAAATTCCTGAATATTCATTGACAGGTAAAAAGCCCTAAAAAAAAATAATCAGCAACAAAATCTACCCGGAACGCATCGTTAGCCACCCCCGACCGCCGCTTATCATTGATTTGTTGATTAGAAAATTTCTAATATGCAAACAATTGATTTTTCAACTCTGGAAAAATTCTCGAATATTCATTGACCCCTACAATGCCTTCAAAAAAATAATTAGCAACAAAATCGTCCCGGAACGCATCGTTATCCACCCCCGACCACGCTTATCATTGATTAGTTGATTAAAAATTTCTCATATCCAAACAAGGAATTTCTTCACTCTGGAAAAATTCCTGAATATTCATTGATACCTGAGTTGCAACAAAATCGACCCGACGCATTAAAAATGGATTTCTAATATGCAAACAATTGATTTTTCCAAACAAGGAATTTCTACCACTCTGGAAAAATTAGTTGTTTAAAAAATTTCTGAATATTCATTGACATCTGAAAAGCCCTAAAAAAATATAATCAGCAACAAAATCGACCCGGAACGCATCGTGAGCCACCCCCGACCGCCGCTTATCATTGATTTGTTGATTAAAAAATTTCTAATATGCAAACAATTGTTTTTTCCACTCTGGAAAAATTCTCGAATATTCATTGACCCCTGAAATGCCCTCACAAAAATAATCAGCAACAAAATCGTCACGGAACGCCTCGTTATCCACCCCCGACCACGCTTATCGTTGATTAGTTGATTACAAAATTTATAATATCCAAACAAGGAATTTCACTACTCTGAAAAAATTCCTGAATATTCATTGACACGTAAAAAGCCCTAAAAAAAAATAATCAGCAACAAAATCTACCCGGAACGCATCGTTAGCCACCCCCGACCGCCGCTTATCATTGATTTGTTGATTAGAAAATTTCTAATATGCAAACAATTGATTTTTCAACTCTGGAAAAATTCTCGAATATTCATTGACCCCTAAAATGCCTTCAAAAAAATAATTAGCAACAAAATCGTCCCGGAACGCATCGTTATCCACCCCCGACGCATCGCTTATCATTGATTATTAGAAAATTTCTAATATGCAAACAATTGATTTTTCAACTCTGGAAAAATAATATTCATTGACCCCTAAAATGCCTTCAAAAAAATAATTAGCAACAAAATCGTCCCGGAACGCATCGTTATCCACCCCCGACCACGCTTATCATTGATTAGTTAATTAAAAATTTCTCATATCCAAACAAGGAATTTCTTCACTCTGGAAAAATTCCTGAATATTCATTGACACCTGAAAGCTCTAAAAAAAAATAATCAGCAACAAAATCGACCCGAAACGCATCGTTAGCCACCCCCGACCGCCGCTTATCATGGATTTGTTGATTAGAAAATTTCTAATATGCAAACAATTGATTTTTCCACTCTGGAAAAATTCTCCAATATTCATTGACCCCTAAAATGCCCCCAAAAAAATAATCAGCAACAAAATCTACCCGGAACGCATCGTTAGCCACCCCCGACCGCCGCTTATCATTGATTTGTTGATTAGAAAATTTCTAATATGCAAACAATTGATTTATCCACTCTGGAAAAATTCTCGAATATTCATTGACCCCTGAAATGCTCTCAAAAAAATAATCAGCAACAAAATCGTCCCGGAACGCATCGTTATCCACCCCCGACCACGCTTATCGTTGATTAGTTGATTAAAAAATTTCTAATATCCAAACAAGGAATTTCACCACTCTGAAAAAATTCCTGAATATTCGTTGACACCTGAAAAGGCCTAAAAAAAATAATCAGCAACAAAATCGACCCGGAACGCATCGTTAGCCACCCCCGACCGCCGCTTATCATTGATTTGTTGATTGAAAAATTTCTAATATGCAAACAATTGTTTTTTTCGCGCTGGAAAAATTCTCGAATATTCATTGACCCCTAAAATGCCCTCAAAAAAATAATCAGCGACAAAATCGTCCCGGAACGCATCGTTATCCACCCCCGACCACGCTTATCATTGATTAATTGATTAAAAAATTTCTCATATCCAAACAAGGAATTTCTTCACTCTGGCAAAATTCCTGAATATTCATTGACACCTGAAAAGTCCTAAAAAAAAATAATCAGCAACAAAATCGACCCGGAACGCATCGTTAGCCACCCCCGACCCCCGCTTATCATTGATTTGTTGATTAAAAAATTTCTAATATCCAAACAAGGAATTTTACCATTCTCGAAAAATTCTTAAGTATTCATTGACACCTAAACAGCCCTCAAAAAAATAATCAACAATAAAATCGTCCCGGAACGCATCGTTAGCCACATCCGACCCCGCTTTTCATTGATTAGTTGGTCAAAAAATTCTAATATCCAAACAAGGAATTTTGCCACTCCGGAAAAATTCATGAATATTCATTGACACCTAAAAAGCCCTAAAAAATAATCAGCAACAAAATCAACCCGGAACGCATCGTTAGCCATCCCCGACCGCCGCTTATCATTTATTTGTTGATTAAAAAATTTCTAATATGCAAACAATTGATTTTTCCACTCTGGAAAAATTCTCGAATATTCATTGACCCCTAAAATGCCCTCAAAAAAATAATCAGCAACAAAATCTACCCGGAACGCATCGTTAGCCACCCCCGACCGCCGCTTATCATTGATTTGTTGATTAGAAAATTTCTAATATGCAAACAATTGATTTATCCACTCTGGAAAAATTCTCAAATATTCATTGACCCCTGAAATGCTCTCAAAAAAATAATCAGCAACAAAATCGTCCCGGAACGCATCGTTATCCACCCCCGACCACGCTTATCGTTGATTAGTTGATTAAAAAATTTCTAATATCCAAACAAGGAATTTCACCACTCTGAAAAAATTCCTGAATATTCGTTGACACCTGAAAAGGCCTAAAAAAAATAATCAGCAACAAAATCGACCCGGAACGCATCGTTAGCCACCCCCGACCGCCGCTTATCATTTATTTGTTGATTAAAAAATTTCTAATATGCAAACAATTGATTTTTCCACTCTGGAAAAATTCTCGAATATTCATTGACCCCTAAAATGCCCTCAAAAAAATAATCAGCAACAAAATCGTCACGGAACGCCTCGTTATCCACCCCCGACCACGCTTATCGTTGATTAGTTGATTACAAAATTTATAATATCCAAACAAGGAATTTCACCACTCTGAAAAAATTCCTGAATATTCATTGACACGTAAAAAGCCCTAAAAAAAAAATAATCAGCAACAAAATCTACCCGGAACGCATCGTTAGCCACCCCCGACCGCCGCTTATCATTGATTTGTTGATTAGAAAATTTCTAATATGCAAACAATTGATTTTTCCACTCTGGAAAAATTCTCGAATATTCATTGACCCCTAAAATGCCCTCAAAAAAATAATCAGCAACAAAATCGTCCCGAAACGCATCGATAGCCACCCCAACCCCCGCTTATCATTGATTGGTTGATTAAAAAATTTCTAACATCCAATCAAGGAATTTTGCCACGTTGGAAAAATTTTCAAATGTTTGTTGGCTCCCTCGAAGCTCGTAAAAAAATAATCAGCAACAAAATCGTCCCGGAACGCATCGTTATCCACCCCCGACCACGCTTATCATTGATTAATTGATTAAAAAATTTCTAATATCCAAACAAGGAATTTCTTCACTCTGGAAAAATTCCTGAATATTCATTGACACCTGAAAAGTCCTAAAAAAAAATAATCAGCAACAAAATCGACCCGGAACGCATCGTTAGCCACCCCCGACCCCCGCTTATCATTGATTTGTTGATTAAAAAATTTCTAATATCCAAACAAGGAATTTTACCATTCTCGAAAAATTCCTAAGTATTCATTGACACCTAAACAGCCCTCAAAAAAATAATCAACAATAAATCGTCCCTGAACGCATCGTTAGCCACATCCGACCCTGCTTTTCATTGATTAGTTGGTCAAAAATTCTATTATCCAAACAAGGAATTTTGCCACTCCGGAAAAATTCATGAATATTCATTGACACCTAAAAAGCCCTAAAAAATAATCAGCAACAAAATCGTCCCGGAACGCATCGTTAGCCACCCCCGACCACGCTTATCATTGATTAGTTGTTTAAAAAATTTCTAATATTCAAACAAGGAATTTCACCACTCTGGAAAAATTACTGAATATTCATTGACATCTGAAAAGCCCTAAAAAAATATAATCAGCAACAAAATCGACCCGGAACGCATCGTGAGCCACCCCCGACCGCCGCTTATCATTGATTTGTTGATTAAAAAATTTCTAATATGCAAACAATTGTTTTTTCCACTCTGGAAAAATTCTCGAATATTCATTGACCCCTGAAATGCCCTCACAAAAATAATCAGCAACAAAATCGTCACGGAACGCCTCGTTATCCACCCCCGACCACGCTTATCGTTGATTAGTTGATTACAAAATTTATAATATCCAAACAAGGAATTTCACTACTCTGAAAAAATTCCTGAATATTCATTGACACGTAAAAAGCCCTAAAAAAAAATAATCAGCAACAAAATCTACCCGGAACGCATCGTTAGCCACCCCCGACCGCCGCTTATCATTGATTTGTTGATTAGAAAATTTCTAATATGCAAACAATTGATTTTTCCACTCTGGAAAAATTCTCGAATATTCATTGACCCCTAAAATGCCCTCAAAAAAATAATCAGCAACAAAATCGTCCCGGAACGCATCGTTATCCACCCCCGACCACGCTTATCATTGATTAGTTGATTAAAAAATTTCTAATATCCAAACAAGGAATTTCACCACTCTGGAAAAATTCCTGAATATTCATTGACACCTGAAAAGCCCTAAAAAAAAATAATCAGCAACAAAATCGTTCCGGAACGCATCGTTATCCACCCCCGACCACGCTTATCATTGATTAGTTGATTAAAAAATTTCTAATATGCAAACAATTGATTTTTCCACTCTAGAAAAATTCTGGAATATTCATTGACTCCTAAAATGCCCTCAAAAAAATAATCAGCAACAAAATCCACCCGGAACGCATCGTTAGCCAACCCCGACCGCCGCTTATCATTGATTTGTTGATTAGAAAATTTCTAATATGCAAACAATTGATTTTTCAACTCTGGAAAAATTTTCGAATATTCATTGACCCCTAAAATGCCTTCAAAAAAATAATTAGCAACAAAATCGTCCCGGAACGCATCGTTATCCACCCCCGACCACGCTTATCATTGATTAGTTAATTAAAAATTTCTCATATCCAAACAAGGAATTTCTTCACTCTGGAAAAATTCCTGAATATTCATTGACACCTGAAAGCTCTAAAAAAAAATAATCAGCAACAAAATCGACCCGAAACGCATCGTTAGCCACCCCCGACCGCCGCTTATCATGGATTTGTTGATTAGAAAATTTCTAATATGCAAACAATTGATTTTTCCACTCTGGAAAAATTCTCCAATATTCATTGACCCCTAAAATGCCCCCAAAAAAATAATCAGCAACAAAATCTACCCGGAACGCATCGTTAGCCACCCCCGACCGCCGCTTATCATTGATTTGTTGATTAGAAAATTTCTAATATGCAAACAATTGATTTATCCACTCTGGAAAAATTCTCGAATATTCATTGACCCCTGAAATGCTCTCAAAAAAATAATCAGCAACAAAATCGTCCCGGAACGCATCGTTATCCACCCCCGACCACGCTTATCGTTGATTAGTTGATTAAAAAATTTCTAATATCCAAACAAGGAATTTCACCACTCTGAAAAAATTCCTGAATATTCGTTGACACCTGAAAAGGCCTAAAAAAAATAATCAGCAACAAAATCGACCCGGAACGCATCGTTAGCCACCCCCGACCGCCGCTTATCATTGATTTGTTGATTGAAAAATTTCTAATATGCAAACAATTGTTTTTTTCGCGCTGGAAAAATTCTCGAATATTCATTGACCCCTAAAATGCCCTCAAAAAAATAATCAGCGACAAAATCGTCCCGGAACGCATCGTTATCCACCCCCGACCACGCTTATCATTGATTAATTGATTAAAAAAATTCTCATATCCAAACAAGGAATTTCTTCACTCTGGCAAAATTCCTGAATATTCATTGACACCTGAAAAGTCCTAAAAAAAAATAATCAGCAACAAAATCGACCCGGAACGCATCGTTAGCCACCCCCGACCCCCGCTTATCATTGATTTGTTGATTAAAAAATTTCTAATATCCAAACAAGGAATTTTACCATTCTCGAAAAATTCTTAAGTATTCATTGACACCTAAACAGCCCTCAAAAAAATAATCAACAATAAAATCGTCCCGGAACGCATCGTTAGCCACATCCGACCCCGCTTTTCATTGATTAGTTGGTCAAAAAATTCTAATATCCAAACAAGGAATTTTGCCACTCCGGAAAAATTCATGAATATTCATTGACACCTAAAAAGCCCTAAAAAATAATCAGCAACAAAATCAACCCGGAACGCATCGTTAGCCACCCCCGACCACGCTTATCATTGATTAGTTGATTAAAAAATTTCTAATATCCAAACAAGGAATTTCACCACTCTGGAAAAATTCCTGTATATTCATTGACACCTGAAAAGCGCTAAAAAAAAATAATCAGCAACAAAATCTACCCGGAACGCATCGTTAGCCACCCCCGACCCCCGCTTATCATTGATTAGTTGATTAAAAAATTTCTAATATTCAAACAATTGATTTTTCCACTCTGGAAAAATTCTTGAATATTCATTGACCCCTAAAATGCTCTCAAAAAAATAATCAGCAACAAAATCGTCCCGGAACGCACCGTTATCCACCCCCGACCACGCTTATCGTTGATTAGTTGATTAAAAAATTTCTAATATCCAAACAAGGAATTTCACCACTCTGGAAAAATTCCTGTATATTCATTGACACCTGAAAAGCCCTAAAAAAAAATAATCAGCAACAAAATCTACCCGGAACGCATCGTTAGCCACCCCCGACCCCCGCTTGTCATTGATTAGTTGATTAAAAAATTTCTAATATCCAAACAAGAAATTTCACCACTCTGGAAAAATTCCTGTATATTCATTGATACCTGAAAAGCCCTAAAAAAAATGATCAGCAACAAAATCTACCCGGAACGCATCGTTAGCCACCCCCGACCGCCGCTTATCATTGATTTGTTGATTAAAAAATTTCTAATATGCAAACAAGGAATTTCACCACTCTGGAAAAAATTCCTGAATATTCACACACCTGAAAAGCCCTTAAAAAAATAATCAGCAACAAAATCGTTCCGGAACGCATCGTTATCCACCCCCGACCACGCTTGTCATTGAACAGTTGATTAAAAATTTCTAATATGCAAACAATTGATTTTTTCCACTCTAGAAACATTCTGGAATATTCATTGACTCCTAAAATGCCCTCAAAACAATAATCAGCAACAAAATCCACCCGGAACGCATCGTTAGCCACCCCCGACCGCCGCTTATCATTGATTTGTTGATTAAAAAATTTCTAATATGCAAACAATTGATTTTTCCACTCTGGAGAAATTTTCGAATATTCATTGACCCTAAAATGCCCTCAGAAAAATAATCAGCAACAAAATCGTCCCGAAACGCATCGTTAGCCACCCCCGACCCCCGCTTATCATTGATTTGTTGATTAAAAAATTTCTAATATCCAAACAAGGAATTTCTCCACTGTGGAAAAATTCGTGAATATTCATTGACACCTGAAAAGCCCTAAAAAAATAATCAGCAACAAAATCGACCCGGAACGCATCGTTAGCCACCCCCGACCCCCGCTTATCAATGATTTGTTGATTACAAAATTTCTAATATGCAAACAATTAGTTTTTTCACTGTGGAAAAATTCTCGAATATTCATTGACCCCTAAAATGCCCTCAAAAAAATAATCAGCAACAAAATCTACCCGGAACGCATCGTTAGCCACCCCCGACCGCCGCTTATCATTGATTTGTTGATTAAAAAATTTCTAATATGCAAACAATTGATTTTTCCACTCTGGAAAAATTCTCAAATATTCATTGACCCCTAAAATGCCCTCAAAAAAATAATCAGCAATAAAGTCGTCCCGGAACGCATCGTTAACCACCCCGACCACGCTTATCGTTGATTAGTTGATTTAAAAATTTCTAATATCCAAACAAGGAATTCACCACTGAAAAATTCCTGAATATTCGTTGACACCTGAAAGGCCTAAAATAATCAGCAACAAAATCGACCCGGAACGCATCGTTAGCCACCCCCGACCCCGCTTATCATTGATTTGTTGATTAAAAATTTTCTAATATGCAAACAATTGATTTTTCCACTCTGGAAAAATTCTCAAATATTCATTGACCCCTAAATGCCCTCAAAAAAATAATCAGCAATAAAATCGTCCCGGAACGCATCGTTAGCCACCCCCGACCCCCGCTTATCATTGATTTGTTGATTAAAAAATTTCTAATATCCAAACAAGGAATTTTGACACTCTAGAAAAATTCCTGAATATTCATTGACCCCTAAAAAGCCGTAAAAAAAATAATCAGCAACAAAATCGACCCGAACGCATCGTTAGCCACCCCCGACCCCCGCTTATCATTGATTTGTTCATTAAAAAATTTCTAATATCCAAACAAGGAATTTTTAACATCTTGAAAAATTCTTAAGTATTCATGGGACACCTAAACAGCCTCAAAAAATAATCAACAATAAAATCGTCCCGGAACGTATCGTTAGCCACATCCGACCCCGCTTTTCATTGATTAGTTGGTCAAAAAATTCTAATATCCAAACAAGGAATTTTGCCACTCCGGAAAAATTCATGAATATTCATTGACACCTAAAAAGCCCTAAAAAATAATCAGCAACAAAATCAACCCGGAAGGCATCGTTAGCCATCCCCGACCGCCGCTTATCATTTATTTGTTGATTAAAAAATTTCTAATATGCAAACAATTGATTTTTCCACTCTGGAAAAATTCTCGAATATTCATTGACCCCCAAAATGCCCTCAAAAAAATAATCAGCAACAAAATCGACCCGGAACGCATCGTTAGCCACCCCCGACCCCCGCTTATCATTGATTTGTTGATTAAAAAATTTCTAATATCCAAACAAGGAATTTTACCATTCTCGAAAAATTCTTAAGTATTCATTGACACCTAAACAGCCCTCAAAAAAATAATCAACAATAAAATCGTCCCGGAACGCATCGTTAGCCACATCCGACCCCGCTTTTCATTGATTAGTTGGTCAAAAAATTCTAATATCCAAACAAGGAATTTTGCCACTCCGGAAAAATTCATGAATATTCATTGACACCTAAAAAGCCCTAAAAAATAATCAGCAACAAAATCAACCCGGAAGGCATCGTTAGCCATCCCCGACCGCCGCTTATCATTTATTTGTTGATTAAAAAATTTCTAATATGCAAACAATTGATTTTTCCACTCTGGAAAAATTCTCGAATATTCATGGACCCCTAAAATGACCTCAAAAAAATAATCAGCAACAAAATCGTCCCGGAACGCATCGTTATCCACCCCCGACCACGCTTATCGTTGATTAGTTGATTAAAAAATTTCTCATATCCAAACAAGGAATTTCACCACTCTGGAAAAATTCCTGAATATTCATTGACACCTGAAAAGCCCTAAAAAAAAATAATCAGCAACAAAATCGTCCCGGAACGCATCGTTATCCACCCCCGACCACGCTTATCATTGATTAGTTGATTAAAAAATTTCTAATATCCAAACAAGGAATTTCTTCAGTCTGGAAAAATTTCTGAACATTCATTGACACCTGAAAAGCTCTAAAAAAAAATAATCAGCAACAAAATCGACCCGGAACGCATCGTTAGCCACCCCCGACCGCCGCTTATCATTGATTTGTTGATTAAAAAATTTCTAATATGCAAACAATTGATTTTTCCACTCTGGAAAAATTCTCGAATATTCATTGACCCCTAAAATGCCCTCAAAAAAATAATCAGCAACAAAATCGTCCCGGAACGCATCGTTAGCCACCCCCGACCACGCTTATCATTGATTAGTTGTTTAAAAAATTTCTAATATTCAAACAAGGAATTTCACCACTCTGGAAAAATTCCTGAATATTCATTGACATCTGAAAAGCCCTAAAAAAATATAATCAGCAACAAAATCGACCCGGAACGCATCGTTAGCCACCCCCGACCGCCGCTTATCATTGATTTGTTGATTAAAAAATTTCTAATATGCAAACAATTGTTTTTTCCACTCTGGAAAAATTCTCGAATATTCATTGACCCCTAAAATGCCCTCAAAAAAATAATCAGCAACAAAATCGTCACGGAACGCCTCGTTATCCACCCCCGACCACGCTTATCGTTGATTAGTTGATTACAAAATTTATAATATCCAAACAAGGAATTTCACCACTCTGAAAAAATTCCTGAATATTCATTGACACCTAAAAAGCCCAAAAAAAAAAGAATCAGCAACAAAATCGACCGGAACGCATCGTTAGCCACCCCGACCGCCGCTTATCATTGATTTGTTGATTAGAAAATTTCTAATATGTAAACAATTGATTTTTCCACTCTGGAAAAATTCTCGAATACTATGGACCCCTAAAATGACCTCAAAAAATAATCAGCAACAAAATCGTCCCGGAACGCATCGTTATCCACCCCGACCACGCTTATCGTTGATTAGTTGATTAAAATTTCTCATCCAAACAAGGGGAATTTCACCACTCTGAAAAATTCGAATATTCATTGACACCTGAAAAGCCCTAAAAAATAATCAGCAATAAAATCGTCCCGGAACGCATCGTTAGCCACCCCCGACCACGCTTATCATTGATTAGTTGATTAAAAAATTTCTAATATCCAAACAAGGAATTTCACCACTCTGAAAAAATTCCTGAATATTCGTTGACACCTGAAAAGGCCTAAAAAAAATAATCAGCAACAAAATCGACCCGGAACGCATCGTTAGCCACCCCCGACCGCCGCTTATCATTGATTTGTTGATTAAAAAATTTCTAATATGCAAACAATTGATTTTTCCACTCTGGAAAAATTCTCGAATATTCATGGACCCCTAAAATGACCTCAAAAAAATAATCAGCAACAAAATCGTCCCGGAACGCATCGTTATCCACCCCCGACCACGCTTATCGTTGATTAGTTGATTAAAAAATTTCTCATATCCAAACAAGGAATTTCACCACTCTGGAAAAATTCCTGAATATTCATTGACACCTGAAAAGCCCTAAAAAAAAATAATCAGCAACAAAATCGTCCCGGAACGCATCGTTATCCACCCCCGACCACGCTTATCATTGATTAGTTGATTAAAAAATTTCTAATATCCAAACAAGGAATTTCTTCAGTCTGGAAAAATTTCTGAATATTCATTGACACCTGAAAAGCTCTAAAAAAAAATAATCAGCAACAAAATCGACCCGGAACGCATCGTTAGCCACCCCCGACCGCCGCTTATCATTGATTTGTTGATTAGAAAATTTCTAATATGCAAACAATTGATTTTTCCACTCTGGAAAAATTTTCGAATATTCATTGACCCCTAAAATGCCCTCAAAAAAATAATCAGCAACATAATCTACCCGGAACGCATCGTTAGCCACCCCCGACCGCCGCTTATCATTGATTTGTTGATTAGATAATTTCTAATATGCAAACAATTGATTTTTCCACTCTGGAAAAATTCTCGAATATTCATTGACCCCTAAAATGCCTTCAAAAAAATAATTAGCAACAAAATCGTCCCGGAACGCATCGTTATCCACCCCCGTCCACGCTTATCATTGGTTAGTTGATTAAAAATTTCTCATATCCAAACAAGGAATTTCTTCACTCTGGAAAAATTCCTGAATATTCATTGACACCTGAAAGCTCTAAAAAAAAATAATCAGCAACAAAATCGACCCGAAACGCATCGTTAGCCACCCCCGACCGCCGCTTATCATGGATTTGTTGATTAGAAAATTTCTAATATGCAAACAATTGATTTTTCCACCCTGGAAAAATTCTCCAATATTCATTGACCCCTAAAATGCCCTCAAAAAAATAATCAGCAACAAAATCTACCCGGAACGCATCGTTAGCCACCCCCGACCGCCGCTTATCATTGATTTGTTGATTAAAAAATTTCTAATATGCAAACAATTGTTTTTTCCACTCTGGAAAAATTCTCGAATATTCATTGACCCCTGAAATGCCCTCACAAAAATAATCAGCAACAAAATCGTCACGGAACGCCTCGTTATCCACCCCCGACCACGCTTATCGTTGATTAGTTGATTACAAAATTTATAATATCCAAACAAGGAATTTCACCACTCTGAAAAAATTCCTGAATATTCATTGACACGTAAAAAGCCCTAAAAAAAAATAATCAGCAACAAAATCTACCCGGAACGCATCGTTAGCCACCCCCGACCGCCGCTTATCATTGATTTGTTGATTAGAAAATTTCTAATATGCAAACAATTGATTTTTCAACTCTGGAAAAATTCTCGAATATTCATTGACCCCTAAAATGCCTTCAAAAAAATAATTAGCAACAAAATCGTCCCGGAACGCATCGTTATCCACCCCCGACCACGCTTATCATTGATTAGTTGATTAAAAATTTCTCATATCCAAACAAGGAATTTCTTCACTCTGGAAAAATTCCTGAATATTCATTGACACCTGAAAGCTCTAAAAAAAAATAATCAGCAACAAAATCGACCCGAAACGCATCGTTAGCCACCCCCGACCGCCGCTTATCATGGATTTGTTGATTAGAAAATTTCTAATATGCAAACAATTGATTTTTCCACTCTGGAAAAATTCTCCAATATTCATTGACCCCTAAAATGCCCTCAAAAAAATAATCAGCAACAAAATCTACCCGGAACGCATCGTTAGCCACCCCCGACCGCCGCTTATCATTGATTTGTTGATTAGAAAATTTCTAATATGCAAACAATTGATTTATCCACTCTGGAAAAATTCTCGAATATTCATTGACCCCTGAAATGCTCTCAAAAAAATAATCAGCAACAAAATCGTCCCGGAACGCATCGTTATCCACCCCCGACCACGCTTATCGTTGATTAGTTGATTAAAAAATTTCTAATATCCAAACAAGGAATTTCACCACTCTGAAAAAATTCCTGAATATTCGTTGACACCTGAAAAGGCCTAAAAAAAATAATCAGCAACAAAATCGACCCGGAACGCATCGTTAGCCACCCCCGACCGCCGCTTATCATTGATTTGTTGATTGAAAAATTTCTAATATGCAAACAATTGTTTTTTTCGCGCTGGAAAAATTCTCGAATATTCATTGACCCCTAAAATGCCCTCAAAAAAATAATCAGCGACAAAATCGTCCCGGAACGCATCGTTATCCACCCCCGACCACGCTTATCATTGATTAATTGATTAAAAAAATTCTCATATCCAAACAAGGAATTTCTTCACTCTGGCAAAATTCCTGAATATTCATTGACACCTGAAAAGTCCTAAAAAAAAATAATCAGCAACAAAATCGACCCGGAACGCATCGTTAGCCACCCCCGACCCCGCTTATCATTGATTTGTTGATTAAAAAATTTCTAATATCCAAACAAGGAATTTTACCATTCTCGAAAAATTCTTAAGTATTCATTGACACCTAAACAGCCCTCAAAAAAATAATCAACAATAAAATCGTCCCGGAACGCATCGTTAGCCACATCCGACCCCGCTTTTCATTGATTAGTTGGTCAAAAAATTCTAATATCCAAACAAGGAATTTTGCCACTCCGGAAAAATTCATGAATATTCATTGACACCTAAAAAGCCCTAAAAAATAATCAGCAACAAAATCAACCCGGAACGCATCGTTAGCCACCCCCGACCGCCGCTTATCATTTATTTGTTGATTAAAAAATTTCTAATATGCAAACAATTGATTTTTCCACTCTGGAAAAATTCTCGAATATTCATTGACCCCTAAAATGCCCTCAAAAAAATAATCAGCAACAAAATCGTCCCGGAACGCATCGTTAGCCACCCCCGACCACGCTTATCATTGATTAGTTGATTAAAAAATTTCTAATATCCAAACAAGGAATTTCACCACTCTGGAAAAATTCCTGAATATTCATTGACACCTGAAAGCTCTAAAAAAAATAATCAGCAACAAAATCGACCCGAAACGCATCGTTAGCCACCCCCGACCGCCGCTTATCGTGGATTTGTTGATTAGAAAAATTTCCACTAATATATTCCAAACAAAAAAATTGATCTTTTCCACTTATCTTGGAAAAATTCTCGAATATTCATTGACCCCTAAAATGCCCTCAAAAAAATAATCAGCAACAAAATCGTCACGGAACGCCTCGTTATCCACCCCCGACCACGCTTATCGTTGATTAGTTGATTACAAAATTTATAATATCCAAACAAGGAATTTCACCACTCTGAAAAAATTCCTGAATATTCATTGACACGTAAAAAGCCCTAAAAAAAAATAATCAGCAACAAAATCTACCCGGAACGCATCGTTAGCCACCCCCGACCCCCGCTTATCATTGATTTGTTGATTAGAAAATTTCTAATATGCAAACAATTGATTTATCCACTCTGGAAAAATTCTTGAATATTCATTGACCCCTGAAATGCTCTCAAAAAAATAATCAGCAACAAAATCGTCCCGGAACGCATCGTTATCCACCCCCGACCACGCTTATCGTTGATTAGTTGATTAAAAAATTTCTAATATCCAAACAAGGAATTTCACCACTCTGAAAAAATTCCTGAATAATCGTTGACACCTTAAAAGGCCTAAAAAAAATAATCAGCAACAAAATCGACCCGGAACGCATCGTTAGCCACCCCCGACCGCCGCTTATCATTGATTTGTTGATTAAAAAATTTCTAATATGCAAACAATTGTTTTTTTCACTCTGGAAAAATTCTCGAATATTCATTGACCCCTAAGATGCCCTCAAAAAAATAATCAGCAACAAAATCGTCCCGGAACGCATCGTTATCCACCCCCGACCACGCTTATCATTGATTAATTGATTAAAAAATTTCTAATATCCAAACAAGGAATTTCTTCACTCTGGAAAAATTCCTAAATATTCATTGACACCTGAAAAGCCCTAAAAAAAAATAATCAGCAACAAAATCGACCCGGAACGCATCGTTAGCCACCCCCGACCCCCGCTTATCATTGATTTGTTGATTACAAAATTTCCAATATCCAAACAAGGAATTTTACCATTCTCGAAAAATTCCTAAGTATTCATTGACACCTAAACAGCGCTCAAAAAAATAATCAACAATAAAATCGTCCCGGAACGCATCGTTAGCCACCCCCGACCCCGCTTTTCATTGATTAGTTGGTCAAAAAATTCTAATATCCAAACAAGGAATTTTGCCACTCCGGAAAAATTCATGAATATTCATTGACACCTAAAAAGCCCTAAAAAATAATCAGCAACAAAATCAACCCGTAACGCATCGTTATCCACCCCCGACCACGCTTATCGTTGATTAGTTGATTAAAAAATTTCTAATATCCAAACAAGGAATTTCACCACTCTGGAAAAATTCCTGTATATTCATGTATGTATGTATGTTTATTTAATGTTCCCCTTGGGGTTACATGACTTCACATTTCCTTAACTTCTATTCTTAACACATTACTTACATTATTTTACATTTCTAGTAGGGGTAAGGGGAGGATTCGAAATAAATTCGACGTATGAGATTTCCAAATAGCGTGTATGAGACTTTGAAATAACATGTATGAGACTCCAGATTATCAGATTCTCCTCAGTAACACTTTGAGGGTTCGAAATAAATTACACGTATGAGATTTAAAAATAGCGTGTATGAGACTTGTGAATAACTTTATGCGGGTTGAGATTATCAGATTCTTCTCAGGAACACTCGGAGAGTTTGAAATAAATTACACGTACGAATAGTGTGTACGAGATTTGAGAATAACATATATGAGACTTGAGATTATCAGATGCTTCGAATTAACACTCAGAGGGTTCGAAATAAATTACGCGTGACGTCACGCGACTGCTCGATTTGGCGGTAAAATTCAAACCGTAACGATCATTTTAGAATTTGTTCATGCTACCAGGAAATCATGACTGTGGAAACGGCAGGTTGAAGGTATTATCAAAACACGACGTTGTACGGATATGGTTTTTTTTATTTTCCCCATGCATGCAGAGACCCCCTTAAATATATATATTTTCGTACGTTTATCAAACGTGATGTATATGCACATTGTCAGATATTTGGTATATTAGATTATTTGATAGATTGAAGTATTGGGTAATTCCAGCTCGACTCCTGGCAGCCCTCCTATATTTCGTCCGCTGTAACAGAAATGGTGGAATGAACATCATCATCAATTGAATATATTCGGTAAACTCGCAGACGTGTGCGAACAGGTGATATATATTAACGCGAATCCTCAGCGAATTTGAATCGAGAGTGCCCGAATTCTGTGAATTTGACGTAGTTGAGTCATGCGAGTGAGATAAATGCTTACGTAAAATTTTTTACTCTTCTCCGATCGATATCTGAGTGTCGTCATTTTTGACATGATGCACGTACAAATCCACGCGCGCTTTGACTAGACTGATATTGAGTTTGTTAAGATTCCGCAGAGATATCCGATTCTCACTTCCGACAGAAGGTTCGTCTGAATCCGAAAACAGAAATGCGACCTGTAGACTAAGCGTATAGGCGGAGAAAGAATTGGAATGCTTACAGAATTCTTGGTCGACCATACGTATCTCAGGTCCGGGCTCGGCTTTCTTCTTTTCCTCCGACACTACGATTTTCGGGGATGGACTCTCGAACGACAACGGGGTGTCTCCAGTCTCTGGGCTGAACCTAAACAACGTCGGCAGTGGAAGTGTCGGCTCCGGAGCCGCGGTCGTGAAGGTGGCGGTCGTCGCGTCGTTGCCATCTTCGCGAGCTGTAGATCAAAGAAAGAGACAAGTGAAAAGAAAGCCGATAAGCGAAAATTTGGATCTTCGTGCGACGTCAATACTCACGTTCCCAGTCTTCGTCAGCATATTTCACGTACTCGAATTTGGATGTCAATCCGCGGTCGTTGTAGTACGATATGGTAACGCTACCGTGCACGGGTAAGGGTCTTGACGATAATGCTGCGCCACGTACCGCTCGACGTGACTTGTCACCGGTCTGTGTGGAATTTGTAATTACGTTGGCGCGATAGTCGATCAAAATTGCCGTGACGTTTTGTAATATCTCGAGGTTGCGTTCTACGACGCGTAAAACCGTGGTCCGGTTTTCAGAAGGAATGTTATCGAAAATTGCGACTGAGTAGAGGGGATTTTCAATAACACTTTGACCGTATCCTGGAGCTGCCGGGTCTCCGACGGTCACGTTCATCGCCGACGAATGAAATCCGAGCGTAAAAAGGCAGAGAATCGTAGCGAAGACCATTGTGAAGACTGTGCACGCCGAGCAGAAGCGGCCCTTGATATGGACTCCGAGACTTTTTTTGTCGACCGTCGTATCAGCTACTCGCAGCTGCGCAACGCAAAGGTCGTGAACTTTTCACGACGAGAACGACAATGTATCACGTGCACTCCATCACAAAGTGCAAAGTGTGGTCGTACGCGTGCAGGCGAGAGCTCGCCGCGGTAGTTGCCGTCAGCACATTGTGATACAAAGTCTAACGCCTCGACCTGTTTCGCCATTTTTTTTTTTGCGGAACGTAGTGCGATTACGGGAAAGCGTGTGTGTGCGGTAACGTGGACAAAGAAAACGGTAGTATACTTGTACGCATTACATTAGACGAGGAAAGAACAATACGTGTTTATTGAATACAGACAAAAAATTTCAGAACACGGAATTGGTACATTAGGTGAGAAAATAGGGAGACGTGTTTATTGAATACAGGCAAAATTTCAGAACATGGAATTGGTGGACTACGACGGATTTCCAGATGATCCGGAACCATTTTTCGAAGCAAATATCAGGAGAGGTGCACCGCATGGTACAAATTACGTGGCGGAATGGGTGAAACCGGCGTGGGACGGGACGACGTACTACGACGAGGTGTGGGCGGACGAGGATTGCAGGTGAGTGTGTGGACAGAATTACGTGACACGAAAAACGTAATTTTCGGGATTCAGGACAGATTCTCGCCTGTACCATGCGAGCATTTTCGTGACGAGCGCGAACTTGCAGTACTTCGGATATTGCTCGGACGTCCCAAACGCGTCGTGATGCTTGCAGCGCAGGACCGTCGTCAGGTCGTCAAAATCTCCTCTTCTGATCTGCGCCGGAAACCCGTATTTCCGGAGATCTCGCGCGTCGATGCCTAGGAGCCGTCTTAACCAGAGACACGTCTCTGCGTCGTGGGCGAACCACACCGCAAAGCCGTGTTCCTCGATGTTCGTTCCCAACCAGGCGTCCACCTCGGCGTACGGGCTCGTCCCCGATTCCCACGCGATCGCCAGCCGTTCTTCCTGCGCCTTGATCTGCGTCAGTTCCACCGCATTCATCCCGGCCTTCGATAGATGCGACGGAGGTTGGAACGTGGCGTAGGCGAGCCGTTTGTTAACCCCATCCATCACGGCGATCTCCTTCACGATCCAGGTGCCTCGTATCTTGAAGAGACTGACGCTCAAGAATCGGGGGTCGTCGATGTTATAATTCTGCTCGAAGAAGAAATACGGCTCCAGATTGTCGTACTCCGCCTCGAACCACGCAGCCGCTCTGTCCGCGCACGCCATGGCACAGTATTCGATGTTGCGGGTTTGTTCCGACGCTGCCGACAGGTGACTCGGGTGCATATTGCACCGCGACACCACGGCAGACACGTCGAATTCCCGGAGTATAATTTCCGGAAACCCGTGCGCCACCAAGTCGTGCGAGTCCACACCCAATGTTTGTCGCAAAAAGATGCAGGTCCTGACTCCGTTCACGAATCGCCGCACGTCGGGGTTCACTCCCACGTGATCCGTGAACCACTGTCTGAGGTTTTCGTAAGGCTCAGTACCCACGTGCCAGGGCAAGGCGATATGCAATTCGCCGGCCGCACGCATCATTGCGGTCATCTGAAGCCCCGTTTGATCCACAGGGGCTTTGAAGATGGCGTGGCTTCTCGTGCAGATTTTCCGGCCCTCCACGACCTTCACGTTGATCACAGCCACCTCCTTGGCGATAAACCGTTCACGAGCCTGGTATCCACGAACGTTGATGAATTGGTAGATCTGTCCAGCCATTTCGTTGCGAAGAGGTAGTTTCGATTTTTCGAGACGCGTGAGAACGATACGTGTTGTACTTTGGGTAGTCAGAAGTAACTGAGTTCACCGGGTAAAAATTTCGGGTTTTATACGTCCGCTTCCTCCTCCTCCTCCTCCTCCTTGAGCACCTCACGACCGCGTGCGGGCGTAGTCTTTCCGATAAAAAAAATAATCGCGCTAGTATAAAAGAGCCGGGAGTCGTTTTTTTTTTCGATTACCCAACTTCTTTGATAACCTAATTTTAAGTTTCGCACATCGGTGTCAGTTTCGCGATAAAAAATAACGGTGTCAGCACAAAAGCTCCGGGAGTCGTTAGATTAGTACGTGACTACATGTCGCAGCTGCGCTTATCGCGATTGATCCCGACCGGGTCGCTGTTACAAAGTATCGGCGAACAGCGCGTGGGTCCAATATCTGCGAAGGGGGACATCTCGGGTCGTTTGATTGCGCGACTTTGTAGAGGTCGTTGAGTGATCGCCACGTGTCGATTGAAAAAAGTCCGAAGGATGATGCATATTCGAAGTAATTTCGATGTACAGGACAACGTCGTTCTGAATTTAAATTCAAAAGAAACCTTTGACCCGCATCGCGATGACCGCCCGAGAACGGACGGCACGTTCGTCCGCAGGTAGAAATTTAAATTTGTTAAAAGACGGGTGCAGGAGAATACGGGTTCCCTCGATTACGAAGAGCTACTTTGTTGCAGTCGCCGGATTCGAGTACAAATTTGACAGGACGTGGCGAAGATAAAAACGTGTAGTTTTTTACTAATTATACGGTACCAGACAAAAATTAGCGCAAACAAACGCTAACTTTGCTCGGATATAAAGGACTCCCCCGTTTCGATCTGCAATTCATTCGTTCGGCACCCAACCTCAGGGACTGTCAGTTTCGTTCAGTTATTTTTTCAATCTCCGTTTTACGATGTCGACTCCGTCCCACCAACCGTCACCCCCACAATCTCAGGAGCCTGTCGGGTCAGAACCGGACAGCAAAAGAAGGCGCGTACCTGATGTTACATCGCAGACACACACCGGCACCCGACCCGAAATACACCTATCCTTATCACTCGCAGCCCCCGCTACCGCGGAATTAATTCTACGTTCCGTGTACCCGTTGACCAAATCTGAAACGAAACAAGTCGGTACGGCCGTTGTTGTAAAATCTTTGATCTCAGTTTCCGAGGCGGTAATATACGTCACGGATATCGCCAGAGGCGGTAAAAAAACTACCGTCTACTTTGAATTGGAGCCTTGGAATCAGTTCGTAAACAAGGCACCCATGTACCGCTCGTGGCTGAACTCCGACGTCCGAGATAACTCGCACGCTTACGCGGTCGATCGTCTCACAGCCCCCGGAGGGACTTACATAATCAGTCGTATGATTTTCTTGGACACCGTCGGTTTGAAAATTTCTTCGGCCGACACGGCGATCGGACTAACGATGCTGGCTCCTACCTTTGAAATGCTACTTAAATTGTCCCCGCTTCTGAAAGTTTCACTCCGGCGTCTGCAGATCAAGATGAGCGACATCAAATTCAAAATGACACATTTTGCGAAACGTTTGTTCGACATGCAAGAGAATCAATCTCTGAGTCCGGATGAAAAACAACAGTTGCTTCTACTCGACCCGGAATATGACGCGGATTCCCCCGTTGACGTCGAAATCGTCATGCGATGCATGAATGTTTTGGATCAGGCGTCTTGAATAATAATTCCGAGTACACGCGCGCACACACACACACACACACACACACACACACACACACACACACACACACACACACACACACACAGACTATCCGAATCTACTGCAGGGAAAAAAAGTACATCCAAGAAAATTTTTCACGGTACTCGCACCGAAAAGTAAGACGTCGTATTAATCTCTTTATTCTCTCTCTCTGTTACAACAGCAAACCGGAGGCGGAAAAATTGTACAGCCTGTACAAGGCCACCGGAACGTTGAGACTCGATCTTATCGAAAAAGAATCCGCCGCTACAAGGGATGCAATCGAACGCGAAGTATCCGTCGCGATCAAGGAATTGCGGCAACATTTAAACAGAAGTGTGGCAATTCTCGACGCAGCGGATGCCAAGTGCGCACGAGAATCCGAAGATCATGCGCCAACGCCATCACCGGTGGTAACACCCGAGGTACCCGAAGACGAGCCCACCTTTACCGAGCTCGAAACATCACGGCGGATCGAGAAATTGAAAGACGAACTGAACCGTCACGAGCAACTGGTCGACGCGCATGTCAAAATATTATCGAATTTGGCGGAGTCCGCTACAATTCCGGAGACGGTAGCGCAAAAAGTAGCTATACATCCGGACGAGGAGGAGGAGCGTGACGCGTTTGACGTGTAAATCCCCGCGAAGCGATAAAATTAGATTAGGACGGGCGGAGAAAAAATTATTTTCACTCAAAGTAGAAAAATAGGAATACGATTTTGTTCTGTGTTAGTACAGAACTCCATATGTATGTGTGCGTACAGACAAAGCACGTTGCACACGGTTGTGGGAATGTTTACGAAAAAAAAACAAAAAACAAAAAAATTTTAAAAAAGAAAAAAATCGAAAAATAAAGAAAGGTGGTGGGGTATTATTGTTATTAATTTTCAGATCAGGGTTGCGACGACATACACTATATACGGTGGCGGGAGCGTTGAGGAAAAAATTAATGTAAAAAAATGTAAAAAAAAAAATAAAAAAGGTGGTGGGATAAAAGAACACGGACGTTGTTTCATTATTCATTTATTAACAATTATTACCTTCACCGAACAATATTGTTGTTTTTTTTATTATTTCAAAGAATATACACAGCGTACGCAGTAAATCATACAATTTTTCGAACGATATTTGTAAGCGGATTGTATTCCGTGACACGATCGTGCAAAATCAGACAATACGCCGTGGTGTTGGCCGGCACATTTTCTCGAAACTGAAACTCCAGACGCACGTCTACGGGAGCGCTCTTGATGGATTCGTTTTGATGCGAGCAGTCGATGACCACCAGTGCCGCGGTACTTTTGAAATGGGCCAAATCGAGCAACGGTTCCGCCTGCACCGCCCTGCCGTAGTGGGAACTTTGAAATTTGCACAGCATGTCGTAGAGCAGCCCGTATCTGTCGATCGAAAAGTCCACGTCCATATTGTCGTACGGATACGTCTCGGAATTCAGGTACAACTTGACGTTTCGCAGAGTCAGGGCCTGAAAGGTGGAGGGATCCGCGTTGAGTACGTTCTTTTTGTTCGTTTGAAAGGCCAGTATGACGTAGCGGGGTTTCTCCAATTGCGTGGAAGTTTTCACCGCCCAGGTGTGCGACGTCGATTGCGGAAGTGTCGGGTATTCGAGCAGTTCCCAGGAACGATAGCACATTTGAATCGTTTCGTTGGCCTCCATCAGATGCAAGAGGTCGATTTTTCTCAGATCCTCCACCTTGACGTGCGGCATCTTCCAATGAATTTTCGTGATTTTCAGCCGGCCCGCGTCCGCCACCGCCGAAATGACCGCGTCTTTGTCGGTTCGCGAACGAATCAGTATCAGCTCGTGACGCACGTTCGCCACGATTTTCTTGTAATCCTCGGCGAATCCCAGAAGACTGGATAACGGAACGCAAAAGGAGAAATGACCTTTCGACAGCTGCGGCACCGTCCCCAGCTCTCCCCAGCCCGCATTCTTCAACGATCCCAGAGAAAGCGGTGTTTTCGACACGTACGTTTTCAAAGTGCTCGTGATGCCCACGTTCTTGGATCTGTCGATTTCCACGCCGTTCACCTCGTAGCGGATTTCGTCGAAAAGAAACGCCGGCGCGTTGTTCACCAGGGTGGCCTGGTTCGCGGGCTGATACACGCCGTTGTCGTCCGCCACGGTCTTCAATAGGGTTCCCTCGATGTAGAGAAAACTCTGGGACGGAAGCGTGTAGAGATCCTGCTGCTGAATCGGGATCCGAATCTCGTCGCTGTTTTGAAACGACGCGTTGGCGTACGGTGTGTGAGTGTGAAGTTCGACGCTGGTCAAACTGTTGTCGAACACGGGTCTGGCGTCGATGCTCAGAAATTGCGCCATTTTTCTATCAATTTTGTTCACTCGTTTTTTATTGTCTTTTCACCTTAAAGCCCAACGATTCGAGAAATCGCACGTTTTTCGGTGTCAGCGGTTCGTTGCAGGCTCGAGCGCGATAACGAGGTGTACTGATTGTGAGGCCGTCGAGCTGCGAGTATCTGGAGTGGCAGTGGTAGTGGGAATCCGTGTAGACCAGCATAATCTCCCCTCCGACCTAGCGGACTTTTTTCAGGTGGAGGCGAATCGTGATGACCTCTCCGCGAAAATTGACCGGGTCACCGTTCTGATTCAGCACGCGGACGGTGATGTTTTCGATGACGCGCTGATTCACCGCCAAATATATCACGTTCGAGGGAGCTTCGGAAATCTTGTAACCGGGCGGAACTTTGGGAGCGAACTCGTGCACGGTGTGCGTGGGATCGTCGTTGTTGTACGCTCCGGAAACGAGGTTGCACTCTATTCGCAGCGCGTTCACGCTCAGTATATTTACCGTGGCGTCGGAGGTGTGCCAGACGTTCGGGGACAATCGGCTCTTCCCGAAGCCCAGGAGCGAGCCCACGCTATTCGGTGCACCGAAATCGATCTCGTGCACGCTTCTGATCTCACTTTTCAGCGTGTTGTTGTTCGGTCGAAGTTCAACGGCCGGAAGTCCCCCGGAAGTAGCGCCGGACACGGAGTTTCGCAAAAATCGCGCTACGTCGTCGATCTCGTACGATCCGTGCGGCAGGAGGAGGGTTCTGGGAGCGCGGTATGTCAGTAGGTCGTTGGAGGCGTTTATCGCTATCGCTTTCCGGGCGTCGACCTCGGTGTCCGACGCGTGCCACGCGTTGGCAGTTAATTGTCTCGCGTCGAATCCCAAATCCGAACCGAATCCGTTCGACGCCGTGAAGTCGATCGCGAAGATGCTCCTCACCTCCAACGTCGAGGTTTTTTGTTTCTTTCTGTTCTCACCGGCCGTTTGATCCCTCCAGCGAAATTCGAACGCAGAGTCGGTGCGAGTCGCGCGATTCAGGTGACGAAAAATCTCGTCGACGGTGTAGGATTTACGGGGCAAGGCGACGCTCGTCGCTTCGGCGTAGGCGAACACGTTGTTGGTTTCGTCCACGTTGGGTATGGAATTGAACGTTTCGAAGTCCACGAGACCGAGGACGTAGGAAAATTCGTCGCTCGGTTTCAGGACGATGGGTGGGAAATAATTTGCGCTCAGAACCGAGCTAGTGCCGGACAGAGTGAAGGTCAAAGACATCGCGCGTTTCGCAGCAGAAACTTGAGGCACAACTGCCCGCATACGGTAGAGTCGTAGCTCTGATCCCTGCGTCGATTGTAGGTGACGCGCACCCGCGGTCCGAAGTAGGTCATCAGTTCCACCGGCGGTCTGAGATTGCCAAAACTGTCGTAGTACTTGACGTTGTCGCCGCATTTGGAGTAGGCCACCCAATGCGTTCCGGGGCCTCGGGCGTCGTCCAGATTCACGATCGCGTTCTCGACCCGTGAGGGCTGCAGAAAGTTGAGATCCGTACGCATGAAGATACCCTTGAAATTTGGAATTTTCAGATTGTGGGCGTACCGCGCGAGATCGACGTTGCTGGTCGGTCCTTCGTGGATTCGGATTACTTCCGACTTTGACGTTTTTTTTTTTTCTTAGCTTTCAGATTCGTCGCTCCGCCACCTTTTTTGTACGGTGTCAAGTACATTCCCTTGCCCTCCATGACGCGGTCGTGACGTTGTTTCTCCGCGAGGAGTTTGCGCGCCGCGGCCGCGGAATTTACGGAACTCGCGATCGAGGCCGCACCTCCGGCCAGGGTACCGAGACCCGCCAGGAGCGGGATCAGCAACGGTAGAAAACCGCCGCGTTTCGCCGTCCGCAGAGTTCGGGGGCTCTTCCTGTTGGTCTTTTTTTTTTTTCGGCGCCGGCTTCTTTCTCTTCTTCCGTCCCATGCCCATTTTTGTTTTAGCCGCCATCAGTCCGCCCACCGTCCACGCCGCGATCCGCTCACCGAGACCCGCGTCCGGGGCCCGCGCGCGGGAAAAAGCTTCGGCCGCGAGTTGCGTGTCCGCGATTCGCCGCGCGGCGGTATTCGCGTCCCGCGAATAAGCGCGGTCGTGCCGCAGGCACGCGCGGTCTAGCGCGTTTACGCCGCGTTCTCCGCGCGCTAGACGCTCCGCCAACCGCGTTCCGGGACCGCAGAACTGATAACCGGGGATGTGAAGCTCGAACGGCAGTCGATCTATCAATTTGTTCAAAAATCCGCGCCCGGTCGTTGTCATCCGTAAGACTCGCGTGCCGCACACTGATACGGCGCGGTCGCGTGCCGGCCCTCCTATCTCGCCCCCCACTCGGGTGTGTGTGCGCGCGTGTATGCATAGGACGCGAGGACGCGCGCTCGCAGGAGTAACATGCGCTTCGTTAAACAGCCGTGTCGCATACGTGTCAAGAATTTGGATCGTTCGACCATGACCGATTCCGGTGGGAAACACGGATCGTTACTGCCGGACACGGTTCGCGGTATAATCTGCAGACCGTCCAATTGCGGCAAGACCAACGTGCTGGTGAGCCTTCTGGAAAGTAAAAACGGTCTGAGTTTCGAAAACGTTTATTTGTATTCCAAGTCCCTCGATCAGGCCAAATATCGCTACCTGGAAAGCGTTCTCGCGGACGTCGAGGAAATCGGATACTTTACGTTCTCGAACAACTGCGACGTCATGCCTCCGAGCGAAGCTCTGCCCAATTCCGTTTTCGTCTTCGACGACGTGGCGTGCGAAAAGCAGGCGGTCATCCGAGAATATTTCTCGATGGGCCGACACTCGAAAATAGACTGTTTCTATCTCTGTCAAACGTATACGAAAATTCCCAAGCATTTGATCAGAGACAACGCTAATTTGATAATTCTGTTCAAACAAGATCAGCTGAATTTGAGGCACGTGTACAGCGATCACGTCGATCCCGATATGAGCTGGCGGGAGTTTGTCGAACTGTGCAAACTCTCCTGGAAGAAACGCTACAATTTCGTCGTGATCTGCAAAGACAGCCCGCTGCGAGAGGGACGTTATCGCCGAGGCTTCGACGAATTCGCCGTGTGTGCCCCGTCACCCGCGGACCTGTAATCGCGCTCGTTCAATTAGTGTGTAACACGAAACACGCACGTGTTATGCGGGTGTGGGGGTCGGAGGGGACTAAATGATAACGGTCGCGCGCGACCAGGCTTCGACACGCTCCGGTTCACCGCGGTGTCAGTGTGTCAACCGGTGCGAGTCGCGAAGGTCAACCCGCAGTCGGATAAAAAAATTATGGAGATTGCGACGAAGCGGAAGAGGAAGAAGAACGAAAAAAATCGCAACGAGCAGCGTCAGCCACCCAAAGACGTGCTGAAACGAGCCATCGCATATTCGAGCGAGGTGATCCGCAAAAAGTATCAGGCCTTGAAAACGGGTCAATCGGAGCGAGACGCTCTGTTGGAGAAAAATTTGGCTCCGATCGTCGAACCGCTCCGACAATTGATAAAAAATGAAAAAACGACGCCACCGAACGCGATCTCGGTCGAGGAAAAGGAACGGGCGACTTCTTCGCTTTTGTCCGCGAAGCGAAAAATCGCCACCCCCTTGATTTCGACACCACCGCCCGGGAAACGCGCCAAAGTTGCCGAAATCGTGGATCATCCCGGTCCGTCCGGAATCGGAAACGCGACCACTCCGCGTCGAAACGTGGAAATTCCAATCGAGGGGGCTTCGAGAGGACGATTCGTTAACGACCAAGAAGACGACGACGACGACGACGGCGACGACGACGACGATGACGATGGCAGTGACGACGTCGTCGAATTGCCGCGGAGGGCCGAACGGACGTGGGAAATTTCCACGAAGGCTCCGCAGCCCGTAAAGGTCGCGTCACCCGACGCGCAACTAGCGCTTCTGGAACACATCAAATACCGAATGGGTGACGTGTCGCGAAAAGCTTTCTCCTCCCTCGTTCTGAGCAAAGACAAAGCGGACACGGTTTACGGGGTCCGGCTGAGCGACAAGAAGTGGAAGATCGGCGACAAGGAAATGAAAGTCTCCGCGGACGATAAATTCAAACTTTTCGATCCCGATGATCCCCTCGACAAAGGCATGGTGTTCAATGCAACGCCGGGCCTGATGGATCTGATCATGCGCAAACGACCAAAAGACGAGATGCGGACACTGAAAGACTTGGAGGATTACAAGAAAATTCTCCTCTACAGCAACGCCCACCGAAGACACTGGAAGAGAGACGGACAGATGAAAGGTAGCACGTCCTGGAAGTGGAAGCACATAATTTCTAATCTGGTCACCGATTGGGAAAATGACGGCGACGCGAGGTCGTCGACCGCCGACGACCAACCTGGCGTCGATTCGACGAAGGGGGGCGCGAAAAAGAAGACGGGTGGGAGTATCCCGACTTCGATGGTGGTGACGAACAACGAGGTCGATTACATACCGTGGCGCGATCCCAACACCCTCGTCGACCGACTCGAATTGCTAGTTGCGGAACGCGAGGCTGGAAACACCGGTCACGACAATGAGATAATCGCGATCGCGAGTGCGCTCCGAAGAGCTGAAATAATTGAATAATGTCTGTGGATAAATTCGGTCGACATTTGAATTTTCACAAAAATCGAAGCGAGGTGGTCGATCGCGACGTGTCCGGTGCTGCTGCTGCTGCTGCTGCTGCTGCTGTACCAGACAGCCAGAACCAACGGACGGGGGGGAATTTGACACGAGATTCGGACGGTTCCTGGAATTTCCGCTACGAGAGACTCTCCCGCGTGGGTCAGCCCGTCAGAGGTGATGACGCGTCCACGAAATCGTACGTCGACACCTTCGGACGAGACGAAAAGGGTAATTTAACGCTGCAGAATAAACGTTTGCGCGACGTCGCCGATCCGGAAGAAGGTCAAGACGCAGTGACGAAATCTTTCATCGAACAACGCGGTCTGTTACGCGACGTGCAGGGTAATTTTCAAGTGAAACAAAAATCAATTCGCGGTCTCAAAAATCCCACGGTGGACGCGGACGCGGCCAATAAAGGCTACGTCGACGGTGAAATTCGCAAACTCCAGAGGAAACTGAGACATTGAGAGAGAGAATGAGCAAGGAAAAAGTGCAACTCGTGCGGGAACTTCACGCTCCGGCACGCCGTCATTATCCCCGTCGAAGAGTCGTGGTGAAAGGCTTGGACGATCTCTGGCAGGCCGATTTGGTCGAAATGCAGCCCCATTCCAAAATCAACAAGGGTTTCAAGTACATACTGACGGTCATCGACGTGTTGTCCAAGTTCGGATGGGCGGTCCCGCTGAAAAGCAAAGGTGCGCAAGACGTTGCGCTGGCGTTCGAACGAATCTTGACGCGTCGTAGGAAACCCGCCAACCTTCAAACCGACAACGGAAAGGAATTCTACAATTCGAATTTCAAGGCCATGCTGAGCAGACACAACATTAATCATTATTCAACACAGAGCGTCATGAAGGCTTCGGTCGTCGAACGATGGAACAGGACTCTGAAAGGTGCGATGTGGCGACACTTCTCTCTGCAAGGCACGTACAAGTGGCTGGACCTGTTACCCAAACTCGTCGAGGAATACAACGCTCGGAAACACCGAACCATCGGAATGGCCCCGGACAAGGTGACGCCGGCCGTTGCGACGAAATTATTGAACACCGTGTACAGCAACATCAAAGTAGCTCCACCCGCGAGATACCGCGTGGGCGATAACGTGCGGATAAATAAATTCAAAGCGGTATTCGATCGCGGGTATACACCCAATTGGTCGGCCGAGATATTCAAAATAAAAAAATTCAAAACGTCAATCCGGTCACCTATCTCATCGAGGACAGTCGCGGATCACCGATCCTAGGCGGATTTTACGAACAAGAACTGAAAATTGCGAAATATCCCGACGTCTATCTGGTGGAAAGAGTTTTGCGCAAAAGAGGAAACAAGGAATACGTCAAGTGGTACGGGATGGACTCGTCCCACAATTCGTGGATCGATAAAACAAACGCGTTGTAACTGTATTTTCTTTTCCCCCTCCCTTTCACCGTTTCATTAATGTCTTTATTTGTGATTAGTGCAATAAAAATACATATAAATCAGTACAATGTGTGTAACATGCGTTTCCCTTATACCCATCCTTCCTCGTGATACTCGTAATTATTGTTGTTCGTTCAACGAGGGGATCCTATAGTGCCCCCATGGTAAGGTGTCTGTCGAACCGGCTATCAAGAATCGCTTCGTATCATGCGGGCTCAGGGATACCTTGGCCTGCGTGATTGAATACACGATGTGTTTACTGGATCGTATCGAGTTCTGCTCGCAAGTGCCTACGGCAAGCGTGTTCATGCAAGTTGCGAAATCTTCGAATGTGATGTGCCTGGCGACGACGTATCTCTTCACACCCTTGACACGTTTTATCGTCGTGTCGGCGAGCCGGATCGCGTACATTTTTGCCCGTAAAGCGATGATCTCTTCCATTATTTCGCCGTTGTTTTCGTCTTTCATGAGTCCGGGAATTTTTTTGTTGAGCAGAGATATTCCGTAAACGTTGTCCGGCGGGTAATCGCTCGTGTCAAATTTGTGCGCGTCTCGTTTCAACAAATCGTAGATATCGTCGCACTGAACTTCGTACACCAAACTGTCCGTGTCCGTGTACATCAATTTCGCGCGATCCTCGAATTCCTTCGCCATATAATCGTGATGAAAATCGTAGAGGCAAATTTTTGACAGATCAAGTACACTGGCACCGACGTAAACCGGTTTGTTGATTTTGATTTTGAGTCTTCTCAACTCAATGGCTACGAAATTTTCGTCGAAAATAGTCCGACGATGAAACGAAGGTTTGGCAATTAACGCACTGGCGCCGTAACGTCCCTCCCATTCGCTCACCAGTCGAACATCCACGTGATTGCGAACGTTTTCCATGGTTTTACCGAACACGGCGTTATTCATCAGTTTGAACAGATTCTTTTCGAAGTCGTTGCGCGATTTCGCTCGCAATTTGGTATTGACTTCGATGTATTCGTGCAGCCATCTTTTCTGTTCGAATTTCAAAATACGATGAATTTTCGTCAGACGCAATCCGTGGGCCAGACACTGTTTGAGATTTCTGTAATGAATGACGTAACGTTCCTTGTCCCGCACCGTTGCCAAAAGTTTAGGCTCCCTGGAACCCGGAGGTTTCTCCGTTGTCGGACAAAATGGCAAATCTTTGTGTGAGTCGTGCAAACTTCGCGGATATTCCAGATCCACTTCCAAAAAGTATCCGAACCGCGCGTCGTCAGTCACTGAAGTCACGTCGAAATCCGGATCCGACACCCAGCTGAAATTCCGAAACGGAAGATGCTGCGACATTGCCCAGCCGTACAGATTGTTGACATCGAAATACATGAGGTACTTTGACGGTTTAGAGGCGTCGTAATCGCGCATGTAACGATTATTGGCGCGACTGTGCCTGTTCGAGGCCTGACTCAACCCACCGCGAATACCACGTTCCACGAAGAGCAGCATATCGACGTCGGTTAACAATTCCAGGCGGATTCCGGTGACGCGGAGCATCGCGTCCCACGCGAGACCGGGTATGGTGTAATAATGAGCCGGATCCAACGAATAGTGATCCAAACAATTTTCGCGGAAATTTTCGAACACGTCCGCTAACAAGAGGACGTCCGTTTTCAGGTACAAATCGCTGTATTCGCCCATAGTTTTCACGTCAAACTCTCGCCAAACGTTCTCGGCGTGCCGATAATCTTCCGTTGAAATTTCCGTCTCGGTCAGCTTGTTGTAAAATTGTTCGCGCGGCGGTAGGCATTCCGCAGACAGTTTATCCACCGAGTCCAACCAATCGTACGGGAACACGCCCTTCTTGCTTATCAATCGTAACTGTTCGGGTGTGAGCCCTGCAAACTCGTTTCGCAGAATTTGCAGCTTGTCTTTCGGCAGGTAAGACGCCAATTTGTCCAACGACGAGCTCAAAAATCTCAAGGAATCGATGAAACGCAATTGAAACTTCCCGATTCGTTTCGAAAAAGCAATATAATTCTCGTGATTCAGCGGTAGGACCGACGTGCCGCCCGGACAAAGCGTGACCAATTCTTTGATGACGAAATGCGCGTCGTACCCCGTCAGATTGTGAAGGATGACCGGAATTACTTTATCACTGCGATAACTCAAATTGCACGCGTTGTGCGCGGGTCCGCGATATTTCCCCGTGAAATGACAATGGTCTCGAACCCGTTCCTCCGTGGGTAAGAACTGTACGCCGCAAATGTGACAATTTTGCGAGGCCGCTTGAAAATCGTTCGTTTCGGTTTCGCTGAGAGTTTTCATGGGCACCGCGAGTTGGTAAACGTGTTCTATCTGGTACAAAAGATCGCGCAGTCGCGACACGAGCCACGCCGCCGGAGACTGCCCGCGATAAGATTCGTACTTTGATAACGTCGCATCGTGCGAACATCTCACGTAGAACCCCACGCTGAACGCGACGTGCTTTTGGTAGGCTCCGCGCATCGGTCGTTCGTAATCGTAGTTTTCATCTTCCTCCTCCTCCCTCTCCTCCTCGCCGTGTCTTCTCAGATTCTGCAACAGGCACTCGAAATCCGCGTAAACGACGAACGGCACCCGCTCGCGTCGTTTGAAATTCGTGAATCGAACTATATTGTCCTCCGGCGTCGGTAGCTCGATGGCGCTCTCGTTCATGTTCTCGCAATCGATCGTATGGACTTGCAGTTTGAGTTCACTGTGGAAGACGTGCAGACAGCGATCGCAAACATAAATCCTTCCGCGATGTCGGGACAACTGGGCAGTAATCAATCGGGACATATTTTTGATCCAACAGAAATGACAATTTTCCCCCTCCGTCAACATCAGAACGTTGACGTGTTTCTCCAGCTTGTGACGCGTCAATCGGACTGGCACTATTCTCCTGTTTTCCACTACGAAAACGTTGATGGAAATCGAATTCAACTTTTCGAATCGGGCTATTTGTTTCAAGTTCATGGGGAACGTCAAACCTTGCCAGTTGAAAACGTCTCGGTAGCAGGGATACGAAGACCGCGAAGCGACGTTGGTCAACACGGGATACATCGCTGCAACAACGGCCCACGCAAAACAGGCGTTATCGTCGGCTCGAACGTTGACGATAGCTCGTTTTCGCGCCAAATAGCCAGGCAACTCGATGTAACCGGATGCCGTCAGAGGTTCGCAGCGATTAATGTTGATCATAAGATTCAGCAATCTACGCAAGGCCCAACCGCTGTCTCTCTCTTGAAATTCTTCCATTTGCGCCAGAATGGGATCTCTCACGTATTCGTCGAACCATCCGTCCGTTCCTTCATCGACGAATAACTGCCTGTTCGCGGTGTTGAAACACTTGACTTCAACGTCGGTTCTCAGCAGGAATTCCGCGTTCAGACTCGTGTTCACTTTCACGCATCGATGTTGCCCTATTGACTCGGTCACTTTCCGAATCGCGATCGGTCTCGCGGCGTCGAGAAATAATTTCGGATCCACATACGCCACGTTGAGGATCGCTCCGGTGCGGATTCTTCGTTGGAATGCGGTGGACAAATCTTTCCAAACCAGATCATGAGTTTGAGGATCATTCGCCAGGCCTCCTCCGACGGGACGTAAATTTTTCGCTCTGAGGTGCAAAGATTCGAGCCGCGCGAGTCTGGCCGTCAAATTTTGCCGAGCGTGTACGCGACCGCCGAGCGCCAAATTTTCGTTGAGCGCGTTGATGGCTCGATCGCATCGGGCGATCAACGCGGTCCTCTGTTCTTCCGTAAATTGGGTTAGTAGAGACTCTAAGTCCCTGGTCAGTTCGTCTTCCGACGTTGACATCATCATCTGCGCCATAATTATGAAATTTGATCCGTCCCCCGGGCTGATCAGAAAAAACGGCGGAAACACATTCGCACCGTATGCAGGTGCAACTGCACCGTCAGCAGGTGCAACGAGGTATTTATAGATGCAACAGCGTGCGGACCGTGCTTTCTTTTCCCGCTATCTTCATGACCTACTTCGCTGTGCTCTTGAACTCCTGATACCGCAACTAACGCAGACCGTTCGACCTCAAAATTATTTTTCCACTACCGAGTACCGCGATAACGCATGCAACTTCAACTGCTTACGAAGCGCGTGCAACGCCCGTCGTCGCGTTGACCGTTGGACGCTTCGAAATAGGCCGAAGACGGTGTCATCGGGTGAAAAAATACTCGTCAATTTTCACGCAAATATGTCGAGAATGCACTTCGAAGATCGTATATATGAGCCGCGGAAACTTCGACCGTCGCATCAACAGTTCGACAATGTTTAAAACCGTGCTGCTGCTACTTTGTCTGGTCGGTGCCGCGTTGTCGATCCGTACGAGAAGTAAACCATCCGTCGAGGAAAAACTCAATCGACGCCTAGAATCTTTGGGTAAGACACGATATCTTTTTCTATTTTTCGTTTTTTCCTTGTCCCGAGCGGTGGACAAATGAGCGTACGTAATTTTGAAAATATTTCTCTCAGAGGTTGGTCAATTCGGGGAATGTCGCGGGGCTAAGGACAAGATCGGACTCGCGCTCCGAACCCATCAAGCGCGGTACGACACATGTCGCACTGCCCAGGAAAAATTGATTCAAGAAATGACCGTCATGAGTCGAACTAGGGCTCAACTCAAGGGGCTTGAACTGAAGCGGGAAATCGCTGATTACGTCCGCGCGTTTTCGATCACCGATGTCATCGTATCACCTCAGGGTAAGTATCGGAGAACACCGTCTCGCACGAATGTATACGACAATTCTCTTTAAACGTAGATCGATTGCTGAATTGCCTGGAAGAAAACGCCGGAAATCTCGAAACATCGACACTGACATACCTGCAAGCTGCAGGCTGTGAGTGGATCTCCGACAATCTGCGTCGCCGAAAAGATTATCTACAACGTGAAATAGACGCGGCCGCCGAAGAATACTGGGAGCCGTACGATAAAAACTAACGTTAGATTGTATTATTTTACTATTAATTGTATACAAGAATCTGATAATCTGAAATCTCATACATGTTATTTTAAAGTCTCATACACGCTATTCGTACGTGTAATTTATTTCAAACTCTCCGAGTGTTCCTGAGAAGAATCTGGTGAGGAAAATAAAAAAACCCATATCCGTACAACGTCGTGTTTTGATAAGACCTTCAACCTGCCGTTTCCACAGTCATGATTTCCTGGTAGCATGAACAAATTCTAAAATGACCGTTACGGTTTGAATTTTACCGCCAAATCGAGCAGTCGCGTGACGTCACGCGTAATTTATTTCGAACCCTCTGAGTGTTAATTCGAAGCATCTGATAATCTCAAGTCTCATATATGTTATTCTCAAATCTCGTACACACTATTCGTACGTGTAATTTATTTCAAACTCTCCGAGTGTTCCTGAGAAGAATCTGATAATCTCAACCCGCATAAAGTTATTCACAAGTCTCATACACGCTATTTTTAAATCTCATACGTGTAATTTATTTCGAACCCTCAAAGTGTTACTGAGGAGAATCTGATAATCTGAAGTCTCATACATGTTATTTCAAAGTCTCATACACGCTATTTGGAAATCTCATACGTCGAATTTATTTCGAATCCTCCCCTTACCCCTACTATTTCTTTATACATTCGCTTAATATTACTCTTATTTACTATTTTTGCTTATCCCGATCTTTGGCCTTTTCTTTGGTTTTTGCTTTTTGCTTTGCTTTTTTTTTATTTGCCTTTATGCCACCACTTGCCTCTTTTCTACCTTGCCCTCTTTTGTTTCTCTTTGCCCTTGCTGATGTTCCTTTCTTTACTCGTTTGCCTTGTTTATGCCCGCGCTTGCCCATTTTATTCTTTACTTAGTTTTTACTTCACTTCCTTTCATTCATCCACGCATCCATTAACCTCTTATGTCTTACAATTAGTCTACTGCCTTCATTCGCTGACTCCCGTTTCCCATTCTCTCCTTTCGTTCCTCGCTTTCCATTCTCTTACACCTTCAATTTCCCTCATCCACACCTCTCCTTCCCCCTCCTGTCCAAGCAGTTGCCCCACCTTTTCCTGCCAGCTTTCACTTTCATCCCTTCCTCCCATGCACCCTTCCCATACGTGCTCCCACGTCTCCTCTTCCATTTCACATAGCCTGCACAACCTGTTTTCTTCCTCTTCCCAATACTTCGCTTCTCTCACTTCCCCCCCTAGTCTAAACCTCGCTACCCTTTGCCATCTACTCTCTCCCCATCCCTTTCTCAGGTATTCTGGCACACCGTCGCTCTTTATTCCTTTGTACCATTTGTTGTATCTCGAGCCCCAGATTTTTTCCCATCTTTCTTCTCTTTGCTTCTCTTGGTCCCTTCTTTCTATTACCTCATACCCAATTCTTTGCTCCACCCTCCCGTCGTTTGGCTCATGGTCCCCTATTTCCCACATGTTCATGAATTTTTTCCTATCCTCTTCCCACCCCGATATAGCTGCTCCCCTTCGTTTTCTCTCTTTTACTTCCTCCCAGCACTTTCTCGCCAGTTCGCTTCCTTTTCCTTCTTCCAACCTTCTTTCGAAATTCCATGCCCTTTTTCCTGCCTTTGTCCTCAGTTTTGCTCTCATTAGCTCCTCCCTTACCATATATCCTGGCGTTCTCCAGTCTACCCCCAACGTCCATCTTATATATCTTTCCTGCAACGCTTCCATTCCATTCCATTCCCTCCACCCCCATATCTCCGCTGCGTACTCCGCTACTGTCCACACGAGTCTGTCGAACAGCCACAATCTCCTCTCCCAGTCTTTTGCAAATCTTCTCTTTCCTATGCCCCATACCTGCTTCATCACCACGCCAGCTTTCCTTACTCTGTCTCTCACATGCGCTTCCTGCCCTCCGTTTTTCATTATCACATATCCCAGATACTTAAATTCCTTCACCTCCTCGATCTTCTCTCCTTTCCAGTTCCATTCCATTCCCCTGTTTCTTCCTCCTCCTTTTCTGCATCTCATTATCTTGGTCTTTTTCGCGTTCAGTGTTAGATTCTTTTTTTTCTAGATATCTCTCCAATCTCCTTATCAATATCTTCATTCCTTCTTCGTTTTCCGCCATCAGTGCCACGTCATCTGCGTATGCTAGCGTGTACACCCTTCCTCTTCCTAGCTTCACCCCTGCCGCTTCCCCCGCTCCGCTCATCTCCTCTTCCATGTCTGCTATTAGCAGATTAAATAAGAATGAGCTCAGCGGGCATCCTTGTCTAACTCCCCTCACTGTCCAGAATTCCTCACTCACCTCTCCTCCTACTTTCACTCTGTTTTTTGTTTCATTATAAATCTCTTTCACTCTCCTTACTAGTTCCATCCTCACACCCCTCCCTCTCATTGCTTCCCAAAGCACCTCTCTGTTTACCGAGTCAAATGCCGCTTTCAGGTCAATAAACATGACTACCATCTTTCCCTTCTTCCTATTTATTCTCCTGTTGATCAGGTGATTCAATACAAAGATGTTATCCACCGTTCCCATGCCTTTTCTAAACCCTGTCTGGTTATGGGGTATCATCCTGTCTCTCTCCATGTCCTCTTCTAGCCGCCCGGCCAATACTGACGCATATATTTTATATAGTGTCGGCATTAGTGTTACCCCTCTATAGTCCTCTGCTTTTTTCCCTCCCTGATTCTTGACTATCGGCACGATCCATCCTTCCATCCACACTTCCGGGAACCCTGCCCCTTTCCAGACTTTGCTGCAGATCTTCCATACCCACTCCTCCACCTCTTGTCCTCCGTATCTCCATATTTCGTTTACTATTTCATCTCCCCGGGTGCCTTCTTGTCTTTTAGCTTCGCTATTGCCTTTCTTATTTCTTCTCTGTTTATTTCTGGCTCTTGGTCTTCTTCCCTTTTTTCATTCTCTCTCCCCTCGCTCTCTATTTGCTCCACCCCTCCTAACAGCTTCATAAAGTGTGCTTTCCATTCTTTTTCTTCTATTCCTTCCTCTACTCTGCGCTCTCTCCGTCTCTCCCTGTTCAGCAACTCCCATACTTTACTTTCCGTTTTGGCCTCGTATGCCTCTCTCATGAATCTCTCATTCTCCTCCTTTCTTTTTGCCTCACACATTTTGTTATATTCTCTTTTTTGGTTTCTGTACCTTTCTTCGGTTGCTTCCTCTTTTCTCCATTCCCTTAGCGCTCTCCTTACTTCCTTCTTTTTATTTCTTGTTTCCTCATCCCACCACCCTTTCTTTCTTGTTGTTGCCCTCTCTTCGTTTCCCCTCCTTTCTTCTTCCGTTTCCTCTGCTACCCTTTTAAACTCTGTCACTCTCTCTTCTATCTCTTCATTCAGCTCTCTTTCCGCCTCCTCCTCCCATCTTATTTCGTTTCTAAATCTTTCTCTCCCCTCCGTCGTCCAGTTCCCTCTGACCACCTTCGTATTTTTTTTCTTTTCTGCCCTTGACCACTTTTTTGCCTCTATTTCCACTATTACTGGGTGATGATCTGAGTCTATTCTGTCCCCTATTTCTAACTTCATTACTCTTTCTCTCACTTCCAAACCCCCTATGGCATAGTCTATCACCGTCTTTCCCATTTCTCCTGTAAAGGTTATCTCTCCCTCCTCATCCCCTTTCGTATTCCCGTTCATTATTGACCATCCCATCTCCTCGATTATTTCCAACATCTTCCTTCCACTTCCGTTCACCTTCTTGTCCTTTGACGATCTTGGGTTCTCTTCCTTTCTTTCCGCTCCCCAGTATCCTCCGCCCTCTTCTCCCGTCCTCGCGTTAAAGTCACCCCCGACTAATACCTTTCTCTTCCTTCCCTCCTGTTCCACGTATTCTTTTACCTTGTTCATCTTTCTTTCCGTGTCTCCGTTTATATACAGGCCTATTATCGCCCACTTCTCTCCTTTCATGTTCACTTCAGCCATAAGAAATCCTTCTTCTTTCTGCTCAGCCCCTACTACTCTTTGTTCTGCGATTTCTTTCCTTACTCCCACCAACATCCCGCCTATAGCTCTCCCCTTCCTGTGTTCCCTTCTTGCATGTTGCGCCTCCCATATATACCCCTTTGGCAGGTTGCTTCTTACTTTTCCCCACCCTTTTTCTTCTAGCCATGTTTCGCTGAGGATCAACGCGTCCCATTCCCCTAACTCCATGCAGAAATCTTTGTCTTTCCTTGCCAAGCCTGCTACATTCCAAAAAGCTACCTTCCAGCTTCTACTTTCTTCTTCTCCTCCTTTTTCATTATCCGTTCTATTTTCCCCACCCTTTTGCCTTTGTCCTTTTATTCCCTTTCTCTCTCCAGTCCTCTTCCTCTGCCTCTCATCCAGCTCGCGCGTACCCTTGTCCCTCTGCCTCTCCCTCGGTTTAAATCCCCACCTCTTCCTCTGTGTCTGCCTCTTACCTCCGTCCATGGTTCCTGCCCATTCTCATCCTGTTCCATCTGCTCCACTTCCTCGCTCTCTTGTCCTTCTCCTTGCTCGGTTTCGTTTTTTTCCCTTTCCTTTTCGCCCTGTCTGCCGGTTTGTCCCAGTGCCCTGGCAGCTATTTCCTTTACCGCTATTAGCTCTTCTTTTTTCTCGTCCCAGATCCATTTATTCCCGTTTATCCACAGTTTCCCATACCCTATTTTCACCGTCTTACCTTCCCTATCCTCTTTCGCCGCTATATCTCGCAGTGTCCACCTCATTTTCCGTTCCCTCCATGTCAGATCATCCTCTATTCTCTCCTCCCTTCCCCATAGCTTCTTTTTATTCTCCATCACCCTCAGCTTTTGCTCGAGGTTGCCTAGCTTGGCTATCACCATTTCCGCTGCCTGTCTTCCTCTCGTTTTGATTCCTCTCACTTCTTTAATTTCCACGTTTACTCCTATTACTCTCATCAGTTCTTGGATCTTCTCTTTCTCCTTCCCTGTCTCCACCCTTACTCCTTTCACTAGGATATTCTGCTTTCTGGACTCCCTTTCTTTTTTCTCCATCGCCCATTCCATGTCCTTTATTCTCTCTTTCCACCCTTTTTCCTTCGAGTTCTCCGTTGTGTTCACATCATCCCCCTCTTTGTTATCTTTTTCCTCTGCTGGTTCATTTTGTCCTTCTTTTCTTTCTTTTTCGTCTGATCTATTTTCTAGCTGTTTTATTCTTTCCTCCAGGTCTTCTTTCTTTTTCTCCCAATTTTCTTCCGTTCTTATCCCTTCTTTCTTTACCTCGTTGATCTCTGCTCTTAGTTTTTTATTTTCCTCCTTCATTACTTCTACGGCTTTTCTCATCTCGCTTCTCAGGCTCTCAATTACTTCTTCCGCTTTCTCTTCAGCAGACTTTCCGCCCCCCGGCGATCTGGTTATTATCCTGCACTTCGCCGCTATTCTTTCATCATCGTCCTCAGGTTCCGTCACGCTCTTATCCTTCTTCCTTTTCTCTCCTATTTCAATCTTCGCCTTCCACAACTCGGGTAGCGAGTTCACATTTCCCACGCTCATGCTTCTTTCTCTTTCCCTCCATAGCTTCATGACGTTACTCGGCCGCCCTGGCTTTCTCTTTACCTCCTCGCCTCCATTGGCCGTCGGTTCCTTATCCCCCATTACCCTACTTGCCTACGCTCAGTAACCTATCCTCCTTTCCTCTTTACCTACAGCCGTTACTTATCTACTGCTACCCGTCCTACCTTTCCCTGCTCGCCCCCAGGTGCTGCTACTATCTTTAATCTATCTTTCCCCTGGATCTATTTCCCGCGCTTTTCCCTAACCTCTAAACTGTCACTTTTCTTTCTACTCACCCCTCTTAAACCATCCCTTTTCCGCGTCTCTTTTTTAGCCAATCTCTTGGCTTTCTATCTCAACTTTACTTTCCCTTCTTTCTTCCGCACCCCTCAACCTAATTTTACCAAAATTCTCTTTCACACACTTCAAACTTTCGCGAACCACCTTACTCATATACACCGGAAACGGAAGTCCTTCCTGTATATTCATTGACACCTGAAAAGCCCTAAAAAAAAATAATCAGCAACAAAATCGACCCGGAACGCATCGTTAGCCACCCCCGACCGCCGCTTATCATTGATTTGTTGATTAAAAAATTTCTAATATGCAAACAATTGATTTTTCCACTCTGGAAAAATTCTCGAATATTCATTGACCCCTAAAATGCCCTCAAAAAAATAATCAGCAACAAAATCGTCCCGGAACGCATCGTTATCCACCCCCGACCACGCTTATCATTGATTAGTTGTTTAAAAAATTTCTAATATCCAAACAAGGAATTTCACCACTCTGGAAAAATTCCTGAATATTCATTGACACCTGAAAAGCCCTAAAAAAAAATAATCAGCAACAAAATCTACCCGGAACGCATCGTTAGCCACCCCCGACCCCCGCTTATCATTGATTAGTTGATTAAAAAATTTCTAATATCCAAACAAGAAATTTCACCACTCTGGAAAAATTCCTGAATATTCATTGACACCTGGAAAGCCCTAAAAAAAAATAATCAGCAACAAAATCGACCCGGAACGCATCGTTAGCCACCCCCGACCGCCGCTTATCATTGATTTGTTGATTAAAAAATTTCTAATATGCAAACAATTGATTTTTCCACTCTGGAAAAATTCTCGAATATTCATTGACCCCTAAAATGCTCTCAAAAAAATAATCAGCAACAAAATCGTCCCGGAACGCATCGTTATCCACCCCCGACCACGCTTATCGTTGATTAGTTGATTAAAAAATTTCTAATATCCAAACAAGGAATTTCACCACTCTGGAAAAATTCCTGTATATTCATTGACACCTGAAAAGCGCTAAAAAAAATAATCAGCAACAAAATCTACCCGGAACGCATCGTTAGCCACCCCCGACCCCCGCTTATCATTGATTAGTTGATTAAAAAATTTCTAATATTCAAACAATTGATTTTTCCACTCTGGAAAAATTCTTGAATATTCATTGACCCCTAAAATGCTCTCAAAAAAATAATCAGCAACAAAATCGTCCCGGAACGCACCGTTATCCACCCCCGACCACGCTTATCGTTGATTAGTTGATTAAAAAATTTCTAATATCCAAACAAGGAATTTCACCACTCTGGAAAAATTCCTGTATATTCATTGACACCTGAAAAGCCCTAAAAAAAAATAATCAGCAACAAAATCTACCCGGAACGCATCGTTAGCCACCCCCGACCCCCGCTTGTCATTGATTAGTTGATTAAAAAATTTCTAATATCCAAACAAGAAATTTCACCACTCTGGAAAAATTCCTGTATATTCATTGATACCTGAAAAGCCCTAAAAAAAATGATCAGCAACAAAATCTACCCGGAACGCATCGTTAGCCACCCCCGACCGCCGCTTATCATTGATTTGTTGATTAAAAAATTTCTAATATGCAAACAATTGATTTTTCCACTCTGGAGAAATTTTCGAATATTCATTGACCCTAAAATGCCCTCAGAAAAATAATCAGCAACAAAATCGTCCCGAAACGCATCGTTAGCCACCCCCGACCCCCGCTTATCATTGATTTGTTGATTAAAAAATTTCTAATATGCAAACAATTGATTTTTCCACTCTGGAAAAATTCTTGAATATTCATTGACCCCTAAAATGCTCTCAAAAAAATAATCAGCAACAAAATCGTCCCGGAACGCACCGTTATCCACCCCCGACCACGCTTATCGTTGATTAGTTGATTAAAAAATTTCTAATATCCAAACAAGGAATTTCACCACTCTGGAAAAATTCCTGTATATTCATTGACACCTGAAAAGCGCTAAAAAAAATAATCAGCAACAAAATCTACCCGGAACGCATCGTTAGCCACCCCCGACCCCCGCTTATCATTGATTTGTTGATTAAAAAATTTCTAATATTCAAACAATTGATTTTTCCACTCTGGAAAAATTCTTGAATATTCATTGACCCCTAAAATGCTCTCAAAAAAATAATCAGCAACAAAATCGTCCCGGAACGCACCGTTATCCACCCCCGACCACGCTTATCGTTGATTAGTTGATTAAAAAATTTCTAATATCCAAACAAGGAATTTCACCACTCTGGAAAAATTCCTGTATATTCATTGACACCTGAAAAGCCCTAAAAAAAAATAATCAGCAACAAAATCTACCCGGAACGCATCGTTAGCCACCCCCGACCCCCGCTTGTCATTGATTAGTTGATTAAAAAATTTCTAATATCCAAACAAGAAATTTCACCACTCTGGAAAAATTCCTGTATATTCATTGATACCTGAAAAGCCCTAAAAAAAATGATCAGCAACAAAATCTACCCGGAACGCATCGTTAGCCACCCCCGACCGCCGCTTATCATTGATTTGTTGATTAAAAAATTTCTAATATGCAAACAATTGATTTTTCCACTCTGGAGAAATTTTCGAATATTCATTGACCCTAAAATGCCCTCAGAAAAATAATCAGCAACAAAATCGTCCCGAAACGCATCGTTAGCCACCCCCGACCCCCGCTTATCATTGATTTGTTGATTAAAAAATTTCTAATATGCAAACAATTGATTTTTCCACTCTGGAAAAATCCTCGAATATTCATTGACCCCTAAAATGCCCTCAAAAAAATAATCAGCAACAAAATCGTCACGGAACGCCTCTTGATCCACCCCCGACCACGCTTATCGTTGATTAGTTGATTACAAAATTTCTAATATCCAAACAAGGAATTTCACCATGCTGGAAAATTCCTGAATATTCATTGACACCTGAAAAGCCCTAAAAAAAAATAATCAGCAACAAAATCTACCCGGAACGCATCGTTAGCCACCCCCGACCCCCGCTCATCATTGATTTGTTGATTAAAAAATTTCTAATATTCGAACAATTGATTTTTTCACTCTGGAAAAATTCTTGAATATTCATTGAACCCTAAAATGCTCTCAAAAAAATAATCAGCAACAAAATCGTCCCGGAACGCACCGTTATCCACCCCCGACCACGCTTATCGTTAATTAGTTGATTAAAAAATTTCTAATATCCAAACAAGGAATTTCACCACTCTGGAAAAATTCCTGTATATTCATTGACACCTGAAAAGCCCTAAAAAAAATAATCAGCAACAAAATCGACCCGGAACGCATCCTTAGCCACCCCCGACCCCGCTTATCATTGATTTGTTGATTAAAAAATTTCTAATATCCAAACAAGGAATTTCGCCACTTGGGAAAAATTCCTGAATATTCATTGACACCTGAAAAGCCCTAAAAAAAATAATAAGCAACAAAATCGACCCGGAACGCATCGTTAGCCGGCCCCGACCACGCTTATCGTTGATTAGTTGATTAAAAAATTTCTAATATGCAAACAATTGATTTTTCCACTCTGGAAAAATCCTCGAATATTCATTGACCCCTAAAATGCCCTCAAAAAAATAATCAGCAACAAAATCGTCACGGAACGCCTCGTGATCCACCCCCGACCACGCTTATCGTTGATTAGTTGATTACAAAATTTCTAATATCCAAACAAGGAATTTCACCATGCTGGAAAATTCCTGAATATTCATTGACACCTGAAAAGCCCTAAAAAAAAATAATCAGCAACAAAATCTACCCGGAACGCATCGTTAGCCACCCCCGACCCCCGCTCATCATTGATTTGTTGATTAAAAAATTTCTAATATTCGAACAATTGATTTTTTCACTCTGGAAAAATTCTTGAATATTCATTGAACCCTAAAGTGCTCTCAAAAAAATAATCAGCAACAAAATCGTCCCGGAACGCACCGTTATCCACCCCCGACCACGCTTATCGTTAATTAGTTGATTAAAAAATTTCTAATATCCAAACAAGGAATTTCAACACTCTGGAAAAATTCCTGTATATTTATTGACACCTGAAAA
>JAEUYN010002222.1:0-52567 GCA_018257835.1 Euura lappo
GATCGGAGAGTTTTTGTTCGGTGATAATTTGGAAGAGCGGGTGAATTCTGCAAAATCACTCGAAAAAATCTCTTCTGGTCTGAAAAATAACAAAACCGACTACAAGAAATCGGACAACAACAAGAATTTAAACTCCAAAGTCTGCCGTTCTTCCGTCGTCAGAATCAGTCAACGACCAAACCCCCCAAGTCCGGCAGACAACAGTCATACTTCAATCAGCGCGACACTCGCAGCAGTTGGAAACCTCAGGGGGGGCAAACAAAGGGGGGGCAACGATACACCAATGCCCGGACAGGACAATCGTCTCAGAGTCATCGCCGGAAATATTAATACCCAACGTAAGTCGTCCAGCAGGAAGATTAAGGTTTTTCAAATCAGCCTGGGAAACAATTTCCAACGATCCAAAACTGTTAGCATGGATAGACGGGTATAAAATTCCTTTCCATACCCTACCAGTTCAGAGAACTCCACCTGCTGAACAACGTTGGTCTATAAATGAAAGACAAAACTTCGTAATCTCGATTAAAAAGTTGTTAGATTCAGGAGCCATTATTCAATGCACCTCAATTCCTACACAATTTTTATCAGGTACATTTCTTGTCCCAAAACCGAATGGTTCGTATAGGTTTATACTTAACCTAAAGAAACTAAATAAGTTCGTTACTACTCAGCATTTTAAAATGGAAGATTTTAGAACTGCCAAGAGGCTCGTATCTCATAAATGCTATATGAGTACGATAGACCTACAGGATGCCTATTTTTTGATTTCAATCCACCCAGATCACAGGAAATACTTGAGATTTGTCTTTGATAATCAGATATACGAGTTTACCTGTTTACCCTTTGGTCTTTCAACAGCACCCTATGTATTCACAAAAATACTAAAACCGGTTTTGAATGAATTAAGGGAAAGAGGCCTCATGTCAGTTGCGTACATTGATGATTTTTTGTTGATAGGTAATACTTATCAATCTTGTCAACACAATGTGTCTCAGACTGTAGATTTACTACTCAATCTAGGTTTCCTGATCAACGGAGAGAAAAGTCAGCTGATTCCCTCTTTCAGTAAAAAATTTCTAGGTTTTATTTTCAACTCTGATAATATGACTATTGAAATTACTGCAGATAAAAGACTGGATTTGTTTAAACGAATCAAAAGAATCAGTACCGTAACAACCTGTAAGATCAGAGATTTCGCCAGTTTTTTGGGAAAAATTACAGCAGCATGTCCAGCATTCACCTATGGCTGGGCATATACAAAATCTTTTGAAAAAGCTAAATTATTAGCTCTCAATCACACCAATGGAAATTATGATTCCATAATGAAAATCCCTTTTCATCTTAGAGAGGACTTCAATTGGTGGAAAAACAATATACGCGTTGCTAAAAATTCATTGAACAGTTTCAATAATTTTGAGCTTGAAATTTTTACTGACGCATCGTTGTCTGGGTGGGGAGCCGTGTGTAAAGACAACAAGACCCATGGTTATTGGAATGATTTAGAAAAGCAGAAACACATTAATATTTTGGAACTTTTAGCAGCTTTCTTTGGTTTGAAGTGTTTTGCTGCTAACAAGTCAAACTGTGATATTCTTCTAAGAATAGATAATACGACTGCGATCTCATATATTAATCGTATGGGGGGCATACAGTGTTCTGAGCTCAGTCACATAGCTAAGCGAATTTGGCAGTGGTGCGAGGAAAGAAAGATCCTGATATTCGCATCATACATAAGCACATCAGACAATTTTGAAGCAGACACAGAATCGAGAAAATTAGAGAAAGAAACGGAATGGGAATTATGTGATACTGCTTTCAAACTGATCGTGAACAAGTTCGGCGTACCAGATATAGATCTTTTTGCTAGCAGAAACAATAAGAAATGTGAAACCTATATTTCATGGTTTAGAGATCCAGATTCTCTGACTGCCGACGCGTTCACCCTATCCTGGGAAAATGTTTTCTTTTACGCGTTTCCGCCCTTCTCAATAATTTTACGGGCTCTACGAAAGATACAAAACACTAATTGTAGAGGCATTGTTGTTGTCCCTTTCTGGCCATCCCAGCCATGGTTTCCTCTGTTCAAACTATTACTGGTTTCTGAACTCATTATTCTTAAACCTGATATAAGTTTACTTTCTTCTTCCGACAGAGAGCCACATCCCCTGCATCGAAAACTTACCCTGGTGGCAGGTATATTATCAAGCAAGCATATAAACTGAGAGGTATTCCGGAAGAGGCAGCGAAAATTTTTCTCGCATCAATATGTTCGTCAACTCTAAGACAATACGATTCTGGACTTAGGCAGTGGTATATGTTCTGCAATGCTCAGAACATAGATATTTATAATAGCTCTGTACCCGATATTATCAAGTTCCTGACCTGTCAATTTGATTCGGGATTGTCGTACGGCTCTTTAAACTCCATTCGCTCAGCTATTTCTCTAATTAGAAATGGAGATTTAGGCCAACACCCGCTCATCACGAGATTTTTCAAGGGGTTACATAACATTAAACCTAGTAAACCTAGATATGAAGTAACTTGGGACCCCAGTGTTGTATTGACATACATCGCTACTCTATCCCCCAACGAAAACCTAACTTTGGAAAATTTGTCCCTGAAACTAATTTCTTTACTCGCATTAGTTACCGGTCATAGAATGCAAACCTTTGCCCAAATAGAGTTGATCAATATAAAGATTCTTACTGACACGATTGAGATCAAAATTACAGACAGACTAAAGACATCTGGTCTTAACAGAGTACAACCAGTACTAAAACTACCAAACTTTGATGAAAATCGAAGGATCTGTGTCGCATCTGTATTGAAAACCTATATTTCAAAGACTAAGCATATCCGAGGTAACATCGGTAAATTATTCATTAGCACTCGAAAACCGCACAATAAAGCGGTAACAACACAAACCCTCAGTAGATGGGTAAAAACTGTATTGGGCAGAAGTGGCTTAGATACAAGTGTCTTCAAGGCACATAGCACAAGGCATGCTTCCACATCTGCCGCTTTCAGAAAAGGGTTAGATTTAGCGGAAATTAGAAAAACCGTAGGATGGACCCAGAAATCCGAGGTTTTTGCTAAATTCTATAATAGACCCATTACAGATACCTGTGCATTCGCAAAATCGATACTTTCGAATTAACCTTGTTTACGGCCAAATATTAACGGCCAGGTATTATATTCTGTTTTTGGTTTGAAAAGTTATGTACATTAAAATAAAATCAAAATACATACGTTTATATTCTCACAACCGTTGTCGTAAGATGCTTTAAACATCTACCTGGTGATCTAGAGGACGGGGCGGGAAATATAATTAAATGATCAAACGAACTTACCTGTGAAGTTCGATCATAATTATATGACCGCCCCGTCCGACTAGATCACTCCCACCCATTAAACCCAAATCCCTTCAGATTACGACAACAGCTTTAAAGAATGAAGTCTACAGCCAACGCTACCGCAGAGGTGGTGGCTGCAATTGTTTATCTTTTTGCGTTAATGACTTTAAAAGTGGTGTCACGTAGCCCATGAAATGGGAAACTACCTGGTGATCTAGTCGGACGGGGCGGTCATATAATTATGATCGAACTTCACAGGTAAGTTCGTTTGATCATTTAATAGTGATAGCGCAGCATGTTAACTAACCGCTGCGTGAAAAAAAGTTTGAAAATAAATAAATGAACAAAAACAATAGAACGAGGGACATTTCGGTAATGTAGATTTCACGGTGCAAATGATGATTCGTAGTGTATTCATAGGTGGCAATAATAATAGCGCAGCATGTAAATTCAGAGATTCAGATGAAAATTGCACGAAAACTAAGATAACGAAGGACATTTTCAATGCATCAGCTGCTTGCGTTACATGCAAGATCTGTAGATTTTATTTTTTGTAAGTACTCCCTACGACGAAATTTCAAACTTCTAAACCATACGAAAGCGTTGCGACCATTGACAAATATTAATTAAATCTAGTAAAAAATATTTATTTATATTGCATCAAGAGACTATACACAATTACGATCACGCCCAAGATGGATATTCGCTAAGATCGAATATGAAACTTCCCCAGGTTGGGAATGTGATCATGATCACAGCCAATGTTATAACAGTTGGTCCAATGCCAGCAACCATCAAGTCCTTCGTCTTTATATGCCCGGCAGCACATGCGATCGCATTCGGTGGTGTTCCAACTGGTAAGTGAAATGCCATCGAGCAACATAGGCTAGCTGGCATCATCAGATATAAGGGGTGTAACCGGATGGATACAGCCTGTAAGAAATGAACACAAATGATTATTGGAGAAGCTAAAACTTCATAAATCAGCAAAATTTTCGGAAAATATAATAATACAGGGAGAACTCTAGACAGAAGTTTCGGGCGTAATAACTTTTCAAAGGAGTGTTATAAGAAAATGAATGAATAATCCAGCACCTTCGATAACATAAATGCACAGTAAGTATGGTTATGTGGAATTGAATAGTTGCAATAAACGCCCCTTGTGTTGCCCTCAAACCTCGCTAGGTAGCGCTGACGATTGTAATATACGTGTAAACACTCAACGCAAAATTGTATCGTGCACGTATATTATCATTGATATGGGTTAAATATTTATATTTATATCTCCATTTGTCTCAAAAAAAAAAAAAAATAATCATGGAAATGTTAAAATGTGCATAATGGTACAAAATGTTAAGTATTTGTTTACTTACCAATTCTGCAGCTACCGGCAATATAATGTTAGCAACGGCAACGCTAGCGGTTAATTCAGTGACGACTTGAATCAGGGCACAGACCGCAAACAAGGCAGCTACTGAGTGCAGAGACCCCAGTGCAGATAATTTATCTCCTAATGTGGTCGATAGTCCTGAAGTAGTTATGCCTGTTGCTACGGCAGCACCGCCGCCAAGAACAAACAGAAAAGCCCAATGCATTTTCGATTGGATTATTTGCCAATTTATTAAACCGGGTCCGGCTGCCAATGGGCGTTTGCTAGGGTCGCTGCTGAAAGCGTTAAGGAAATCCAACTTTGCCGGAATTATGAACATCAACAGCGTAACGAAAATCGCTGAACTGGAGTCCTTGTAGTCCCTAGAAAAATAGTAAAATAAAATTGTGTTCAAGAACTCTAACCCACACAACACTGGATGACCATGGCTAGAACATCCATTGGTGTTTTGCGGGTTAGCGTACAAAGGAAGGCCCGCTTCGTCCAGAATGCACGGTACATTATTCTGGCAAACTGAGGATTATACTCACATTTCAGTGATATATTGTGGCCATCCAGTAACAAATCCAGGTTTCCTGAAGAACCACATGAGAATGGCTAAAGCAAATAAAACTGCAACCCAAAATTCGTGCCACGTGATTGATCCTAAGGCTTTGTATTTTTCATCAATAACGTCAGCAGCTATTTTTTCACCCTCTCTACCAATATTTATCGCTTTGGCATCTGGACTGTTGGGCCTGAACATTCCCATATACATGATTTGCAGCCATAGCCAGATCAAAAAACCGCTGATGAGCATCGGTGGAACAGCGTAGCACATCCAATCAGCAAAATTGATACCTGGACTGTCCGGAAAACGGCTAGCAACAAAACAATTTTCAATAATATGAGCACGTTAGTTCTGACAAAATAAAATCAGCATATTTCTAGCCCCTATTATACGTCACGTTTTTTAAGAGGATATCTTTGATTATGAAAATATTCGAATATACAACATTTCAGGAACGGTGGATTTTGGGCGCGCCAGCTCAGATCTGTACTCGAGTCAGAGTTTTGTTTCAAGTTAAAACCGGAAGAACATCACCATGGTTGCGATTATATTTTCTACTGTATGCTACATGTAGACCCAAATGTGGAACCTTGGATGTATTTACCACAATATGGAACACTAGGGCATCATCATCTTAATCCGTGTTGATAGACATGTAACTTTAATACAAAGTATGTGAGCTGGAGAATCTGTATCAAAGTGACAAGATCTACGAAATACAATCAGGATTTTCATTATCTAGCGAACATAACATTTTCATCTAATCTCGCAGAAGATACGTTTTCATTCCCATTAAAATGGGAGTAAAAAATGGAACTACAAAATTCAAGTGCTCTTGTTCTAGTGTTTAGCCTACCCGAGTGTTAATTTGCAGTGCTGACACACATATATATAATACATACTTACTACAGAGCACGCTCTAGATCTAGTAAGATTGAAAATTTTATAAATTGATTACGATGTTGATTCGTAATCATATATCGTGCAATTATTAACTTATACGGGAGTGTAGGTTGCTATTCAATTCATTGTGATTAATCACGTCATATCAAGTAATTGGAGGTGCCAACACTGCCTTCCTTCATAAATATGGTACTTTCACATTCAACACATACTTACGATTCATAAATTGACTTTAAAGTTAAATTGGTTCCAGTTCCCACTACCGTTCCGGTGCCACCGATGGTAGATGCATATGACGCGATCAAATAATATGTCAGCGTAGTATTAGTGGGCTTCTTAGCGCTGTGTGCGATCCATCCAAACATATGTCAATTTTTAGTATTGTCCAAAACTGTACTCAACATGATGTCAAAACTGTACTTACGGTTCGCCATCTTCGCCCTTTTCGAGACTACTTTCATCGTCAACGAACATTGGAGACAGCCCTTGCTGAAAACAGGGATGATGATTTAAATTAGCGATTTTAGATGCTTTCGGCGAATTTTATGGTTCAGTTGGCGAAAATATAATTTGGTCGCATTTTTTTCGATCGAACAAGAATTGAAGGCATACGACGGATTGATGATTATTAGATTTTAACTATGTGATGTCACCTGTATATTTGTACTATGACAAGTGAGAAGTGTGAAAAATGTGCAAAATTAGAAAATTGTGTATACAATATACATTTATGCCCCCACACGAATAAAGTGCAAAGCGGAAAGATTTAATTCAGATTAAAGATTTAAATTAAATTCCAAGAAATTCGCAGTAATGCAGAAGCTGATGGATAAACTACAATTTAATAGAAATGAAGCGCGTCTGATTTGCTGAAGCGTGCGTTGACCGTGGGACAAAGCATAGGCTGGGCTGCCAGCTCAGATGGAGATGCATGCGGATAAAATTCTCATTGTATTTGTGGAAATCCGGAATCAGAATTTGTAAAGATACACTCTTTGTATCAGTACTCTAATCGGTACTTCCAGCAGGGGTGTGAAATTTTATTACAGTGATTCATATCAAGGGTAATAGGTATGATGATCATGAAACAAAATCTCCCGATACTTTTTTTTAACGATCCTATTACTTACATCTGATTTGTATATCTGTACATCTTTTTTCGGGATTATCGACCATGGGATTATGGGTACTGATTATAAATCTGCTTACATTTTCTAATTCCTTGAGTACAGTATCGATGATTGGAATAACCATAGCCGTAGCCGCAGTATTAGAAATCCACATCGAAAGAAGCATCGTCACCACAAAAATACCAAAGGACAACCTCGAGAAGACAAAAATACCAATTATTGTTTTAAAATGCGAAAATACATGAGAAATAGAATGTTCTTGATTTATTTCATTAGATTATGCTATAAAAGAAAGTGTAGTAGAAAGAGGAACTTTTTCGTAATCGGATTCGTACAAAAAATCGAACCTTCAAACACAGGGAAATGAAGGTAGTTGTCGGGAGACAAAATCCGGCAAATGCATTAAATTGTTACCCTTGGCACTTTGTACAGCTAATTTCACAACTGCCTCATAAAGTGAAGTCTTTCGAGGGCAGTTAGCTGCCCAAGCTGCCTTCTCATGGAAGTTTACTACTTTCCACAGCAGTTGTGCGAATCTCAACTGGCGGCGAAGTGTATTTTAATGCCCTCGCCGGAAAAATATTGTATGGGGCGCGTGCGTAAAGTAACTGTTCAGCAAGGGCTATGTTTCTATAGTACTCTTCGTTGGCTTTGACTTAAGCTTGCCTTCGGCTTTCTAGGCACACCAAAGTCTCGTACTAATAACATAACCTCGCCTGAAAACAGTTACACCCATGCCACATAAATATACAGGGTGTCCAATTTTTAATTATAAACGCTAATGAAGAGACAAGAGTTGTAGGGTTACGAGGGGGACAGATTCTTGTGACATTAGCTTCCTTGCAAGTGGAGGCGTTGAGCTGATATGAAGGTCAACTTTGGTTTTTCAAATGGAATCATGCAGGATTTATTATTTGTCTATTTGAGTGAGCGTTGAATTATACGTCAAAAGGCACTGGAGCACAGGTGTGCTGAAATAAATTGTTCATTAGATACACCCCTCAAAAGAATTGAAGCAAAATCTGATAACGAACCGAAAAATGATGAACTCGTGACTGCTTGTAACTCTTAATCCAAGGGTCGTATTAAAAACACAAGATGTGCAAATTCAAGCTTGGGAAATCTCCGCCCTGTGCAAGATGTTGAAATTGATATCGAAACATGGATTTTCGAAATGATCGCTTCGGAGAGGTGTAACTCAGCAATAGGACGCGATAAAATAGTACATTGTGTATCGAGGGCGGAAAGGAGGCGATTTTGACGAGTGTGAAGATAGCCGCCCGAGCGAAGCGAGGGCGTCAAAATCGCCTTCACACTCGTCAAAATCGCCTTCCGCCCGTGGTGCACTCGGTACTTTTCGTCCCACCCCTTGAAAACGTGAGAGAAAATAGCGGAAAAAATTCTCAGTAGGGAAAATAACGCTTGGGATAGGGAAAAAAATCTAGTGACGTTGAAATAGACCGAGGAAGTGCTGCTTTACATAGGTTATGTACGTTTCTCAAGACGCAGACTGCCTTACCGACATGATATTCCCTAGCAGTTCGTTAGGTTTATCGCAAAGAGGCGCTACATACGCTTCGACCTGATTTCATTACATCGCGCTCGAAGCTGGCTGCAATCACCGATATACTGAGCCTTTCTGAGGAAGCGAAACAAACCCGCCCCCCTCCACAGGCCTGCGTTAGGCATACCTGGGTGAGGGAGAGAGAGGGTCTGTTTTGCTTCCTCAGAAAGGCTCGGTATGTTATATCAGTGGCTGTAATGGTTTTTCGTCACACATGAATGGAATAGGGACGAAAGTCTTCGACCCCTCCCCTCGCCGCTCGGGCAGCAATGCGATACACCTCGTGAGCGCACGTCGGCTTGGGCAGCATGCTCCGCGCTCGCAAGCAAAGACCGTCTTTCCTCCCTTGATGCACAATATACTATTGTTCGCCCGCTCGCCAAGTGCGCATGCGCAACCGTCACCAGCCTGGAAGGAGTCACAATAACTCAGATTCCGCCCGCTTCGCATGTACGAAACGACACGTTTTCAAGGGGGGTCGGACGAAAACATTCATTCAGTGGAGGTAAAAGTAGTCATTGCGAGCTTCAAATTGCGCACCGCGTGGTTTTTGATACGACCTCTGGATCAAGAGTTACGAGTATTGATGAGTTCATCATTTTTCGGTTCGTTATGAGATTTCGCTTCAATTCTTTTGAGGGGTGTATCTAATAAACCATTGATTTCAGCGCATCTGTGCTACAGTGCTTTTTGACGTGAAATTCAACGCTCAAGCAAATAGACAAACAATAAATACATAATTCCATTTAAAAAACCAAAGCTGACCTTCATATCACCTCAACGCCTCCACTTGCAAGGAAGCCAATGTCACCAGAAGCTGCCCCCCTCGTAACCCTACAACTTTTGTCTCAAATATCTTTCGATACAGTGAACCGTTTTCGAAATATTTGCGTTTATAATTAAGCGTAATATAAAAAACCGAGGATAACGTGATTTCACTAGAAGAGCAAAGTACCCACTAGTAGGGTACAACTCGGTACCTATTCAAGAGCATCTTACAATTAAGCAGCGTGCAGTTACGAAATTTCAGTTCATCTTTATGGAAGAAGAACAAAGGAGTTGACATTAGGAACAATTGTCACGAACAACGTAGTCGTCTTGTTCGATGTTACCACATTTTGCCACATTTCATGGAACATTCTTTGCGAAAAATAATATCATATCGAGACACTTGGCCTTGACTTAATTCATCGCAGTGCAAAAATGTGATAGAGCATTCGGACCCAACGCATTGTCTGCGATAGAGAATGTCAAAGCCAGGTGTCTCGATTTTACGTCCCGATAAGAGTAACTAGTGGGTGCCCTAATAGTTTTACTCGAAAACAAATACGAAGATTTAATTGAAAATATATACGTTTGGCATATTGCAGAGAAATTACCACAATTTCGTGACGTTCCTGGTTGAAAGGATCGATGAAATTACATAAATAAACTAGCCCGTTTTAGCCAAAAAGCTCATCGCTTTTTTGCGTAAGGCACGATCGTACAGTGCTAGTTTGTTTTGTAATAGTGTTCAAAATCCCCCAAGAATTTCAAAATTTTGATTCGAAGCCAATAGAAAGTATTCCAAGGACCGCTCTCGTAACTTCAAAATTGACGAAGCTGGCGACCGCGGTTTTTAAACCGCAAGTCGGATCGAGTCTACAATGAAATTTGCATATCTTCGGAGTAAAAAAAGTATCCTCTGCCAATTTCATCAAAATCGGTTCAGCGGTCTGGCTGATAGCGTGTTTACAAGCAACTTCAACGATTTGACATCGAGACGCAGGTGCCGGAAAAATTATCAAAATTCTCAAAATTTTGATTCGTGATCACGAGGCTGTATTCCAAAGCTCGCTGTCGTATCTTCAAAATTGACAAAGTTAGCGAACGCCATTTCTGGACCGGAAGTCGGATCTGGTACACAATGAAATTCTGACATCTTCAGGGCGAAAGGAGTATCCTCTGCAAATTTCATCAGCATCGGTTTAGCGGTGTGGAAAATGGCGGGTTTACAAGCAACTTCAACGATTGGACACTAAGACGCAGGTGCCGGAAAAATCCACAAAAATTCTCAAAATTTTGATTCGTGATCACGAGGCTGTATTCCAAAGCTCGTTGTTGTATCTTCAAAATTGACAAAGTTAGCGAACGCCATTTCTGGACCGGAAGTCGGATCTGGTACACAATGAAATTCTGACATCTTCAGGGCAAAAGGAGTATCCTCTGCAAATTTCATCAGAATCGGTTCAGGGGTGTGGATGATAGCAGGTTTACAAGAAATGGGGGGGTCACATACACCACTCTTGAAAATGCTCGAAAATGACTACCCGGGTGCCAAAACGTGCTCCCTACATGATTTCAGATTTTTTACTCGATCAGACGTTTTTAGCGATGGCGAATGTATAAGGCACTCCGTTTTCTACGATCGTGCCTAAAAACTTGCCTCAACGAGACAATTAAAGTTGAAACGCTTTTAGCACTTTCTCTATCATCAACACTAACAGTGCTAAAAACTGGTTGGAAAAACCACCTTAGGTTACCCTAAGGTCACATTATGTTTTATAATGTGACCTTAGGTTATTAATGTTCAAGTATGATATTCTTCTATCGCAGCATTCACATTCAAGTGATTCGTAGTAAGAAATGGTCATACTCAGTGCGCCCGTGATGCACACGATGTTTTTCTCATCACCTGGTCTGCAGAAATGCCTCTTTTCAGACCGAATGAGCGGGCGGAAAACAGGATTTTGCGCCCTAGGGCAGGAAAAAGTCTCTTTGAAAAAGACGATTCCGCCCGAGGGCGAAAAGATCTGTTTTCCGCCCGCTGAAGAGGTATGAAAAGTGGCATTTTGCGACCCGGTGTGAGAAAAGTGCATTTATATGCTATTCTAGGTTCACACAGATTTACGAAACGATACATACATATAATTTAAATGATTTCTACAGAAATGATCGCAATCTAATTTCTCTAGTGTATTAACCAAAGTTACCAATTAGCGTGCCGAAGTATTCTATTCTGTCTGGACTACTCTTGCTCTCTGCACTTACTCAATTATCTCTTCTCATTTGGTTTATTTATGAGTGGCAAATGCTCACTTCTTTTTTATCTTCAGTTTTGTTTTCAGTCTTAGTTGTAGCTTGTAATTGATCGATAGTTCAATCGCAATACTGTATATACCCTTGCACTTTTCCGTTATTCCTAGTTTTAGTTACTTATACAAATTTATCAAACTATCATGATATATTGTACGCTGCTTGTATTTCTTCATATCTCTACGACCCTCTCGGTCAAGGTATAGTAAACGTTTTGAGCAAAATTATTTAAGAAAAGCCGGACTTGTCACCCACCCCCTTCGATTTGGCTGATTTTTTGTGAGCATGTTACCTACCTGGAGAGGAGTCAAAAGCCAAAATATTATGTCCCGAAAAAATTTATTGGCCGAGTTACAATTTTTTTTCACATTTTTGATTCGAAATTGGGTATTTTCGATTATGCAAAGGTTTTTTGCACTACGTGGCTGAAAATCGGTTCATTTATGTAAAATCGACCCAGGAACACGAATCTGGCCACAGATTTGACCCACGACAAAAACCTACAGTAATGTTATTATCATATTCATCAATTAGGCAAAAACTCCCAAAATTGACCAAAAGAGTCCCAAATCTTGGGGAAACGGTCCAAAAAAAATGTTTTCGACTTTCTGAGGCAGCAGTCTTGTAGGAAAAGAGCCAACGAATCCAATAACCACATTCCCAGATTTCTATGACGAACCGTTCAAGCGATACGCGTTGTCAAAGTTGGAGAATCTTGTTTTTCTGGCAATAATGAACTTTTTTGACCTCGTTGGACAAATGTCCGACCTAAAGGCCTATTTTGCGGCATTCACCACGACTATCTAAATCGAGTATCAATAGGTTATTTTCATCAAATGAGATTCGTCAGATTCTGGTCAAAATAATTAAATTTACTTTTTCATGAAATAAAATAATAAGAACCCTTAAAAAGGTCCATTATTTGCAGGAAAATCAAGATTCTCCAACTTTGACAACGCGTATCTCTTGAACGGTTCGTCCTAGAAATCTGGGAATGTGGTTATTGGATTCTTTGGCTCTTTTCCTACAAGATTGCTGCCTCAGAAAGTCGAAAACATTTTTTTTTGACCGTTTCCCCAAGATTTGGGACTTTTTTGGTCAATTTTGGGTGTTTTTGGCTAATATTACTGTAGGTTTTTGTCGTAGGTCAAATCTGTGGCCAGATTCGTGTTCCTGGGTCAATTTTACATGAAGAAACGAATTTTCAGCCACGTAGTACAAAAAACCTTTGCATAATCGAAAATACCCAATTTCGAGTCAAAAATGTGAAAAAAAACTGTAACTCGGCCAATAAATTTTTTCGGGACATAATATTTTGGCTTTTGACTACTCTCCAGGTAAGTAACATGCTCACAGAAAATCAGCCAAATCGAAGGGGGTGGGTGACAGGCCCGGCTTTTCTTAAATAATTTTGCTCTTTTCTAATCTAATCTAATCTAATATTCAGTACATCAGTACACAACATTCATACGATAAGTACAGAACTAGTTCACAATAGGCGCTGCTCTTTTTTTTTCTTTTTTTTAAGAGGATGTAGATGCATGATCATGAAAAACAATAAAATTCCCATCTTCCTATTGTTTATCTGGATAGTTCCCATTGGAATTCATTCATTGCTATAACAAATTTATTAGGCACCAAATTGGTTATCAGATAGACTTCATAGAGGTTACGAATCAACATCATGTTACCTGATAAGGATTTTATGTTATTGTAGTGGATTTTATCGAAATTTTCAAACAAAGATATCAACTCAAACTATACTACTTTGACAAGAAAAGATTACAGTAAAAGCTTTGTCAGCCACTTTAACTATCTAACTAATGTTGACTGGGTTTTTATCAATGTAGAGGACGAAATTTCCATTTTTATTCTGGAATGACTGTGTCATACTAGTTTTTCAATATGAAAAAAGGATTACGAATATTTATCACTTATGATTTTGATCTCGCGAAATGTGAACTAACCTTTCAGTCCGCTACAGTAGGGCAAGCTATGCTAATTACAAGCCAGAGGAATGACTTTTGGGGATCAAACGCAGTGAAACGCAGTTGTTTGTTGTTTTACCGCTGATATGTCAGAAATAGGTACAGTTTCTATTTCAGTTATTTATTTTCGTCGGTTACTGTGCAGATAGCAAAATGTCTGCACAGTGATGGCGTATACGCACGCACGTGTGCGGATTTACCCGCACTGTGTGCCCTCACCTCACCAGACATTTGTGTCATCAATTGAGGGGCATATCGCTCGCATGTCGTGCGCCAGGAACGAAATATTACATTATTGGAAAAAATGTTCCAAGACGGGCTCGAACCCAAGCTTGCTCCACGGTCACCCATCCAACTATTAGTCGCGGTCAATGTTGCTTAACTTCGTTGTTCGACTGAATTCCGGTGTCTCACGCGCTCCAACCATGTCTTACGAACTTTGTTGGTACTTTATCGTCATTATGTTGTAACAATGGCGAATTATCTACTGATATATTTTCACTCGATGACACCTCCAATAACCGACCATACTTATCAGAGCAATTGATGTATATCAAAGTTGTGAAGAATGCATTATTCTACTAATGCATTATCCAATTCATTACTCATTGCAGTTTCAATAAGTAATGGAATTAATTTCACTCCGTGCGTAAAGCGCGACTTTTCGCACGCAAGCGTGTGTATAATCGGACTTTACGCGCGTTTGCGATATAAAATTTTGTTCGATATATGTGCGAAAGTTGTTTTTCTACTCGTGAGATTGTCACCCTCGCTTTGCTCGGGCGACAAACCTCCCACTCGTGCCAAAACAAACCTTTCGCACTTGTATCGAAATATACTATTTTATCCATCACGCATTACCATGCTAATTATTAATGGAAATTTGCTGCATTATCCATTAGATTTTCAATGAGTAATGAGTTTTTCTTTATTATGCATTTTTTGGTAATTAATAATGGATATTCGCTCCATTATCCAATACATTTTCAATGAGCAATGCAATTTTTTCCCATTAAGCATTACTTTGGTAATTAATAATGGATATTCGCTCCATTATCTATTACATTTTTAGTGAGTAATGCAATTTTTTTCAATTACCCGTTATTTTGGTAATTATCAATGGGAATTCGCTGCATTATCCATTATATTTTCATTGAGTAATGTAATTTTTCCCCATTGCACATTATTTTGGTAATAAATAATAGGCATTGGCTGCACTATCAATTACATTTTCGATAATTGATGTAATTTTTCCCCATTACGTATCACTTTAGTAATTATAGCTGCAACAAAGCATTTTTTTCCATTCGATACGATATGCAATGGATACTGATGTGATTACTAATTTTTTGTCGAGTTTTTACTGAGTGATAATGTCTAATAAATCGTTTGGTTAAGTCAAATGATGAAAAAATATGATTGCGATTCATTCCTGTAATCCAAGCTCCTATAACTCAATCTTTCAGTAATGAATAATAATGCGATCCGAATCCGTTGCCCATTATATTCGTAATGACTAATGCAGTTGAAATCCATTATCCATTACTTTGGTAATGAGTAATGCAATTCAAATCCATTATCCATTACTTTAGTAATGAGTACAGTAGAACCTCGTTTATCCGAGGTAATGTGGGGAAGGGGTACCTCGGATGAACGAAAACTCGGATAACACGGAAAAACAAAAAAATGCGAAAATTTTTACAATATTTCATGTATTTCACATATGTACATTTGAGCAACAAAGTTGCGATCGCAAAATACTTCGCGCGTAACGCATAGGCGCTCGGCTCCATCCGTGTTATCCGAGGTTTTTCCGTATTATCCGAGCATACACCTCGAATAATGCGGAGTGCTCGGATGCGTCCGTTGGCTCGGATAACGCGGAGCCTCGGATGACCGGAGGCCGGATAAACGAGGTTCTACTGTAATACAATTCAAATCCATCATCCATTACTTTAGTAATGAGTAATGCATTCAAATCCATTATCCATTACGTTAGTAATGAGTAATACAATTCAAATCCATCATCCATTACTTTGGTAATAAGTAATGCAATTCAAATCCTTTATGCATCACCTAATTAATTATCAATAGTTCCACAATCCATTGGTCATTATTTGAGTAATGAATAGTGCATTAATTTTGGATGAATATTTTCGCAACCCTGTAATTGCAGACTAACATAAATAATTAGTATATGCACACCGTGAGTCGCATTTTTCCCTCATAGCGTGATAACACTTGTGATGGGAAAATGAGACTCATTTCGCACGCACTCACCTTCTTGCAGGCGTGTGCTGGCAAATACTGTGCGTTTTAGCCATCACAGAGTGACTCTCACGCCATGAGGGCTACGTGAGCAGCACGATTGTTATCTGGGTTACTGTGTATAGAGAAGGATCAGCAAAAATTGACCACTTTGGCAAAACAGGCAGAAGTTGACATGGTACAAGGGGATGCGATACTTGATATTGAAGTGGGGTCGGATATTGCCGGATGTCTAACATAAGTCTGAGAATATAAAACGCAAAAAATAGATGCGTGGAATATTCTACATGCAATTTATAAGAAGAATTATACAGGAACATTTTGGATTCAACCAAAAACATGAAAAATGCACAGGAAATCGCAAGACTGTGAAAGCGATTTCGCAAGTATCAATATACTTCTTTAACATTTTGCTTGAATTCAACATATTCTCTTTTCAGATTGTGCCAGAAGAACTTGACATCTCAAATTGTGCCAGAAGAACGTGCCATCTCAAATTGTGCCAGAAGAACGTGACATCTCCTATCCTTAAACACAGGAGATGTCACGTTCTTCTGGCACAATTTGAGATGGCACGTTCTTCTGGCACAATTTGAGATGTCACGTTCTTCTGGCACAATCTGAGATGTCACGTTCTTCTGGCACAATTTGAGATGTCACCTTCTTCTGGCACAATCTGAGATGTCACGTTCTTCCATACCACGTCGTTATGTGTATTTATTAAATTACAACACCTACCATCAAAGTAGATTCATAATCGTTTATACATTTTTTTCGATATCAATCTAAATAAACCATACAATGTGTTAAAGGGTGTAAAAGAAAACGAAGTTGAATACTATATGAGGTCAAATAGGTATCTGGCCAGAATGAAGGACTAACTAAACCCCAGATTTGATAATGGCTCGCAGATATATATAAAATGCTCAGATATATAATAATCTTTGTCTCTGGACTTGTTTTGTGAGTTTATTCGTCCCTTGAAACGTTGCGATTAAACCTCATTATTAGAAGACTGTGGACAACCGTAACCCGATCTTTTTGGCGAGCATCATCAAAATTCCATTCTATCCTAGAACAGGGATCCATTATTGTGTAACTATCTGTAAAAATCGGATCACTAAAATATTGTACTATTTGAATTGTATTACTATGTGGATTAGAAAATATTATAATTTTTATCTCAGACCGATTATAATAAGGTAAATTACCTATATCTCACCCTGCAGTCCAATAATAATCTCTGTAAAGTCTAGTGAATCAAATCTTAGTCATCCCCGTGTTGTTGATGTCGGCTTATTTATTGACTTCTTCGCGCCGTCGTTTAAAGTCGACTCATAAATATTGTGTTGATAATGACAATAACAGATACTATAAATAAATGATAAAATGGATCATCCACAAATATAAAATATTACTTACCTGTAAATCTTGCTGTGATAAATAACTTGACAAATGCAACCGTAATGTTATCTCTGCTGAAAAAATCTCATGAAACCTTGGTAAAGTCCGAAAAATTTCTTCTTCATGAGGATACTCGGTAAATTTGGACTCGAAATTCCAAAGAAACCCCAATTAAACATTCATTTTTACAAAAAAATTATCAGCGAAACCTTGTACGAATTCAATTAGGTATGAGTGCATTTTTATGAGCATATTTTCGACAGATATAGATAAGAAAATAAGTTTTATTACGCATATGATGAATTAAAGCTCCTATAAATCACTCTTATATGATTATTTTATGAGACCGCATACAATCATCATACGAGAAAAGCATGATTGGTTACACGATCTACAAGGAAACATTTGCAAACTCGTTCTCGAAATCTTTCGCCATAGCTTATCTCGTAAGTTCTAATCAACTCGTTGTCTGTATAAAAATCTTAATTTCAGATGCATTATATCTCCATTCCGCTGTAAAATTTTACAAAATATTGAGTGACCCGTTGACCCCAATTTACCTAACTACATCAGTACCAAATTCTATCTGAGAAATTTTCTAGCACCAATACGAGCGAGCCTAGGAGGGTGAACATTTTATCGGTTCTTAACCCTCCACGGTCACACTGGGTGAAATCAACCCATCGTCTTTTTGTTTCACCGAAAGTAGCATACCTTAGGAGTATCACGTCCAAATTTTAGTAGAAAATATGAAAAATTGACAAAGTTATGATTTTTTTTAGCAAAAACGTGTCTTTGGCGTTTTCACCTCTTCAGGAATTTTTTAAGCAAGTCGCAATTTTTTTTATTTAACCATCAATCATCTCGTACATGATTTAGAAGGTTCGAAGTTCTGTAATTTTATTCAATATTTCGGAGTGGTAGTTTGCTCACAATCGTTCTTTGAAAACCGGTGGGGTGGAATCCACCCAGTGTGGCGGCCGTGAAATTTTCACATAGTGTGACTGTGAAGGGTTAAGAGGTTCTATCGCATTTCTTCAGCAGGGATCGATAACTGTAGATTTTGATTACAGATAATTACGAAATAAAGAACACGAAGTATCTCGGAGTCCTGAAAATGAACCCAACCGAATCCATCTCAAATCGGGCAGGCAAGGCTAAAATGGAAATCGTGATGTCACAGAATTTTTCTAAATTGAAATATTTTGTTGTTTGACGAAAAAAAAGCGACCCGTATTTTTTTGGTTCGGAAAAAAATTTGGCTATTAAATTACGGCTGTTTGAACATTTAATCGCGCGCTACCGAAGTTCTTGAAAAAGGAACACTTTTCTTTTTAAAAACGATATATCTATGGAACGAATCATCGCAAATACTAGGGTTTTCCGCACTCTTTCGGAATTTGAAGAAAAATTTGGGTATTTTTTAAAATTGACGGAATGACGTTCATTTTTCGAAAATTAGGGAAACCCGATTTTCTCGAAAAGTGATTTTTTTCCTAAAAATTTTACTCAATATTTAGGGTGATATGACGGATATATCCTATGAGTTTCATCGATGCTAGAATATTGATATATAGACCTAGCTAGATAGCTAGCTAGCTAGATAGATAGCTAGAATAGACCAAATATTGATCTCCTAATAAAGACTACCACGAAAAAAATACAAAATTTACAAATTTGTTTGTATAACTTCGTAGACCAAATATTGATCTGCTAATAAAGACGACAAAAAAAAATACAAAATTTACAAATTTATTTGTATTTTTTTCGTGGTAGTCTTTATTAGCAGATCAATATTTGGTCTACGATGTTATACATCATACGGTACTTGGTCATGCACTCCCTCAGATACGTATGTATCAAGTTTCAGTGATATTTATCGGATCGAAAAATCTGAACAGATCTTAACGACGCCCACAAAGTCGACACCGGCACAGGAATTGACGAATTTCAGTGACGCACGAAATATTTTGTCTCGATATGAAGCAGTGTTTTAGCATCGATGAAACTTATAGGATATATCCGTCATATCACCCCACATATTGTGTAAAATTTTTAGGAAAAAAAAACACTTTTCGAGAAAATCGGGTTTCCCTAATTTTCGAAAAATGAACGTCCTTCCGTCAATTTTAAAAAATCCCCAAATTTTTGTTCAAATTCCGAAAGAGTGCGAAAAACCCTAGTATTTGCGATGATTCGTTCCATAGATATAGCGTTTTTAAGAAAAAAAAGTGTTCCTTTTCCAAGAAATTCGGTAGAGCGCGATTAAATGTTAAAACAGCCGTAACTCCGTAGCCAATTTTTTTTTCCAAAACAAAAAAATACGGGTCGCTTTTTTTTCGTCAAACAACAACAGATTTTAATTCTTGGTATTCCTCAGCAAATCTCATTTCTAAAGTTTTCGTGTGGAAGTACCTACACTAATATAAATGGGGAAACGCTTCATCGCGGTATAGTATCAAAACATCGATCAAAACCCATAACAAAATACACACATGAACAATAAAATTCACTGACGCGATTAGTCGCCAGTTTTTTTGGTAGGTACCGCTTTCATTTTCAGGTGGAAGATCCGATTATCTTCAAATGTACACGAAAAAAATAACTATCCCCCTTTGGATTTACGTACGTGCCCCTTTCGTGCAATCGGGCATGAAAGATGGTTGACTATACATAGTTTACCGGGTTTTGGAGGAATTGAGCACTATATTAGATAGAGCACTAACTTAACAGCGCCTCATTAACCTAGAGCTTACCTTCTATGTCCGCACCCAACCGTCTTGAGGGTCAGCAATGCGATTCGCATATGCAGTCCCGAATGTTCGATGGCAACAGCTATGATCAGACTTGCGAGAAACATCGCCGTAGTATCGTTTAGGTAACATGTTGTAGTGTCGGTTGTACTCATAATCCCCATTATTGGAAATAGAAAAATGGGTATGAATGCGGTTATTCCTAGCGGCAGAACTTCCGTCACCCAGTAGAACGCCATGATTGTAATTACGTACAAACATTTGATGCTCTGTATGAAAGATATAATTTGTTACTCATTCCTACATGACTGATGAATGGATTTTCCCTATTCACTGAACCTTTCTTCATTCACATAGGGCATACGACATTATACAACTCACCGCTGTGTTGCTTTGAATTAACATAGGAGATAAAATAATCGGCCATAACAGTGTCACCAATGTCTTCCAATATATACGAACGAATCGAAGTAGAAGCCACCCAAAAGACGCGTGGGACCTGGAAACAATCAAAGATATCAACCACCTGCATGATAAATCCCGTAGACAGAAAATCGTTTCTAATATATTGATTATGAGAACCATTTTCAGTAGATAATGCTACATTAAAACGGTTTTTTACTTTTTATATTCTATTTTGACTATAAATAATATTAATAATAATAATAATAATGATGAAAGTAATAAAAACAATTTAAAATAATGGAAAAAATGGGAAACTATAAGATAATATGGGAAGTATAAAAAATTAAAATGTAAAATATAAGAAATTTCAAAAAAGTATTGGGAAATATTTCTTAATTATTAATTAACTTTATGGGAACACATTTTTTGAACGAACCTCTCAGATTCATGGTTTTTTCCCATGGTGATCCCGGTATCCGCCGGCTTTGTGATACTCATATTGTCACCGGAGTCAATTTCCGCTGAAAGAATAAAAAAAATTGAGAATTATTCCCCCGATCACGATGGTTAGCTTATAGCCGCGTCGTATAGCAGCTATCCCGAAATTGCGATTATGTTTTATCCAATTCTGCTGATCACTTTCTTGATTAAAACCAGGAGAATATTAGTTGCAGACAGAAATGAGAATTTTTGAAACTAATTGTACAAAACATGAATGAATTGATCACCTGCTTCCACCTGTCTGTGGACACAATACAATTGTTGACTCTATGAAGATCAAATGTAAAAATCTGACAGCACGGCCGTGTATCCTGCGTATATTGTCACACATAGATAAGAACAGAAGTATATTAGCTCGGAAATTGGTGACTTGATTATGCCGAATCTCGGATAATACTCTGCAGCTTCGTAACTTCGAGTGGGGCGAATGGGTGGCCGCATCGGGCGCTGCGCAATTAAGAGCATGCTACACTCATTTTTTACTCTTCTTACCGACCTTATCGGGTTTTCACTGATAGCAAAGCCTACGCGTCGCGAGCGCGAAAAAGGAACCAAGAGTGCAATTCTAAATGGAATTCCGAAGATATATATCGGAAAACTTCTTTGTTTCATGCAACAATGAAGACGTATTCTTGAAAACTACACAAAATGGTAATTGTTTGTGCAGTTTTCAAGAATTGCACTCTTGGTTCCTTTTTCGCGCTCGCGACGCGTAGGCTTTGCTATCAGTGAAAACCCGGTAAGGTCGGTAAGAAGAGTAAAAAATGAGTGTAGCATGCTCTTAAAGTCGTTTTTACGGCTAATTATTATTTATTCGATATTGTCATGTTTTTTCATTGACAATTTCCAATTCAATACAGACATGAAAATGGTTCTTTCTGGGCGAAACTACCAAACTGTCATGGTTTGCCTGTGACGCGATACATAAATGAAAATGTATTACAATGATATCGAGACAGCAAAAGTTCTCGAAACTTATTTCAAGATAAACAATAAATATATGAAATTATCCGCGATTGGCAATAAGTTAGGTACTACAAAGCTAACTGCATCAAATTACTCCGTGTTTCCACCACCGGAAGTTGAGTTGATACACGTAGGATCCGAATACAAATCGGTTCAGCAATTCGATATGAGCCTAATATGTGTTAATATTTTCAAATATACTTGCATGTATACGTTTTTCGAGTGCGTAAATGTATTTTTTAGTTTGTTTCCGAACGATTATCCAAAAGGGTGGAGTTTCTCACAACAGTTTCTCTCCCAGGTGGCAACTGGGCTAGTCACAGTGCTGTGTACGTTCTACTGTTTGTTGACGAAATATGGATACGCAATATGAAAGATAAGAATATTAATTGGCAGTAAACTACTACTGTACAATAAATCAATAAAACAATAAATCTAAAGCCCGATTGATATATTGATAGGATATGGTCTTGTTTCATATCAAGTGGATCAATTCACACGTCACTTGTACTTGTATTAATCAACAAGTGATAAATTGTGCACTTCCGGAGAAAACATGCTTGCGTCGTTGTAGATTGTGTGACAAGTACGAAAATATAAGGTGATTTCAGGTTTGCAACACTAGCTGAAGGCGAACAGCATTCACACGAGAACGGAGAACGAGTGTGAATGCAGTTTGAGCCGAGCGAATGGTGCAAACTTCACATGAGGCAGATGTCGTCTATCCGCGCGCCACACATACTATTATTTGTAACTCCTTGATTCCAGAAGAAGACAAATAATACCCGACAGGTGAGCAAATGGCTGACTATAACCTGAAGTTAGGCAATAATGTTGCTCGATACATCGTTGACGCCTGAGGGTGAAACTGCAAAGGTGCTTAGACATTGCACACGATCGATATCGATTATGTATGATGTGCACCTGGGGAGAAAAGGATGTTTTTGCTCACGAGTGCGTAGTCGGGATGGCCTAGACCGAAGGAGTGAAAACGTTTACTCCCGTGATGCATATTATATTCTTTTTCCGCACGCCGTGCGTAAAGTTAGATTTTACGCACGCAAGCGTGCGTGTAATCGGACTTTACGTGCATTTGTGATGAAAAATTTTGTTCGATACTTCGCACTTGTATCGAAATATACTAATTTTATAACACCTGCGTGGAAAGCTTGATTTTCGATGCCTGTGTCTAGTTTGGAAAGGGCCCCTTTTCAGATGAGTGAAAACAAGTAATTCACATATTTGAATTTATCGGACGAGGCAAACCAAATTAATTAATTATTGGTACCCACTAAGGAGAGATTCTTCCTCTATGGGAGCGTGCAAACCTTGGTGGGACCGAAAAAAACCTATAGAAAAATCAAATTTTTATTCTTAATTCTTCGAGTAAAAATTCCCTCGGCCCGGGTTTGAACCGGGACCTTCGCATTTGTACTGCGACGCCTTGTCCAATTAGTAATAACTATAAAAATAATCTTGTCCAATTAGTAATATAGAAAACAAGTAATATTTCTTCATTATCGCGCAGGCGCACATCGTGCATTATCATCATTTTTTCACTAACAGGCATGCACACTTTAAGCAATCTACGTTTCTTCACTATCGCGCATGCGCAGTTTGAAATAAGTCGATAGATTATCGCCTAACTTCGGGTTGGTTATGGTCGGCCATTTGCTCAGCTGTCAGATATTATTCGTCTGCATCTCAAATCAAGCTTTCCCGCAGGAGTTATAAAAAATAATGTGTGCGATAAGTGCGGATAGGCGACATCTGCCTCGTGTGAAGTTTGAATCACTCGCTCGACTCGCACCGCATTCACACTCGTCTCTTGCATCCCGCACTTGCCTGCGGCTCGTGAGTGAACGACACTCGACTCGTCTGAATGCTGGCTGCTCACAAACTTCACACTTCTCGGATATCACCTTCTTTCCGCACTTATCACACAATATACTATTTATTCCAAAACGGAGTTTGATTTTGCGGGCAGAACAGTGATTAGGTTATATGGCTGCAGTGTGGCTCGGTCGGTACAGAAGAGAAAACGCAGAGCGAACACTTGGAACTGCTCTTTTCTCCCCGAGAACAGGTGGCAAATGCGGCCTTTCCATTCATGTGTGAAAAAAAAAGTCAAACGGCAGTTGATGCAAAAGTCGAAGTATGGTCTTCAGCTGGCATCAAAGTGACTCTCTTGTGACCATACCTTGGCCGGAAAAAAGTAATGTATGGGGCGTATACGTAAGGTAACTGTTCGGCGAGGTTATGTTGTTAGAACTCTTCCTGGCTTCATACTTCCAGCGCGCCTCCGGTTCGCCAAGCACGCCAACGGCGCGTTCGAAGAACATACCTTCGCTCAAAAACAGTTTCATTGCACGCATGCCACATAAATCACTATTTTACGGCACAGGCATTAAAAAGTCACTTTTTGACGCCTGTTTTCGTTCCGGCAAGTGGTACTTTATACCGCTAAGTTCAAAGTTGCGGTATAAAGTCTTTATTCCTCAACTTTGATGCGCAGTTCGAAGTGCGCATGTCAAAGTTGCGGAATAAAGTCTTTATACCGCAGGTTACCCCCTCTCTACTACCCTTTACAGCAGCTCCTATACGCAGTTCGTGCGGAACTCAACTGGCGTCAAAGTGACTATTAATGCCTTTTCCGTAAAAAATATTGTATGAGGCGCGCGCAGAAAGTAACTGTTCAGCAAGGTTATGTTTTTTATACGAGCCGTTGGTTTTACCTGGCGAGCCGAACTTGCCGAATGAACAGCTACTTTCTGCGCATGCCACATAAATATCTATTCCAGGAGTTTCAAAAGCATCGTGATGCGTAGAAGTGAAGCTCCGGAAAACTACGCTTTTCAACACATTATCAACTATATCTTCGCTCCATATTAATACATAAGGAATGGTTCATGGCTAATTCATAACAAGGAACAGAACAAGGGTGCGTCGAAGATGGGTGTTTCGATTTCACCTCCCGATAGCATATAGTACCTACTCTACATTCGGGACGTCACATCAAGACACCTGGCTTTTATGTTCTGTATCTCACAATCAGTGAATAAAAATACCAAAGCATTCGGATACGGAAAATGGTCAGGCTTCTTCTGTTCCACATTTCCAACAAGCTTGACATTGCTTTGGGTTCAACTCCTCTACCATGTTTTTGCACTGCCATAAAATGAGTCGAAGCCAAGTGTCTCGATTTGATGTCCTAATAGTAGACTTATTAGCAATTGCCAAGTGCAGCAGAGTTTGTATGGATCTTTGTAGCCATGCAGCATTGTAAATTCATGAAAAAGCCTCCAGCAAACCTTCCACCAAGGTGATTAAGTGGTGAGTGGAATCTGTGGTTACATATTTACGGTATAAGAGGGTAATAAAAATAGACTTCACCGTAACCGGAAGTGAGAACTTCGCAAGTGGTTGGTGTCGTTGTAGAAACGCTCAAACATTCCGTCCACAGAGATATTTTCATCGAAGTTTCTCCAGAATTATCAAGGACACACAGATTTTCACCCAATAAGTATATTCACCTCGGGGGACACGGTTGCACAATTCTATATGAACACGTATCGATTTGATCATCTCTTGCATGTGCATCGTATATGCCATTACTAATAATTGTCGACTATTTCATGGTTTGCTCTTTTTCTTTATATTCTTCATCCACAAAGAGTCCATCTCTCAAATCAACCTTCAAATACAAATTCAAAATAAAGTACGGTAATTTGGATACATTTTATGCCGAATTCAGATGCATGATTTGCTGACAATGACTAATGCAGAAGAAACATTCAAAATGAGTCCAGAATGCGGAAACCATTTTCCGGTCTCAAATATCGTGGCTATTTTCATAATCTGAAAATTTTAGCTGATAGTCTCATATTCAATGGAAGCGACTAATTTCTCGTATTACTCATCCATTATCAGGAGGTTATGCCATTGGTAACATTTATCCTTTCCATCATGTAGTATTTTGTCGCTTACTTCATGACTCGCGAAGGTAGATCGTCGCCACTATTTAGTTTTCCAGCGGAATATCACTTCACAGAGTGGGAATCCCTTTGCACGGTTGTCAATGTCTGCAGTTGCTTTAGCCCAGAATAGGAATTCGATTGCTCTCAACTTCTGATGTATATCAAACACGCAACTATGGGAGCTACGAAAATTCCTCCGGCAATCTCTTCTTAGGAACTCGGCAGGATGGAATATTTCTTGTAATAAACCCGAGCCACCAATACCAATTAGACGTGAGATCAAGCATAGGTATGCAACGAGGAATCCTTTGGGAAACCTCCATCACATTTGTGGATACTATGAAGGCGAAGCTTCCTTCATGAAATTCTGACGCGAACAAAGCAACAAGAAATCCTTCGGGAAATCTTCGTAGAGCATGATGTAGAATTGTTTGGGTGTTACACCTACATATTCTTCATAGTCATACAAGGTAAAGCAATTACGGTCAATCCCGGTTCATTAGGGCGTTGATATTCAGATAATCTCGGAATGTAGGTTATTCTCATTTTGAGTCAGATTAGAAGATAAGCGCAATACAACATAATTATTTAGTAGGGAGATATAATTCTATCACTCTCACTTGTAAATCAAGATGGTTTTCAGATTCCGTAGCAGGACCGGAAGTTTGATTGACACGTATTGAATTTTGTGTGAAATTATAATTGATATCGGTATCGCACTGTGTGATGGAGCAAGACGTGAGACGGACGTATTTCCAACGTTCATCACATCTAAACTGCACTCATAGTAGCTCATGTTATCACGCAAGTAGAAGATTATTGTATTATATCAAGAGAAAAGTTTGGACCGTAATTTTTTCTATAAACGATCGGTAAACAGATAACAGCTGGGATTAAAGTACACCTGTCATGCCAATAGCTGTCGCTTCGTGGTTTCCTTGGTGGAGACATTGACAACGATAGATTACTTTAACAGAAATTCAGAAAGAGCATTGCTCAGCTGAGCTGCAGTTTCCCCAAAACGTATGGTAGAGTGGCGGGGTTCACCAGCAAATAATGACGAGGAAAGCTCGTAGTTTAAATGGTATGCAGTGCCTACTATATTGAAAGTCAGTACAGTCTAAACATAACATAAGCGATAAATTGACAAGATAACGTGAAAGAGAACATACACAGATAAAGAAACAAACCGTAAGCGAAGCGTACAAAATAAAGAGAGATGAGAAAGGGGGAGTGGGAGGGAGAGTCGCAGATTCGATATTAACAAAAGATAGACTTACAGGTAAGCGTCACAGAGCGACGTCTCTGTTACTCAATACGCAAAAGTGCGAACAATCTGTGTTAAATACGATAGAAAAGCGGGATAATCAGGAACGAATTTATCTGTACGATCAAATAACGATAGAAAAGTGAATCAGAGAAAATATTCACATAATAGTATATTATGTGGCATGCCCGTAAAGTCACTGTTTTCGGGCGAGGTTATGTTTTTCGTACGAGCCGTTGGTTTTACCGGCGAGCCGAAGGCGAGCCTAAGGTAAAGCCAACGGAGAGTACTAAAAACATAACCTCGCCGAACAGTTACTTTACGGGGGTGCGCCCCATACGATATTTTTTCCGGCAAAGGCATGAAGAGTCACTTTGACGCCAGTTGAGGTCCACATTTCGACCTCCGCATCAACTGCCATCTAATACTTTTGTATGGCAGCTCTGAGATGCGCAGTTCGTACCGCGCAACAAAAGTCAGGAACTGCGCGTCACAACTACTCAAAAAAAATTTTTTTTCGGCTAGCCATAAAAAGAGCCACTGTATGGGCCGAAAACAGGCGTCGAAAAGTGACTTGTTCATGCCTGTGCCGGAAAAACATTACTTAAAGGTAACGTAATAAAAGATATACGCGGTATACAAGGTAAACGAACGAAAGGTTCGATAGAAAAACTGAATAAATAACTAAAACTGACAGACGGTAGGTTGATGAACGTAGCATAACGTAATAAATCAGAACGTTGAACGATAGAACAACCTCGTAACTTTACAATAGGCGAAAAGCTTTACCTTAAACGCAGAAGAGAGAAAACACTGATTCGAAGGTTAAGATACAAAAAGTGACTCTAAATAACTCGGCAAAACCTAACGGAAAGGAATATCGGTAGGAGAACAAAATGTGAACGATAGCGAGATGGAAAGGCGGCCGATTTTACAGAGAGCGATAGATAGGGGACGGAAGGCGAAGAAGAGGAAAATTATAGACGTAGACTTCGTAGCGAGGGCTGGTGACATCCGAACTGGAGAACAGCGGAGCGTAGAAGAGATCGAGGCACGGTTGTATAGCCGGCTGGCTATTCCTCTGCTCGTCCTCACACGAAGTTTATACTCGTAAATCCCTTAACGCCGATAGGTCAAGTATCGCCCCACTTATGAATTTCCATATATTCGGCAATCGTCGGTTCCTCTGACGTCATGAGCCTTTGCCGCTCTCGCGCTGTTGCTCGCTAAGCTATACCGATCTATTGCTGCCTAAAGGCTGGAACACAGTCAACCCGTGCCGGATCACCTACAGGCGTTACGGCAGCGGACCGGTCACTCACACAGAGCGCGGACCAATCACGTACGCGTGTAGATGAGCTTACGGCGGGTACCCCTCAGAGTCCCGACCGGTAAAAGTCTTGGATGCCCTAAAGTCCCGAAAATGCATTATCCCGACCACTCGTTGTCCCGAACGAGGGAAGTCACGACCGCTCGTTGTCCCGAACGAGGGAAGTCACGACCGCGCGTTGTCCCGAACGAGGAAAGTCACGACCGCGTGTCGTCCTGAACGAAAGAAGTCACGGGCGCTCTTTGTCCCGAACGAGAGAAGTCATGCCCGCTCTTTGTCCTGAACGAGAAAAGTCACGTCCGTCACTTGTCCCGGATGCGAATCGTCACGTCTGCTCCCTTGTCCTGGACGGGAATTGTCACGGATCGGTATTTTCCGTCGCCGGTGCTTAGGAAAATACGGAAAATACCGATCCGTGACAATTCCCGTCCAGGACAAGGGAGCAGACGTGACGATTCGCATCCGGGACAAGTGACGGACGTGACTTTTCTCGTTCAGGACAAAGAGCGGGCATGACTTCTCTCGTTCGGGACAAAGAGCGCCCGTGACTTCTTTCGTTCAGGACGACACGCGGTCGTGACTTTCCTCGTTCGGGACAACGCGCGGTCGTGACTTCCCTCGTTCGGGACAACGAGCGGTCGTGACTTCCCTCGTTCGGGACAACGAGTGGTCGGGATAATGCATTTTCGGGACTTTAGGGCGTCCAAGACTTTTACCGGTCGGGACTCTAAGGGGTATCCCTTACGGCCTGTAGGTGATGCGGCTCACGGTACACGGCGTTTACTGTGTTCCAGTCTTTAGTCTTGACTCTTCTCAGGGAGAATCCACGCCTTAGCCGAGATACTGGTTGGAGGCTTGGCAGGTACGCGGTTGGGAGATGTCTCGTCTAGGACTATCCTGACGACGATGCGGCAACTGAAACAGTAGTCGAAAAGGGTCTGCGGGTTTTGCAGCCTCGGTCTCCGAGCCAGGAGGTCAGCGGTATGCCTCCGCTTAACCCAAAACACCGGTGTCGGGACATCCTCAGCGGTAGCGGCAGTCACTACATTCAGGAAATCAGCTCAGTTTAGCGGGAGAATTTGTATTCACTCGTCCCTATACGCCGGCAACCGCACTGGCGCGGGCGTCGAGAGGTTCGGGTCGTCGGAAAACGCTGTCTTTCTCTAGCCCATAGGAGGTCTACGGAAATCCAGGTGGATCTATGATCTTTACATGTAACGTGCCCATGTTGACCTGCTTCGAAGGGTTCGGTAATTTTTCGATACTAGTTTAGATAAGAGTTCCGATGTATAATTGCTTTTCAAAAGGTATTCAAGAGATTATTTCTATATTTCTTCATCTTCAATCAATCGTTCATGGAATTCATAGTTCAAATGCAAAAGTACAGACTATGTTGGAAATGTCTGTCATGCAATGAAAATTGAATGCAAATCGGTTGTTTTCAGGAATATTGTAATTTTGAATATTTGGTTCAGGAGGACCATCAAATATTCCCACTTCCCAATGATATACGTAGTAAACCTGAATTTTTGTATCTGCTGAAGTAGTGAAGTGGGACTGAAATGACCAAAATTGATTACCTACGTTTTCGCTACGGGTAACAGCTAAGCTGTTAAGCATGCTAAGCATCGGTAGGTGAGAAACTGTAAATCTGGGAAACTGGGAACCTGGAAATCCTGTGGAACCATGTCGAGTCCCCGGGGCGTCGCGTCGTACTCGACCCACAGCGCCTCCTCGTTTTATGAGGTGGCGGGCACTGCCAACTATGTCTCGTTAGTCGTTATATTAGATTTCACTGGATGAACCAGGCGCCGCATAAAGTCGTTCAGTTAACAAATAAAAATTTATCAGTCGTGATACATTAATATTGTGATGAGAATTATGAACAAGACTGTACTAACGAGACTGCTATACGTAGTGGTGATTATTACAATCATAACACTAGGTTAAGGATCACAATCAATTTATAGTGGCCAATTACGTAACCACATAAATTTAGTCCATTATTATCCTGGATCGTCATGGAATGGAGTCTTCATTGTTTCCCCGTATATGACGGATGGAAATGGTAGGCGAGGGCTGACAAAACGTCGCGTCATCGCGGTTCGAAAAAATTACGATATACACAGAAATAACTATCCATAAATATAAATGACGGCCAAAATTGTTCTTTCATTGTTCCAATGAATTATTTTCTTGAATCATAGATCGAATATTTTTGAATAAAGAATATGAATATCCTTGATTCAAGAAAATTCTTCTTCTTGAATGAAGTATTCTTGGATCAAAAATGAATGAGCACCTGAATCGAGAAAATATCATACTTGATTCGAGTTTCAAATTGTTTTTGATTCAAGAATAGTGTTTTTCCCTGTGTATGATGGAAAAGAAACAAGTTACGGAGTCGCACGTCATCCTTGATCCCATTCAGGTCGAGTAGCGTTCATGTGGACGAGGGCTGAATCTTAACACTCAATTTTCGGCTGAGAGACTAATCCTCATTAGGGAAAATGAATTAAGCTAATCACTGAAAATACGTTGGCAGACGGCCGTGCTACGAAGAGCCTTGCAATCGCAGTAACGAGCCGAGGCCCAGGCCATGCTTGGAGAAGCTGCCAGAAGGAAGTTCTCAAACAAAATATCGAACAAATTAGAGAAATTTGTGATTGTTATTGATCAATGAGATCTATAAGTACTTCTGAGTAGCGATATCCGCTTACGTCTGAGAGTTGACGATATGAACCCATTATAAGAATTGCTCACTCCCCCCTAAAATTTACCACCACCCCGCAGCCCCTCACCGCATGGGGGTGAAACCATAATACGAGAACTCAGTTTTCGCTGAATAACTCGTAAACGGTTGTCCCTACAACCAAAATAGTTTTATCAAACTTGTAGCTCACGAAATTTTGTACAAAATTGTTCCACGTCTTATGTTTGTGCGATTTTTACATCGATCGAATCACCCTATGAATTGTGTTCTCAGTATCTTCGGTGACTTGGGAACTCTCCAAGCTGTAAGCGTTCAACTTGGCAGATGGATTGACCAATCACTTCAAGTCTACCCCTAACTATAATCTGCGGACGTTACGAGACATGGCTGAAAGTCGCAAGTTCGGGCTGGTGTAATTAATAGGAAATTTTATACCCTTTGAAACATGTTTTCTGATTTACCCGTCCACCTTTACCTCTTTTCGAATGCAAACCGGTCACAAAAAGGCGGTGCATCGAACTGGATGCGTCGGACCCATTCAGACCCGTGCTATTTAGCCATCGAGGGCGATTTTACCACTTTTTCTGTGACCGCTTCGCATTTGAAAACCGTTAGAGGTGGACGAGTGAATGAAAAACCATGTACCGAAGAGAATCAAACTTTTCTATTAATTGCAAAAGCTGAATTCTCGCATGCGGCGAATTTCAGGGGGGCGGAAGGGGGGGGGGGAGAAATTCTACTAAAATGGGTACCCAAATGTACGTTTGTACGGACAAGGGACAAAATGAGTCGGCAATTTCGTAGATGTACTAAAATGTACTCGTCTGTAAAATTAATCAGTTAAATTGTGCCCGTAGAAATAGGTATTTATTTTTTCCCGCTTGTTGTACTAATGACATCCGGTTTGCCCTAACCCTTTCATAATTGACGTGCCTAACCCACTTACCCGGAACCTTAGAGCTATCTGGGAAATATACTTACAGGCCAAATTCATTCAATTCATCCATCATCATACAAAAGAGTACACAGTGTAACTTACATATTGGAGCTGGAAAACTACAGAAAGTCTGCTGATTGCAAGATTGAGACTGGAAAGAAAACGTGCGTAAGGATCATCGCGTGGTTGCCTAATTCACTTGGTTCAATTCTGAAGCAGTTTGTAAGTTTGATAAAAAGTTATTCTGGGAAATCATTTCAAAGTTATGCATCGTTACAGATTCATCAATTACTTTCAAACTTTTGGCCAGCTACGAGATTAATATTATCACTTAAGAGGCCATGAATTAATGGTTAGCGGATCAAATGTTATTTAGGTTGACACAGTGTTGTTTAGAGGTTGAATTGGAAAGAGTCTGTGCTAGTGAAGTCATTAAAGCCACCGTTGCGTTGCACTTTAATTCCTCACACATAACGACCAGCGACCGCTCGTATGGTTGCATGGATACCGGGCTTTGTGACCTCTGGGATGTCGTGACTCCGGATAATTATTTCAGACTGTCTCTCAGTCATTTTTAGTCATTTGAGCTTTGAACGACCGTAATTCAATGTAAGTATCATAATTGCCGGTCATTATTTCACTACATTTCAGCGCAGCAACATCCACATGTGAATTTAAACGTGAGTTCAAAACGTGGAGTTGATTATTTCCCTTATTGTTAGTTTTTTCTATGCAGTGAAGTGCGAAGCGTTTTTTTTTTATGAAGTTGAGAAGGAGATGGAAATCAGGCTGGAGGTGATATTATACCCTCTCGCATACCTGTGTGATACCCCTCAATGTACAAGATTGCTGGCCCAATTACCGTACCGGAGATTTCACAGATAAATTCGATGCAGGATTTGCTGTCCTGTGACCACAGGGAATGAGTCATAACATGTACCTAATCATTAAAATTATGGTAATGATAAAGTCAAGTACATTGTTTATCTCGGCTATAATCCAAGGCCGATCAGTTAAAAAATTATTTGTTTCGCCAGATTATTAACGTACGTAGCGTGTGCCATACATTAGGTATTTAGATCGAACACAAATATCACACCGACTGGTCATACAGTACCTGGTTTTCTGAAATTCGATTTTGACCAAGGTAAAGAAAATAAGGTCGAGCCATCATACATGCAGCATATTGTGTAACAAGAGACGAAAGTTTGTCACCCAAGCGCATTAAGAGCATGCTACAGTCATTTTTTTTACTCTTCTTTACCGACCTTACCCGGTTTTCACTTGTTTTCACTGATAGCAAAGCCTACGCGTCACGAGCGCGGAAAAGGAACCAAGAGTGCAATTCTAGATGAAATTCTGAAGATATACATCGGAAAACTTCTTTGTTTCATGCAACAATGAAGACGTATTCTTTTAAACTGCACAAAATGGTAATTGTCGATGTCAAGCGGTGGTCGCGGCCATGATTGTGAGTTTCGCCCGCTTGACATCGACAATTACCATTTTGTGCAGTTTAAAAGAATACGTCTTCATTGTTGCATGAAACACAGAAGTTTTCCGATGTATATCTTCGGAATTCCATCTAGAATTGCACTCTTGGTTCCTTTTCCGCGCTCGTGACGCGTAGGCTTTGCTATCAGTGAAAACAAGTGAAAACTGGGTAAGGTCGGTAAAGAAGAGTAGAAAAATGACTGCAGCATGCTCTTAAGGGTATAAGACATCACACGAGTCGCGAATCGCTAATCGTCCCTTGTAACACACCATATTACCTGTTACACACCAATATATCATTATGATCCATGACCCCGCGCACAGTCAGAGGTGATATCATACCTTTTAAGATTTGAGGAAAACGTTGACTTAGTAAACCGATGCTAATGGTTGACTTGAAGGCATGAGTAGTTGCAGGAGATTGCCTAAAACAATGCTTTATCGCTTCGGAAAATTTCGGCAACGGAAGTTTCAAGGCCGATAATAAATAATTCCTATTCCAAGAGACACCGTCCCAGAAGGTCTACCGCTACATTCACCCTGCGAAGCGTGTTCTGATTTTTGTTTTGTTCACCTAAATTTATACTTCTCTACTACGACGGATGCGCGAGGCTGGTGCAGAATTATCAATCAAGGATAGAGAGGGACGAGTTGCTAACAAATGATTAAATAAAACAGAAAATAACACAGGTTCGAATCATTCAGCGCACTCAGAAAAATTCCTAGTTATAGTTACGATTCATACGGGCTGAATGTGGCATCAAATATTGTTTATAATAGTAAATGAAACTATAATATAGTATTCTCAGCCATAATTTCAGTTTGATTGACTATTTTTATAGCCCTGTCAATCATAAAATGCGAGAACCATCTGAATTTTTCTCAGTTCGAGCTTGCTTGACCATATTTTCTCAAGGATGGCAATAATGCATTATCGACGAGGCCAGGTGAGCCGATAATAACAACTAGATAGCCATACTGTTTGACAAAAGAAAGTTCAGTGATTCGTTCAAAAACCAAAAGTAAGGTAACGCAAAAAATCAATCAGCTATCTCCGACTACCGATTTACCCACGACAACCTTTCATAAAATGATTTGCGATACGATAAATACGTGAAGAACGGTAAATGGCTAGGTCAATTCAACTCAAATTCGCGAGACTCCAGGGAAATAGAAAAATAACGTAAAACTGAGCCAGTGCTCTCAAATCATGGATCATCAAAAAGTTTACTCGAAGAAGAAGCTCAAACAACAGAAAATAAGGCTAAGCCTATGGAAGGACTGCAACATGCTAAAGAGAAATGATGATGAAGAACTGAATAAGATCGGTACGATTATACAGAATTGATGAAAGATAAATCCGAGCAGAACCTCATAGCACAACTTTTGGCTTCATGATACAGAGTACAAGCCTTACCTTCAGATTGATAGTAACCATCAGACGGTAGTGGAAGAAAGAATAATTCATCCAGCAAGATGATCACTATCTTGAATAAACACTGCTCCAAACCCTAGCTGCTACTGGCCAGTTCCGCCTCGCCGAGAAGTCAACGATGACTGCCGAAGACGCTGCAAGCTTTACAGTTGCACCCCTTGTACATTCGTACACCTCCCCCCGTACAGGTAATCACAAACACATTGAGTGCTCTCCTACCACGGTGCGCTGGCGAGGCCTCCACGCCGGGCCTCTAGGACGTTGTCTACTCCCACGGCAGCTAGCGCGCACGGGCCCTCACTAGGTCTAACGATAAGTTATTTACGATATTATTGAGGATATCGAAACTCTCATTGAAGTATTTTGAAGATAACAGAAGGGTCTATGCCTTGACCTTGACCGATTTTGGAATTTCCAATTTTCAGAAATTAAGCGCTGTCTAAATTACGCATATTTTGCAAGTGCTACAACGAGACTAGGCTGTATATTTATCTGAAATTTCCGAAAGGTCTGAGCATGTACACATGGAATACCTTCAATTTAAGACCAAAATGAATAAAATCGTACATAAAACCAACGGAAAAGCTTGTATGAGCCGACGTACAAAATTGCGATTTTCCCACCCAGAACCGCCCCTTCCTAGTGCCATATCCCTACTCCGTCAGTCCCATTCGTTATCCCCTCCACATTCACGCGGGAAGCCGAAGAGCTCGCGCTAGACTCACTAGGCAACGTCCTTAGAAGAACCCTAGACGGGGCAACTGGGTTTTCGTCCCATAAAGAATACCTATGCCTCGAGTGATACGTATGTAATATTATTGCCAAATATATATATTTTTCGTAGATATTGAAAAAAATGCTGTCAAGGAGGTTTGACCGCATCAATTCAGGTGCTAACAGATATCCCGATTAAAAACTTCATCGACGAAAAGTGCGAAGCACGCCAGGAGACGAAAACCCAGGAAAATAAAAGGGCAGAGAGCCCCGGAGTGAAACTAATGTCTCTATTAGTTTTGTGGAATATCATAATCGCCCGGAAATCACAATACATGCAACAATATCTCAAATATGTACCTGCTTTATCCGTATGATTAACCTCCTATTGCCCTAAGGGGGCATAATTTCTTTTCGCTGTTATCGTGCTCACAGGGTCTAAACCTGCGCACACGACCTGTGCACGAAGCGGGGGCCCTACTTTTCGTCAATGAGTTGATCATTTCCGGAACAGACTCTCAAAGAGCAACGAGCTGGATATAATCATTAAGGGGAAAAAAGAAGTAAGGTTCGGCCGAAATTAAAATGTGTGTAGATGTTATCAGAGTTAGGTTAATAGAATTAATACTGAATTGTTTGTATTTTCTTAGTGTGAACTAGCAATGAATCACTGTTTTTTAACAATAAACAAAGTAATCTACTCAAGTTCCGATGACATACTGTTATCAAACACAAGTAGACTCACTTAATGAGTTTGAAAACCCAGCAAGATAACTTATGTTAGTTGAAGTATAAGAAAATATTCATAAGTGTATTGAATGACCCATGACCCAACAGCGTAGATGACTTTATGGCCGTACTTATGCCTAGCTATTCTCCTATGTTACCCATCGTTCCGATATACTCAACATGAACCTTGATCTAGAAGAACAGAATATTCAATTAAACGTAAGTACTAGGGTGTCCTGTTTTTTATTTTTGTTTTTTTATTCCACCGGCCGCCAGTCCCAACGTTATAAGTCCTTGATCTAAAATGAACCCGTAACAGAGATGAGCTTGGTAGGGCAAGTCTAAGAGGTGCCTCAATAATTGTTTTCATTTTAACGCGTCAATTTGATATTTGGCTGTACGATTGAATAAGATCTTTTAGAATCGATTAAATGTGTAGTTTGAGCTTTATGCTGGCCAACACCCTGCAAAAAACGTACCTAATGGGCATTTGGCTCATTTAGGCCGGGTTTAGCCTGAAAAGCTCGTGGGTTTTCTTTATTATATTCGTACACAACAATTTATCAAAACATTTATCATCAAGAAAACAATATTTCGCCAAAGTCTCAATCTCCTACCCCCATTATTTGACCTTTCTTTTGTCGATTATTGCGTTTTCACGTTTTCAATTTTTTTCTTAGTATTTATGAAAAGATATCGGATCGACAAAAATCACAGCTAAAGAAGACATCGAAACACATACCAAAATATTTCATTCAATGCCTTTTGTGAGAAATTGAGTTGGTTAAAAAATCATAACTTTCTACCCACCTTGACACTGTGATTCAATAGAGTCGTATCTACTTGTGTCCAATGTTGTTCTGTCACTTCGAAAATACTCCAACCTGTGCCCAATCGTGAAAAATCGTCGCAAATAATTTCCAAAAAGTGCCACAAATTATTTTCCTAGACGGTTTAATTAGCGATTCTATAATAAATTGTATTGACCGAATCCATTTCAAATCGGGCAGGCTGGAAATCGTGATGTCACGGAATTTTTTCAAATTGGAATATGTTGTTGTTTGATAAAAAAAAAGGGACCCGTATTTTTTTGTTTTGAAAAAAAAAATCTTGCTACGAAGTTACGGCTATTTGAACATTTAATCGTGCGCTACAAAAGTTCTTGAAAAAGGAACACTTTTTTTCTTAATAACGCTATATCTTTGGAACGGATCGTCGCAAATACTTCATCTTGGTCTCATTTTGTAGAGTTTTTCGCACTCTTTTGGAATTCGAAGAAAAATTTGAGGAGTTTTGAAAATTGACGGAATGACGTTCATTTTTCGAAAATTAGGGAAACCCGATTTTCTCGAAAAGCGATTTTTTTATTTTCTCAAAAATTTCACACAATATGTAGGGTGATATGACGGATATATCCTCTAAGTTTCATCGATGCTAAAACACTGCTTCATATCGAGAAAAAATATTTTGTGCGTCACTGAAATTCGTCAATTCCTGTGCTGGTGTCGACTTTGTGGGCATCTTTGAGATGTGTACAGATTTTTCGATCCAAATAATATTACTAAAACTTGATACATACGTACCTGAGGGAGTAAATGACCAAATGCCATATGATGTATAACATCGTAGACCGAATATTGATCTGCGATTAAAGACTATCACGAAAAAAATACAAAATTTACCATCAGGGATTTATTGTAGTAATAACAATATCGTATAATAATATTGTTGAATATGCTCCTATTTTCGTGGTATGGTATACAGTGAGGTATAGGGGATCAAATGTTAAAATGCAACAAAAATGTGAACGGGACAGAAATGCGTGCAAAACGAAAGTAAAAACAATGCGGATGCAAAAAGTTTGCAAAAGACAAAAGATGAAAAAAGACGAAAGAGGGAAAAAGTTTATGTATGGTCGATGTGTCAGATTGTGACCGATCCAAATGTATGGTTAATCTATCAGATTGTTACCGATCATCGATCCGTCAGGATTAGATTTTGTTTAAACTTTATTTTAAGAGAATTCAAATCAAAATGCGACATGCGAAAAAACCGTACAAAATTAGACTAAGATGAAGTATTTGCGATGATTCGTTCCAAAGATATAGCGTTACTAAGAAAAAAAGTGTTCCTTTTCCAAGAACTTTGGTAGCGCACGATTAAATGTTCAAATAGCCGTAACTTCGTAGCAAGATTTTTTTTTCCAAAACAAAAAAATACGGGTCACTTTTTTTTCGTCGAACAACAACATATTTCAATTTGGAAAAATTCCGTGATATCACGATTTCCATTTTAGCCTTGCCTGCCCGATTTGAGATGGATTCGGTCTATTTAAAAGGCACTTATTTTTTTATTCATGGCTAACACACAAAAATTTATCAAATTCATTGTTTATCCATTCCCTCAGATCGTGATATATATATTTTTTAATTATATAAAAATAAAAAATGAAAATGTTGATCGAGGCACCTCTCAGACTTGAGCTACAAAGCTCATCTTTGTTGTGGGTTCGTTTTAGACCAAGGAATAAACTTATGACTGGTGGCCGGTGAAATAAAAAAATAAAAATAAAAAACAGGACACCCTAGTGAGTACTTTGATATTAATATGTTGAATTTGGATAAACATATGTAAGACCGAACACTAGCATTCTTCAAGTTAACCATTGCGCGTACCGACTATTCTGACATAGAGATAAACGAGACGAAGCTAAAAAAGGTGACCAAACCTCCCCAGTCTTCCCCACAGCGCCTTCTCTTCACTCAGAGAAGCTGTTTTTTTTTTTTTACCAATTCCATAACAGCGCGTGATACCCACAGAATCATAGTTGAGATGGTTCTTCCGCTGAGGAGGTTATGAAGTGGGTGACAAGAACGGGCCCTATGTAAAATCGCGAATATCCGTCTAATCCCCAGAAAAATCGTGTGAATATAAATAAGTGATAAATATCGCATGAATAATATGTTATGTAACGCAAGCATGTTTTACGCGATTTTTCATGCAGTACTTAAAGTCGCCATTTCAGCGATCGCGGCGGTTAGTCAGTGGTGGGGGGTGACGGACTGTATGTATTCGGGTACTTTTACGTCCTAGGACTTAAAAGTGCCCGAACACGTACTCCGCGCATGCGCATTAGCTACCCGTCTACGACTTGTATTGCAAACTTACACTCGGCATGAAATAGCCGCGTTTGCCTCCTTGTTACACAATATTCTATTTTATGGCACAGGCCTTGAAGAGTCACTTCTTGACGTCTGTTTTCGATCCGTAAAGTGGCACTTTTCGTGGCTTAATTAGTAACTGACCTGAATTTTTTTTTTGTATCACTTGCGTCTCACGGCTGACATGAAAAAATTGTTCGTGTCACTTCATCACTTGTTCTAAGTTCGGATCTCAACTGGCGTCAAAGTGACTTTCAATGCCTGTGCCGTAGAAAAAATTGTATGGGGCACGCGTAAAGTGACTCATAACAGTCACTTTACGCGCATGCTACATAGATATCTATTGTGCAATACCCATAAATTAGATCGGAAAAATTCATAACAAATCTTGCGAGGGGCCATTCACTCTGCAGTCACTTGTAGTCACCAAAAAAGCTGCACTGACTGCAAGTGACCACCAACGGGCCCCAATATTTCGTGTACATGAACTACGATGCTTCTTAACCAATTTGTCAAAATTTGAGCAGTGTCCCAAGTCAGTTGATTAGCGGAAGAACCACCTTAACCTTAGACAGCGTAACGGGGGTACCTAGATACTCCAGAAATCATGTAGGTATTTCAGAAGATAGTCCACTGCGTAAGTCTGCGATAAGACATTCTGACAAAAACATTCATGGGACTGGCGTATATCATTAGGAACAGATAGCCAAAAACAAAAAATCCTCGCTTCTTCGCTGATACACCACTCGATCTTTTCTGTGCATTTTCAGTTGTCGAATACATGCGTAATGTTTTATTTTACGTAATGAATATTGAACATCAGAAAGACGTCATAACAGTGAAGCGATGATACCTCAGAGTACTGTTGGGCTGTAATAGTAACGTCGTGCATACGTGGTCCAACCTCCCCAGTTTCCACTAGGTATATTTGCACTTTTCTAGCGATTTTACAATCTCCGAGGACATGCGCAAGTATACACGAAGTTTACTGTACTTCGTGTTCGCCGGTCGAGCCTTGTGTATGGCAAACGGCATTCTGTACGCACCAGGCGACGCGGTCATCACATCAATGCATGATTACAATTCTCGAAATATATTATATGAAGAATAGACAAGTAAAAATAGAAATCGGTGTAAGGTATTTTACTGGAAATTAAAGAAGCTTATCTCAGAGGTCACTGCAATCCGCATACATCCGCGATTTTGATGTCGCAAGGATAGACCGGGTTGTTTTCTGTCACTTTGTGGAATACCTTCTTCAAAGCTTGTCATTCTCGCAGGCATATCCTCCTTTGCTTCAACTCCCAAAATCGGGTTCGAGACGCAATTTGACTGACAGCTTTTTTTAGTGATGGAGCTCACGACACTTCCAACTCCCGCGTGCTCTCAGAGAATCCTACCCCCCGTACAAACTACACAAACCATGGATTTTGTTTCGGTTTTACAAAATACTCTTATGAAATGCGAGGTGAAATGTACTTTGCACTGTTTTTAGTTGTACATTCAACTATCGCCTTCCAAGGTTTTTTCTTTCTATTCTCTGTGTGCTCATGGTACTGCTTGCGAAAATATTTGTCAAGAAAGTCTGGGCTGCTGCAAATATACCAGTCAAAAATATCCATACAAAAATAAGTGAAACATGACAGGATCGTGGCGGTCGGCAGATATATAAGGATAATTGCACCCATGCAGCGAAAGTGATGAATCGTTTTGACGCATGAGTGTCGTATAGTCTGGCAGTGATAGCGATAATAGCCTTGATAACAGAGTGTGAAAAAGTGCCGCTGTGCTATAAAGTGAAGGGAATTGGTGAACGTGATAGAGAGACATAGCCAATCGATCAATTACTGTGATTGCCGGAACAGTTAGTGCATTTATTTTATTTCCACACAAGGCTGGATTCCCATAGAATTGAAGAAACGCCATTGACTCGGAACTAATATCACTTGCTATGGTGGAAATTCTTCGTAAATATATGCATGACTTTTACCCAATTCACCATATAAATTGCTGTTTAACGGAACAATCAGTTTAGGAAATTCAATTTAGTTTCCTAAGAAACTCTTTAGTGAGATACAGCCGTTGAAAAGATGCGAGGGTGAATGGGTAGAAAAAAGTGTAACTGTGCCGTGGGTAGCGGTTGGTTGAGCCTAGGTGACAGGGGGAAGGACAGGGTGAAACGGAGAGACTTGAAGGGAGAAACGGGAGAATGGCTATAAGGATTGTCTGCGCGAGCGCGTAGCCAGCGCAAGCTCCTCGTGCAGCATCCCCGTCAGTTGGAAGTCAGATATAGAGGTAAAATTGTGTCCACTGATATCGAATTGTTTACACGCCGAATAAAATCAGGATCGGAAAAGTTCGCGCCGCGGTTTTTTTGCAGCTGTCAGTTTTCAACGTTTATCAATGCGTGTCAACCCTTTCATTCGTTGACAAGAAATTGCTATCTGTAGTGTAATAATGACATATATGCAACCACAAGTTATTCTCGATGTTACGATTTAGTGCAATGGATAGTAACATAAACATAAGATTTCATCTAGTCCTGATATTCATCCTCGTTCTTATTGCTGTCGGTAAGTTGCTTTATGTCTAGTCAACAATGTGCAAGAATAAAGTACACAATTTATTAATAAACCATAGAGTAAACGTGTTAATTCACTTGATTGGGTCATGTGTGAACAATTACCATGGTCCCGTTCGTTTTTGCGATTCGAGTTTTCTGTGCGGGCTCAGATTGTATTCTGAGGCATTTCTGTGATTACAATCGAGAGAATGAATTTAGGTTTAAAATACGAAATGTTCCATGTTTATCCGATTTCCCTGCAGTCAGTCAGGTTTTGCTTCACGAGCCTAAGATTTTCACAGTAGTTCATTGTAGGAGGACACAGACCCTCAATGCTAATAATTGTCAAGTATTTTGGTCAATATCTGAAGTTCAATTCAGAGTAAGGTTTTCTTCTGAAAAATGTGTAGATTTACACCTTTGAAAAACTTCGTGAGACTTCTCAGCTCGACTTCTAGCCATCATGAAACTTTGTCAAGATACCTGCTCAAGACTGAACTTCTGGTAACTGCCGGTAAAGCTTCTCGACACTCTTGTGATTCTTACGGGCAATACTCATGGATTTGAACATTACTCTGTTAGCGTGGAATCCATATGTTACTTAATTACTTTGCACGGAACGGTTGACCAGCGAGTCAGCGACCACCAAACTTGAAATATTATGATATGCTATTGTGCAACTGAACATGCGTAATTCCTTTACATTTATAACTTTAACAAGATAATGTTTTCTAGAATCAAGTAAATATTACTTGACCGCCGTAAGTATTTACTCGGTAATTTTCAACTAGTCGATTCCTTGAGTGGAACAAACATTTTTTCCGTGTGCCGGGTGCTCTCAGACCTGAATATATCTCAAGTTTCTGAACCCGCCACCATGAGCTCCTGACTTGATGTTCATACCCCCACCATGCACTTGTACTAAGCCAATAAGTCTGCTAATTGGAGCAAAACGCTCTTTGACGGTTGCGGTTTGTCGGTACTCAATACATGGAGGAAATGGGATCGTATCGAACTTCAAACAGCTGGCACTTCCGTATTGGGAGGAGTTCCAAGCGGTTCCGTGGGGTGCAAAATTTAAGTTGTCCTGGAATTCTTAAACCGGATTTCCGACTAACCTAAGCTCTCTAGTGGGTTGAATTCAACGATAAATTGATTCAAGAATGCCGCTGACTAGGTACCGTGAAATAAAGTAAAAAAACCAAGCAGGTAATGGTAGAAAATGGCCAGTTATGTCCTGTGTGTAGCTCATACTTATTGTTAGGTTTTATAATCCATGCAAAAACGAAAATATGCTCAGAACAGAATTGTTAGAGGTTCGACAAACATAACGGTAAACGTGATGCTCGTCGATGCGTAAATTATGTTTGCCAGTTTACTGTTTCACAATTCTAATGAGTTGAATGAGTTCCACACACTTTAAGTCGAGGGGTGGAAATAAACGTCATAAATATAGTTCAGGACGTGTCGCCCTCAAAACCTCTTAATGCAATTTACCGTTAAATGGTTATAAATTCTATTTAGATTTTAAAAGGTACTGGTTCGCAGCACAGGTCGAAACAAGGTTGAGTACCTACTACATCACCGGGTGGTTTGAAGATATAATTTTTATGTGAACTTTCCATTCTTCACCAAAGTAGGTACCTGATTCCAAAGGTTTACTTCTCGCACCAGGGCCTTATTTTCCGCACTGCTGGGACATGAGGCACTTTACGCACGCTACACAGGCGCTCAAAATTATACTTTCCAAGCAGGCGTTACAAAAAAATTATTTCGATGATTTCGTGTTATGTACATACCTATGTATCTGAGAAAACTGCTTCACCACGAGTTCCACTTTGCTTCGATCTCCTGTATTATAGTCATACGGGTAGTTAGAAAATGTGAACAGCGACGAAATTATGAAATTGATTCACTAATATTAACATCGTTAACAACAATTATTGTGATTTTATCCGTTGATTTATTTAATTTAGTAAACGAAACTTTATGGATTTTCAGTTGATTCCACCAATAGTTTTGGTTCGACTTATACCTACAGTTGTTGATGGCGTTACGGGGGGTTGAGTTCAGCAGGGTTTTGCCTAATCAGCATAGTTACCCTACACACGTGCATACTGCGGACATACCTCGCAAATACAAGCAGAGCTACGAAACTGTTGTTTATTCTCACTGTACGATGCAGTTATATTGCGCTTTGGCTGGGATTCAAATTTTTTCAAAATACCTCTCACCGGCTCAACATCCGTGAAACGTAAAGGCGTGGTATTGAGGAATTGAAAGCATAGTACGATTCTCGTTTCGTACGATACATACCGAGAGTTTTCGTCGAGAAGGCCTACGAGATGACAGCGTACAGTCTCAATGAAAATTTTCGGTATGACAATAGACTCAATTCTCACTTTCCCATCACAAACTTTGTGGTTCTCAGAAATGACTAGTGAATTCGTACAGCTCGGCGTCTGAACGTTTCCGTTAAATTTTTTTCAAGCCGAACTCGAATACGTTTGAAAAATAGACCTCTAATGGATCACATGTACGCAATGTATTATCCAATTAAAAAAAGGACACTACAGAGAATGTTCACCATATCGATACTCTTCAAGACTCACCCATAAACAGGTGAAGTTTGTTCCGCTTAATAGTAAACAGTATCAGAATTATAGCCTGGGAGGGGGGGGGGGGGGGACGACTTCGTCAAGGCCCAAGATGGAATTGATTCTGTTTCAAGTTTTACCGCTAGTGGTATTGACGTCGAATTGAGTTGAGGCTGTGAGAATATCAACTTGGAGGCAATTAATAGAGGCTTACGCTTATCGTGAGGCTGCCGTCAACATTGTCGACGAGATTCGTACCTACTTCCCTTTTGATCGAAAAGTTTCGTCAAGATGAATGTGCTTGGTTTCCAGCTACAAAACAGCTTCAGCGCCTATTCTGTGTCTGAACAGCAGATTTACTTTGTCAACATTCCCTCATAAAGGATCGGTTGACGTGCGTGTACTCGCGCGAGAATCCGAACTTCGAGTTTGATTATTGAAGCTTTTTAAAACCGATTTTGATTGGTTTGCGCTGCGGTTGTCGGTTGTCGCTATTCAGGGCTAAGCGTTTGAGTGACGTTTAGTTTAGACTACTGGTTTGAGGTCGGACAACAAGAAAAGTAAAGATTTTCGGAGTACAGAATCGCTGCATCAAGAAGAAAATGCAATGCATCGTACGAGAAAAAGGTTGACGCAAAAGACCGGCACGTTTGAGAGATGGGGACAGCCAAGAAGGTTGATATTTTGAAAGCAAAGAGAAGGAATTGAAGTTTTAACCAAAAAAGTTCCCAAAATTGCACGAGAATTGATGTGAAAGGTTAGTTGATGAGCATTGAAGAAATTTCCAGACGATTATTACACCAATGGGGTTTGTCTGTAAATGTTGTAAAGGTTGTAAAGGTTGAGTATATGAAGATGTCGATTGGACCAAAGGTTTTCGAGATATGATGAAAAAACTGATTTCGCGCACCTTTGATTCAAGATGTTGGCTCGAGCCATCCAGTTAGTGGTGAGGATTTTTAGTCCGTTCAACAGTAGGCCAAGGCGAAGGTCTCCATCAATTTATAGATCTTTTCTAATAAATTTTTATATTCGCTACATTTAGATGTAATTTGACTGGACTATATGGCCTCGAATAACCATCTCTGAGCGAGGACGGAATCAAATTTTTTTTAAGACATATAAAAAAAGCCATGTTTGAAGTTTCGAAAAATCGTCATCAAATGAGAGCTGAAACAATTATTCCTTTCAAAATCACGATTCAGATAAAATATGCTGATCGGAAATCATCTGTCAAGTTGACATGGAATACCTCATCTCATCCATCTCAATAGGAGTCATTTGAAAAATTAGTTAAGAATGTGTTAATCAAGCTACCTCAATTGTTTGAGCGAAGGATGGAAAAAGAATAAAACTCATGAGCAATAACAGGGTGTCTACTCAAGTCAGGATCTGAAATTCCCTGAGAATTCCAGGATATTCCGGACTATTTTTTTCTATTTTTCCAGGTGTGTTGAGATACGATTTTTATTATTATTTCGCAAAATATACTAAATTTTTTTATTTTTTTATTGCAATTTAATCTGGGTTTTGAATTTGCAGAATAGTTTTTTCCAATAGATCAATTTCAGAAAAAATTCCCTGAGTCAACTCAATATTTCCTCAGAATTCCAGGATATTTCAGGAGAAAAAAAATTCCCTGAGATTTCCAGGACTTCCAGGTTTTTCAAGGATGTAGACACCTGAATAACGATAACAAAAATTAGAAATGAAAGATTAATATTGCAAACTTAAAACATGGAGCGCGGGCAAAGCGCGCGCTGTCCGACTCGAATCTTGGTAAAATTGGTTGGGTAGGTCAATTGTTGAGATCCCTCATAATTCTGTGGCTGATATTTGCTGGCAACGATCCAGCGCTTACGCTCATCCAGCTGATTCAACCTTGTTTATTGTCACTCAAGTCGAGGAGCTCAGTTCCCTCAAACATTGCAGAATTAATTGAATGACATTCATCTGGGGTGGCCAAATCTTGATTCTCGTTTACGAATCAATTCCGTAGACCCGAGAAGGATTATGGTACCTACTTCACATCAAGAACGATTTCTTCTGATTTTCTGACTCCCAAAGACTCCACTACAACTCATGTCACTGTACAGACGAGTCTTACATATTATCCACTGTTATACTTATCAGAGATTTACCAGCACCTCAAGAAGTCGACCTTCCGGGTCTTCATAGAACTCCACAAAATCGAGAGCTGCTGGACCAATGGAACTAATAACAATAATAATGTATGAGATGATTGCTTCTGCAATATCAGCGAATACCGAAGGTGATAATTCATGGTGGTCACTAGTCGGGGTAAAACAGGGAATTAAAAATACGGTCAGGCAGTCAGGGAAAATTCGAGCAATTGTTTGGACCGTTGTTAATGGCCACCATGTCAAGGTGACCATTCGTGACTTCATTGATACACGAGTATAACCTCAACCTGATATTGATTGGGTTCGGTTTACGTTCAATTCTGCCTTCGCCCACACGGAACGAAGTAAAAAACAACTCCGTAAGGGGTCAGGCTCTCTGCCCCTTGATCCCTTGTTTGCCCTTCACCGCCTTCGCAATCATATTTATAGATGGCGTGTGGTAACACGATCAGCAAACGTTAAAGATGAGATTATTGCGATTAGAGCTAACGGACAAATTCGGACAAGCATTATAGTGTGATGAAGAAATCTCAATGGACGGGTGCTATGTAAATTGTTCAAGCGACGCGCGACATGAATGAATACAAGATTTCCGTCCGAAAAGCGTTCTTTCAATTACATTATGAAACACATAACTGTTTGGATTGAACTTAGTTCGAATAAAGTTTGATGTTGAATAGCTAGAGGGTTCGACTCAAATCGATCGGTTTGAAATTATAAGAAGATATTCGAGAGTAAAATCAGTCTAAAAATCCTGAGGGATTTCTACTCTTCGATGAAATAATGGGTCTCTATGGTCGGATCGATTCAAGAGGCATTGCAGCCAGATAAGTACCAAGATTGATCCACCGATCTTTCTATCCAAAGTTTTGGCAATCTTATAGCTTCATTTCTGATAGCAAAAGCAGCTTTGCAGTAGTTATAAACAGTTGAGTCCTCTGATAAACCTCCAATCACGTAAAGATCGTGCTTCAATTCCGTCATGAGACCGAGCGTGGGGATATTCAAAGTATAGTGAACGATTATATGTCCCAAATAAAAGTGAAGAAAGTTCTCGATTTGTAAAGAAATTCTGAAGAATGTGAGTGATTTATTCAAAGTTGCATGCAAATTATCTACTTAGTGACGCTTCATGTACGGCCGTAATGAGGATTCAATTACACCTATGTTTTCCGAGTCGGCTCCTATGAGCTTACTAATCAGCAATTTAATACTTGTGCAAAGAAGCGGTATCGTCAACTTTTTCTGTCACAAGCTTGCGGAATAAAACCGGAACCTCGAGCTTGTGGTTTGCTTTCACAAACGCTAAAGGGCTTTGCGGGTATTGCCATAGTTCTGCCTTTTATGAATGTAGGAACAAGAAACACGAACGTCTGAGACCGGGGCTAGTTGTCACACGGGTTAGTTGTCACAGTATCCATATCTCCACCGCTAGATAACAGATCGAACCGCGCTATAGATTGAAGTGTAGTTCGATGTTTGTTGGCATCAAGTCATGAAAATTGCATTATACAGCAGTATCAATATGTGGCCGTCAAACGGCTTTAAATATTTCCTTTTGTTTGAAATGGTTAAGTGGCTGAGAAATAATGATTCAATTAAGATTGGTAGTTGCAAATAAAGTTTCTTAAAGAACTTGATCTTCAAATTCGAAGAATCTTCAAGAAGCTGGTGAATTTTTTCGACTTTCTTATGTCCAACTACAGAATCAATATTTTCGAAAAAACGTTTGAATTTAAAAAAATCGTTCCGTGATCAAGCATTTGATATTTATCACGTCAATTTCGACTTACTCAGTTTCACTAGCACACCTATATTCGACTTCCATTAAACTCTAGCAACACCAACTCAAATGTCATTATGATTTCGCAACTATTTCAAGTGGCTCTTCAGCAACTTTCACTTGCTTCCACTCCGCAGGCTAAGTTGTTGATAGAACTCAAACGAACGAAATATAATTGCTGTAAAAAGAATCCATCCATTATTTTATGAACTGTGTTTGCAGGTGCAACCGGACTACGTGACGTACGTATAACAGTACCAAAAATCGTCAGATCTGGGGATTCGGCTCTTCTCACCTGTGACTATGACTTGGAAGGTGCAGATCTGTACTCTATCAAATGGTACCACGAAGGGGAAGAATTCTACCGTTTTGTACCAAAAGAAGCTCCCCCACAAGCCATGTTCACCGTTCGGGACATTCAGATAGATGTACGTGAGTATGAAAACTTTAATAGCAGAATATTATATGTATGTACGTACGTAGATCAAACCTCCTGATTTCCCGATAGTTTCCCATTGTAGTTATGTGCTGCTCTCTCCATACAACCCGAAGGATTGAAATGTTACCGTAGAGTGTCGATTACCGGATGTGAATCCGAATGAGAACTTCGTTTCCCACAAATGTGCTCGCGTAAACCGTAATGAGAAATGAATACGATAAATTTTGATGAGATTTTATCTCTATGATTAGATTTAAATGGTTATCACCGTGGATTGGGAAATTCCGAATGGACACGTGGTGCTATCAGAAGGCCAGCGGCGGCTGTACAATTTCGCGTAGACAGTTTTATTGATTTACACGTATTTATCAATGGATGCCGGTATTTATTCAGAGATGAGGCATGATCACAGTACAGCGTAGAAGACAGGTTGAGGTGTCATAGACGCATGGCTGACCATCTATAGTATATAGCTAGAGAGGCTTACGAGGATAACCCGCCAAGTGCCACACCCCGATTTCCCGGAAACTTCGCTCAGTGAAAGAGGGGTCAACAAAATAAGCGAACACGTGTCTCGGCTTATCTGCTAAAACTCGACCGTTTTCGAGAAAATGACGGTTGAAGTTTTCGGCGTACCTCAGGTGCCTTTTAGCGCGTGTCGAGTGCAACCGAGGCGGTGGCGCGCAGCGGCTAGTCTCTCGACTTCACACTTTTGCGCCCCGTGTTCGAATCCCGATTTTTTTTTTTTTTCATTCACTTACCCATGCCCGTAGAAGATTACTACTCGAATGTTGCTTATCAACTCAGGGGATAGGAGGGCGTTATATTAATTGTAAAATTACAACTGGGTTTCACAATAATGGGATTACAATTCTTTTAAATTCTCACTCATATTCTCATATTTTATTTTTATATTCGTTCTGATATTGCATTCCTGTATCAATTCTTATAATAATTCTTATCACTACTCTTCAGGAAGATTCGGGGCATTCCCTTGGATGATACTGATCGTAAAAAGACAAAACCAGCTGGACAGGTCAGGATTGGTTGAATACAAGACCCTTCCTGCAGGCTGCAGGTATAAACGGGTATACTTGCTAACCGACCGAACCCCAATTCTAGGGAAAAAGTACGCGACATCGCCAACGTTATTGACAAGACACACTACAGGAATTGCACCGAAAACAATTTCAAATAATGTTCAAATTCATTTTTTTTTTTTTTTTTAAATTCATTCACCAGACAGAAAATGTATAGCCGAATAAGAACAGCGTTATTTCAACATACATACATACAACAACATACAGTACAAAAAACATTCGAGTAGTAATCTTCTACGGGCATGGGTAGATGTAGAAAAAAAAAAAAAATGATCGGGATTCGAACGCGGGGCGCAAAAGTGTGAAGTCGAGAGACTAGCCGCTGCGCCACCGCCTCGGTTGTACTCGATACGCGCTAAAAGGCACCTGAGGTACGCCGAAAACTTCAACCGTAATTTTCTCGAAAACGGTCGAGTTTTAGCAGATAAGCCGAGACACGTGTTCGCTTATTTTGACCCCTCTTTCACTGAGCGAAGTTTCCGGGAAATCGGGGTGTGGCACTTAGCGGGTTCTCCTCGTTAGTAACTAGGTCGGTACAGAAGTAGGGCAAGTTCTCTGTCGATAACAAAACTTCCATCTTTATTAATAAGTTTGATTGGCAAAAATAGATTTTGATCGTCGAACAACAAAACGTCATAACAATAAATTTGGCATACTCACGATCTCCTTGCATACATTGTTTCGATTGAATTTAGCGACGGCGCGGTGGTATATGAATATTGCGTACATACCTACGTTCTCTACACTTTGCTTCAAACATTTCACGTATGAAAGTGTCGTATATAATAACGAATAAGTGATGTTATTATATTTTTTAAATGCATCGGTCCGCATCTCTCGCGCGTCAACACGAATGCGATAACCCTTGGCACATGTTTGGCTGATGTTATATTTAGCGAAGTAGAATCACTAATCAGTTATTCTAGCGCCCATTCGGCTGCGATTTTCATCTACGTATGTTTATATGTATAGTAATACAACTATTCTTGTTAAGTTCAAAAGCAAGCTCGTTATTTGTTGTGGAACTTACCCCTCGACGTATTCATTTTCGGTGGCGAGCGATCCAATCGAGTCGATCAAAAAAAAAAAAAAAAAAAAAAATTTCGTGGAAACATCGAAAACTGAATAATCATTTTTCACCACACCTGCACGGAAAGTACGATTTTCGGCCCGCTGCCTGAACGGGAAGTCGTGCTTTCCGATGCAGGGGGTGGTGAAAAATAGTATACAACCCACGGGAGTGAAAAAGGCCATCCCAAACTGCGTTCTTGCCACCCTCGCCTTCGGCTCGGGTGTCAATCTCACATGCAGTTTGGAATAGCCTACTTTCCCTCCCTAGGTGTGTAATATACTATTTTACTTGACTCGATTGGATGGCCCGTTGGGCCAAACGAAACAAAAACGAGCTGGTTGATATAGTGGTGATATGAAAAAAAGTGTCAAGGTCATATCGGGTAAAGTTTGAGGTCTCCGAAAGTGTCGATATCAGTAACCACGCTCATGTATCATCAAAACGAAATAGAGAAGCCTCTATACATTCGTTTTACTTCGATATGATTGTATCGGTATATGTGTTGAGATTATTTGTTATCAAATATTTCGTATCAGCCAACTCTTATTACCAAAGTCATAATATTTCCAGTTACGTTTCACCTTTTGATTTTGTGACATTGATCACAACTGGCAAAAATGATCGAAAGGCAGAAATATTTAACCTACTGTTTTAGGTAATGTAACGTTATATTGTCATTGGTATTACGGACGTACGGTTGGTTCATCCTGAGACGGCCGATTTTTTTGGCTGATCTAAATCCAAATAACTTACATATATGTCAATTACGTTAGAATCGCGAGTGACTTGCTACTCACTTGCCCAAAACCAGCCATATCCGAATTAACCTCGCCAAGTTTGTTTCGCATTTTCATTAAAAAAA
>JAEUYN010002223.1:0-117840 GCA_018257835.1 Euura lappo
TTAAAGTCAGGGCATAGCAGATTAAAGGCTCACCTGAAACGAATGAATATAATTGAGGACGGGACTTGTGAGTGCGGAGAAGAACAAGAGACGCTGGATCATGTTTTTTGGTGGTGCCCATTATTTAACAGACAGAGACCTGGTTTTGCCTCATTTATGAGGAAGAGGGGGGTAGAGTTCGACTCACCAATCGATAAAGCTGCCATTAAATCTGGCACGGAGGTCCTTCTCAGGCTGATTAGTTTTATTATGGTAAATAAAATTTTGTTTTGAATTAAATGGAGGAGGTGAGCATTCCTGTGTGTGACGCTGAAGGGAGTAATTACTGAAGGGCCACCTAAGTTAAATAATGATTATTGTGATTTATTAAGATATAAGTTATTTTATTTTTAATTATTTGTTAAGAAGTATATAATTGGATGTTAATATGATTAGGTAATCTAATTATTATAGTGCAAAAGACTACTGAAGGATTAGCAATTGGCATATTAGTCGTTTAGATATATAGAATTTTGTTAACGTATTATACTCTTCCCCTTGAGACCGAAGATAGGGTAGTATGAAGTGAGTAGGCTAAAAAAAAAAAAAAAAAAAATAAATAAATTAAAGCAAAATAAAAAAGATGGGGATCTTGGGGGTATTTAATGCCGCAAAAAGAAAACAAATAAAAAATAATAAATAAATTAAACAATTGAAAAAAAAAAAAAAAAAAAAAAAAAAAAAGGGGGGACATAAAACAAAAAAAAAAAACCAATTTTCACACATCTATAATTGTATATATACATAGATAATGATCCCTATGTACATAAATTCAGAAATAGCACACATTGTGTATAGGTATCCAAGCTCAAGGTAGCGTTAAAGGTTTAAAGAGTTAATTTTTAAATATACAGTTATTTATGTATTATATATATATTGTTTTGAGTTAAATTATATTTATTTATTAATTTTGCTAAAATGTTTAAATGTTAAAATTTTCTGTTGTTCCTATTGAAGTGGGAAGACGTTAAATAATTATAAGGGAATTACCTATATAGTATAGTTCATAAGGCTTACTCTTATGTTAATAAAATTAGGTCTGGAGGATCTAAAGTTTGGCTTCTATAATCTGTTCGCATACCTTTTTCCTTTAAATTTTCTCTGGTAGATTGATTAATATATATAGATTACCAGTAGGATCAGTGCATGTATATAATTTAAGCCAAATCCCATTTAGTAAAAGTGTTTGTTAATATATCTTTGTTTTAGAATGAAAAATCACCATTACTTCCTTCCTTGTGTTGTCAAAAATTTCGAAAATCTACGCTACGGGATCTGGATCATCGCCGACATACCAGAGATTTAAATAAACCAATTAAACAACCAAATTGATCTGAGAGGGCATTGCGCTGAAAGCCAAACCGACTAAGTCTGCCAACGTACTAAACCAAACTGAGTAGTAGTGCTACCATCATAATACAACCAAAGTTCCGAAGGTCTAACCTCGTAAAGACTTGTTCCTACTACTCGATGTGTCTAATTATATCCCGGAATTATCTATTCAAAAGGAGTATTTGCAAGTATCTCAGATAAGAGTAAAAAGTGTCAAGTGCTTCTATTGTAATAATAATAAAGAAAAGATAATTTGGGTGATCTAATATTGGTTTCCTCTAAAAAAAAAAAAAAAAAAAAAAAAAAAAAAAAAGAGAGCCCCACGGACTACACTGTAACATCTAATCGGACCACATACCTCATCCTCATGAAGAATCACTAGAAGTCACTATATCACCATGAACTACGAGAATCCATGATGAGAAACTTGAAACCTAGTAACTTGTCCAGTCTTCTAATGACTAACTAGAATCCCCTATACAAGGAACTTAGATCGAACCGGCTCTATATACGAGACGAACCCGCCTACCTCTGCTGATAAATGGACACGATTAAATAATCATTTCTACCTTATGCGGTTAATATTTTATAATTATAATAATGGAATATATTCAGGAATAAACATTAGTATACATATATGTTATAAAATATATATGTTTGTATAGGTAAAGGGAAATACAACCACGAATACCACTATAAAACAATAGCGATCCCTCAGACGGATACCCAAACAGACACACTTTAAATAATCATTTCTACCTTATGCGGTTAATATTTTATAATTATAATAATGGAATATATTCAGGAATAAACATTAGTATACATATATGTTATAAAATATATATGTTTGTATAGGTAAAGGGAAATACAACCACGAATACCACTATAAAACAATAGCGATCCCTCAGACGGATACCCAAACAGACACACTTTAAATAATCATTTCTACCTTATGCGGTTAATATTTTATAATTATAATAATGAAATATATTCAGGGATAAACATTAGTATACATATATATAATTATATATATATGTCTACATAGGTAAAAGGAAATACAACCACAAATACCACTATAAAACAATAGCGATCCCTCAGACGGATACCCAAACAGACACACTTTAAATAATCGTTTCTACCTTATGCGGTTAATATTTTATAATTATAATAATGGAATATATTCAGGAATAAACATTAGTATACATATATGTTATAAAATATATATGTTTGTATAGGTAAAGGGAAATATAACCACGAATACCACTATAAAACAATAGCGATCCCTCAGACGGATACCCAAACAGACACACTTTAAATAATCATTTCTACCTTATGCGGTTAATATTTTATGATTATAATAATGGAATATATTCAGAGATAAACATTAGTATACATATATGTTATTAAATATATATGTTTATATAGGTAAAGGGAAATACGACCACAAATACCACTATAAAATGATAGCGATGCCCCTCAGGCGGATACTTAATTAATAAACGTATCCACGTATAATAATAATCACAAATTGTTATATCTTTAATATAAATGGGTGTAGGAGCATTATAGAAATAATTAAAGCAACGTGTATACGGCTACATGATGATTAACAGGAAACTGCAGTCTGTGCAAAAAACAGACTTCAGGTACTTTCCCTAAAGATAAAAAGGGACGTCTTAACAACCACTTACAGAGTCATATAAATATCAACGCGGTATGCGCGTATACTTTATTTAAACCTATTAGCACATAATATTAAGTAAGCTTAAACGATATACGATATGTCTATATATTATGTATATGCCGACTCGCTGCACGTTCAAGGTATCTACACGAAATGATTAAAATAATATAAATAATCAGCAACATAGCATATACGCATATATACAGATTTCAAAATATCGTTTGATACATATAATAATTGCTCAAATCTGTGCATAAACAACGTCTATTAGAATACATAAAGAATAGACGGACGCAACGTATATGGGACAATGCATTAGAACTACCCAAAAAAAGGGCAGCACATAGCCAGCCCCAAGAATGTCACGCAGCAAACGAATGACTCAGAAAGCGGGACCTCGCTCGCACCAACGTGGACCAATCACGTTCGTCTACTCCCACTTTTTACGCCTAAAAATGGCCTATATAAACCCTCAAAAAGTCGGAGCATCATCTCAGATTCTCATTTCTCTCTCACCTCTCAGTACTCAGCTCTCAGTTCTTCCATTATTTTTGGGAGTTCTCTCTGTACCTTTCACGTCGAGCATAGCTCATATACGTTGTACAAACTAAGTATTGTCTTTGTAACATTCTCCAACATATCCAAATAAACGTTATTAAAATTATAAACAAAAGTCAAAGTAAATTATTCAGAGAGAAAGAACCTTTTTTTTATCCACCACATACTCTGCCGAGATCCAGAGTCTATACCAGCCGCAGCCCTAGTCCTCATCGAACGAAGATAAGGTAATATAAAATATATATACATATTTAACCCCTACATAGTAATAATCCTTCCTACCCTACGGACGATAACTACACACACCGTCTTATTACCCAGACGATAAGACGTACGGACGATAACGTAGAAATCGACCCAATTCAGTGTATTTCAATACTTAATCGGTACTTGAGCACCCTGAACTACTGATCTGTGAGACTAGCCACTAGTAACATTAAACTCTGGGGAGTATTCTCTAGGGTCTTTTGTGAACACCGGTTGGACGTTACAGATAAATTTTGGTGCATCGGAATCCGGGACTCTCAAACGTCAAATATCGCGAATAACTTATTTGTGACGCGATGACGACCGAATGAACAGGGAAGATTATACGTCGAGTCCGTAGCAAAAATTCAAATTTTAACTTAACAAGTAACAGCCATACGCCGCTGAAAGATTAACACTAATTGTATTTCAAAATTTCAATGCAGACTTCACAAATTCGTCAAGTTAACGAGGCCGATCCAATAGACATTCGCATAATCCTAACCAACGACCCTAGCGTAGCTACAACGCGCGAATTAACACAAAATCTACGAACAATCATCATTCTTTGGGTAGCTTTCTTCACCTTATCCATATTCCTCGCGTACATAATTCTCAGCATACTCATGAAAATGCAATAAATAAAAAAAAAAAAAACCAAAACACGCGTAAACAAATGAACCCAGACCAAGCGATAGTGAACTTAAGCGACTCATTTTCAAATTTAACTGTTCAGCAACGAGAGGAATTACTCACTTCGGACGAATCTAGTCCGGAATCAAAAACAAAATTAAACAAATCACATCGCGTAACGAGACACAATACTCGAACGTTTGGAACTCAATTATTTGAGGGAACTCTAGAAGACGTAAAAGCATTAGAAAAAATTCAACGTCAGCAAAAAAAGGAACAAGAGGCTGTTAAATCACAAGAATCCACAAAGTCCATTAAAATGACTAATCCCAATGATAATACAAATGCAGGGTCATCCGCGGGAGGAAATCCCGACCCAACAAATAGAACCATGCAATTTAGTCCACATACATCCATTTCCGTTAAAGACGCGCTAATCGTTGTCCCAACGTTCGACGGGACACCTTTTCAAGTTAGAGACTTCGTACAGGGATGCGAAGACGCAAAGGAAATGCTACCACCAGAAATAGAACGTAATCTCACGAGAATAATTAGAAGCAAAATAATAGGCCCAGCAAAACGTGCAATCGAAAAAGAAACTTTTAATACAATCCAGGAACTAACTGCGCGAATCAACGAATTGTACGGAACAGCTAAATCAGTAAATCAATGTCAGGGAGAATTAGGAAAACTATATCAACGTAAAAACGAAGATGTCATTACATTCGCCGCGAGAATACGTGAGGCTATGTCAAATATCGTACAAGCTTTTATCCAAGAACAACGCACAGGTGATTTAGAAATGTTCGAACAGCAAACCGAAGCCGACGGTAAAAAGACCTTTTTGCTCGGTCTCAAACCAGAACTCGACGGAAAAGTTAATAACGTTCTAGGAACGTTCAAAGATCTAGTAAACGAAGCGCGAAAAGTCGAAAAACAGGAAGAAATAAAATCAAATCTCAGACGAGGAGATCAAAGTAACAACGTGCGAGAAGCTAGCCTTAATTACACGCGAAGCCAAACTCAAGAATGTTCAATTTGTAAACGAAGAAATCACACCGCGCGAGATTGTAATTTTAGAAATCATCCTAATCAATACCCGCGAGTACAAAACAATTATTACCCAAGAAATCAGCAACAAAACCAAGATCACTTCAGTCAAAGGGACAACCAATATTCAAACGCGCCGCGCAATTATCAAAACAATTATCGATCGCGAATCGATCCTAACTACAGTAATAACTATCAGTTACGAAATAATAATTTCAATAACGGAAATCGGTACTCACAGCAGCAATTACCGAACAGACAAAACCCTCGGGAAAGTCAATATCGAAATCCGGCACGAGACCGATCATACGACGCAAACCGAGACGATCATTACAGAGAATATCAACCGCAAGATCGTTTCAATTTCCAAGGGAACCCGCGAAATCCGCCGCGAGAACAGAACCGAGTAGTAGAGCGCGAACAGTGCCGTTTCTGTCAAAGTTGGGGGCACAGCATTGACGAATGCCGTAAAAGAGAAAAATATAACCAATACCGACAACAAACGGCGGTCAATCAAGTAGCATTTTCGGGAAACGGGGAAGGCCGCTCGAGACCGGGTGCGAATTCGGGGGCCACCCCAAGACCCAACCGCGCCCTGACAATAATCGAAAGCGAACCGATAGAATCCGAGGTATAAATATTAATCCTGAGGTCCAACGCAATAAAGTAACAGCGTTCAAAATAAAACCCTCAGATGAAATTAAAAACCGCGAAATGAAAAATGGTATAAATAAAAATGACAAATTAATTAAAGAAAGACAAGACAATGTTCCTGAGGTCCAAAAAATAAAACCCTCAGACGAAATTAAAAACCGCGAAATGAAAAATGGTATAAATAAAAATGACAAATTAATTAAAGAAAGACAAGACAATGTTCCTGAGGTCCAAAAAATAAAACCCTCAGACGAAATTAAAAACCGCGAAATGAAAAATAATATTGATAAAAATGACAAGATAATTAAAGAAAGACAAGACAATGTTCCTGAGGTCCAAAAAATAAAACCCTCAGACGAAATTAAAAACCGCGAAATAAAAAATAATATTGATAAAAATGACAAGATAATTAAAGAAAGACAAGACAATGTTCCTGAGGTCCAGAAAATAAAACCCTCAGACGAAATTAAAAACCGCGAAATGAAAAATAATATTGATAAAAATGACAAGATAATTAAAGAAAGACAAGACAATGTTCCTGAGGTCCAAAAAATAAAACCCTCAGACGAAATTAGAAACCGCGAAACAAAAAATAATATTGATGAAAATAATGAGTACGACGAAGAAAGACAAGACGAATATATCGCGAAACTATTAAACATGATCAGCGGTCATCATGTAAAAACGATTCCAGTAATCAGGGTAGACACGAACGAATTTAAATTTCCAAGCACCCTAATGCTAGATACGGGATCCGATTTAAACCTCATAAAAAAGAATTGTTTAAATCCAGAAATCGAAATCAATGAAGATAAAAAATATAAACTAAACGGGATCGCGCCCACAAGTATCGCAACCATGGGAGAAGTACCCATCGAGATAGAAGGCACACCGAGCAATTTTCACATAATTCCGGAAGATTTACCAATCAAGCAACACGGTATAATAGGAACGGAATTCTTTCGCGAAAACGACGCAGAAATTGATTTCAAAGAGCAATGTTTAAAATTCGGTACAACGTGCATTCCATTTGTTAATCAACACAGGGATCCGACCCTGACAGGTGAAACGCAGGATGGCAACTGCGACGATGAATTTACAGATGTACAATCTAGTTTATCGAATTCGGATTTTGAACCTAACGTTTATAACGATCGCGAGGACTCTGGAAGTGCACATCCGGAGGAAGGAATCACTACGATTCCGCCCAGAACTCGTGTAAGCGTGTGTGTTAATCTCGAAGACACCAATTTGTCAGAAGGATATCTGCCGCGCATAGACGCAGGCCACGGTGTTTACTTAGGAAACGCATTCGTAACTAACCGAGAAAATAAAGCATATCTTTACGCAATCAATACGTCCAACAAAGAGATAAAAATAAAAATCCCGATCCAAAAATTACAAGAAGTAATTAAATCTCGAAAACCTTCAATGACCGAAGTAAGTCGAACAGATCGGTTTAATCAATCAGAGCAATCGGAGCTATTGAATCAAATAAATTCAGAAATTGAAATCGAAATAAATGAACTAAATCGAAACGAAGTTAATCAAAGAAATCAAATCGAAACGAATCTATTAAAAATGAATGAAACAAACCGCGGAATAAAACTAAAAATGAACGAGGAAAAAGAAAATCAAATTGATGAAATAAATCGAAAAATCGAAGCCAAAATAGGCCAAACAAATACGAAGAATAAAAGAAAAATAAATCAAAAGCATATGAATAAAAATACAAGTATCAGAAAACAAAAATTCAAGAAAAATTCGAATCGCGCGAATAAAAAATCAAAAAACAGCAAACAAGAATGTTCAGCTCAAAGTACTAAAGCAACTAACGAACCGTCAGAGGACGAAGTAAAATTATTAAATATAATCAAAGTAAATGACGAAATTCAAAATAACAAAGAATATATCGATATACCGATAAACAAAAGAATAGTTGAATCAAATTCAAGCGTGTTAACCACAACACAAGACTCCAATGTAAATTCCAAAACTAGATCGGAGGTTTTGGAGTCCCTTCTGCGATTAAACCATTTGAACGCGGAAGAGACGCGATACATAAAAGAATTAATACACGATAACGCCGATATTTTTCACATACCAGGCGAACTTTTAGGAAGTACTACGGTAATAAAACATAAAATTGTAACAATAGACGAACGACCTATCAATACTAAACAATATAGATACCCACAGATTCATAAAGATGAAATACAAAAACAGGTGACGGAACTATTAAAGTCAGATATAATTCAGCCTTCAGCTTCACCATACAATTCACCATTGTGGATAGTGCCAAAAAAAGAAGATTCTATGGGTAATAAAAGATGGCGAATGGTCATAGATTATAGATCTCTAAACGAAAAAACTTTAGGAGACGCGTACCCGCTACCTAATATCACGGATATCTTAGATCAATTAGGAGGAGCAAAATATTTTTCAATATTCGATCTAGCATCAGGTTTTCACCAGATCGAAATGGATGAAAATGATAAGGGTAAAACAGCTTTCACAACACCCTACGGTCACTACGAATTCAACAGAATGCCTTTTGGTTTAAAAAACGCACCCGCTACGTTTCAACGCCTAATGGATCAAGTATTAACGGGTTTACAAGGAATCGAAATGTTCGTATACCTTGACGATATAGTTTTATACGCGAAATCTCTAGCGGAACACGAGGAAAAATTCATCAACCTAGCAAATCGTTTGAGAAAAGCAAACTTACGGTTACAACCAGACAAGTGCGAATTCCTCAGAAAAGAAGTAGGATACCTCGGCCATATTATCGGAGCCGACGGAGTCCGACCAGATCCGAAAAAACTAGAAGCAGTCAGACAATTTCCCATACCTAAAAATCCCAAAAATATAAAACAATTTTTAGGCTTAGCAGGATATTATCGTCGATTTATCAAAGACTTTTCAAAAATAGCCAAACCACTTTCCAATTTATTAAAGACGGACATAATTTTTATTTGGTCAACCGAACAACAACAAAGCTTTGACAAATTAAAAGAATTATTATGCAGTCAACCTATACTTCAATACCCAGACTATAAAAAACCATTTATCGTAACTACCGACGCGTCTAATTTTGCTATTGGAGGAATACTTAGCCAAGGAGAAATCGGAAAAGATTTACCGATCGCGTATATATCTCGAGTCTTGAACGAAGCAGAAATAAAGTACTCCGTAACTGAAAAAGAATTACTCGCGATAGTGTACAGCGTACAATACTTTAGATCTTATTTGTACGGGACTAAATTCACATTGGTAACCGATCATAAACCTTTAGCTTGGCTCCACTCAATGAAAGATCCTGGCTCGAAATTATTTCGTTGGAAACTCAAACTTAGCGAATATGATTATACGATAATCTATAAAGCAGGTAAAACAAACGTAAACGCAGACGCGCTATCTAGAAACCCAGTAGATGCACGCTTGTGCGTAATTAGCAGGGACTACGACGAGGACTCGTCCGAAGACGAAGGACCGATAGTGGTAACAACAAAAGCCGAAATACACACAAACAATAAAACGATCAAGGCCGAGGAAATTTCTAAAAACCTCGACGAGATACGAGACTACCCAGACGAAAGTACCCAAAAAGGAGTAACCGATAACGATCAGAGTGTTGACCCTTTTGCAATTAGTACTCAAGAAAGTCAAGATCCCATGATTGAGGAAGATTTACCACCCACGACAATAGAGGACCTTTTAAATACCTCAAACGTCATAAAAGTCCGAGATAATATAGGGACAAAAAAAGGTGCAATAGCATGGTTCGCTCTTGAGAACGGCACACCCATAGACTCGGGAGGCAAAATATTGTCCCATAAAAATAGGGCCATACAATTAAGTAAAAAGAATAACTTTAAAAGGGGCGAAACTTGGTATCGGAAAAGAAAATCTAGGAAACAGTTTGTAATTATATTAGGAGAAGACGGAGACCAATTGTTCCAACTAATATCAGCCTTAGCTGAACTCAAAGTTCTCATGAAACAAACGAACGTCAATCTTCTATATATCTCAGAAACCAGGGAAGGAATTAACGGTTTAAAATGGAAGGATATTCTTGATCATATACGAATAACGTTCACCGATACCCCAGTAAAAATTTTGATATGTACCAATCAAATCGTAGAACCATGCATCGCAGACCGACCGATAATATTAGAAGAAGCTCACGCTTCAGGCCTCGGAGGACATAAGGGAGTTACAAAAACTTACAATCGTATTAAACAAAAATACTATTGGACAAACCTCAAAGAAGAAGTCCAAAAACACATTTTACAATGCGTAAGCTGCCAAAAGAAAAAACTAGTCCGCGTAAAAATTAAACAACCTATGGTGATAACAGACACATCCACCACAGCTTTCGATAAAATATCTCTAGACATAGTAGGACCACTTCCGACCAGTGAAAAGGGATACTCTTTCCTACTCACAATGCAGGATAATCTAACCAAATACTCATTAGCAATTCCCCTTAGGAGAGCCACCGCACAAGAAATCGCGGAAGCTTTTGTAAAGAAATTTATTTGTCAATTTGGTACACCTAGAGCCGTGTTAACAGACCAAGGACAAGCATTTATCGGTAATCTTATGAAATCAGTCGCAAAATATTTCAAAATCAAGCAATTTAAGACAACAGCTTTTCACCCGCAATCCAACGGTTCCTTAGAGAGATCTCATCACGTGTTAGTAGAATATTTGAAACACTTCATACAGAACAGAAATGACTGGGACAATTTAATCGAACTAGCCATGTTTTCATACAATACCAGCACTCACGAATCGACCAAATATACACCTTACGAACTGGTATACGGACGAATAGCACGTGTACCCTCGAGTCAAACGCCAGTTGACGGCACCCTCAGAGAATACAGCGAAATATTTCCGAACTTTTAGATGCAATGCATAGCATACGGGCACACGCGAGAGAAAATTTGATAAACTCAAAATTGAAGAACAAAAAGTATTACGATCGCAAAGTCAATCCAATGCAAGTAAAAGAGGGAGAACAAGTATTTACTATAAAAGAAAAGGAAGGTAAATTCGGAGATCATTATAACGGACCTTACAGAGTAACCGAAGTTCTTAGCGACTGTAGTATCAAAATACAAGGCGAGAAAGGAAAACCTAAAATCGTGCATTTAAATAGAACCAAACTAGCTCATTTACCGACAAATCCAAACGAAATTAATAAAACCGAAACGCAAGTTCGTAATTTCACTCCTACAACAGATAACGCGATTACCAACGACGTTGAATTCAACTCAGAAAACAGTTTCAACGATGTCAAAACCACTGGTAACGTCGATGAAAATGCAATTCCCAGCACATCGACTCAAGCAAACGCCAATCGAAAGTTCAGTACGAATCAGAAAATTACACCTTCGGAGATCAATAAGCCAAGAACATACGGTACAGTAAAACAATTAAGATTCGGACCTAAGATTGAAGAACTAACGGGAGACATACTTAACACAACGTTAGACACAGCCTTAGCTATATCTATACCCGCAGATTTAAAAATGACCGGTAAACTCGCGAAATTCGAAGAGAAATTTGGAAAATTACCAGAGATCGGAGTACGTCTTGAACCTGGAAAAGTAATTTTATTGCAAACAAGCCAGAAACAATACGTTTTCTATTTAGTGACAAGAGAAGCGCATTATTCTAAACCAACGTATAGACACGTTCTCGAAGCATTAACAAATTGTCACGAACGGTGCAAAGACCACGGTATTACAAAAATAGCAATGACCAAATTAGATTGCGACCCAGGATACCTCGAATGGAAAACAATACGGCAATTAATTTTCAAAGTTTTCTCTGAAAATATCGAAATTAGCATTTACAATGAACCCCCCGCAGTGACGGTAGCCTTAGCGGAGGTATTCGACGATCACAATAAACAACCCATTATTAGAGTATTAGTTTTAGGAGTCTTTGTAAACGCACTAATCGATACAGGGTCTCAGCTAACAATCATAGATAGAAATACTCTAGAGAATATAGAAAAGCAGGTACCCAAACCAGCACAAAGAGTGAAGAGTCCAGACGTAGGAATCAGAATGGCGACACGAGACAATATTCAAATTTCAAATCAAAGAATCTTACTAACGATACATGTTGCCAGAACAGCGATATCACAGCACGCTGTAGTCATACCAAATTTGTCAAGTCCACTCATATTAGGACTAGATTTTCTAGACAAAACGGACTCACAAGTAGATCTCAAAAACGATCAATTAATCCTTGGAAAACCAAGAGTAGTAATACCCTTCATAGACAATGGAAGGAAAGATCAAAGAATAGAGCGAGACAATCGAATCAAGATAACAGAGATAACAGACGATCTATTCAACGCACCACCTGATATTCCATTGGCACATTGCGTAGCGAAAGATCTCAGAATGAACGCAGGAATAGCCTTGCAATTCAAAAAGAAATTCAATTACATAGAAGAATTGAGAAATCAACAACCCGAAGTAGGTGACACATTAATTCTCAGAAAAGAACGCGTAATATTTTATTTAATAACGAAAACATATAGCGATGAAAAACCAACTTACGAAACGCTAAGAATATGTTTAGAAAATCTTTATGATCAATGCAACAAGTTGGGAATAAGAGAATTAGCAATTCCTGAATTAGGATGCGGATTAGATGATTTAAATTGGAATACAGTCAAAGATCTTATTAAAAGAATATTCCCGAACTATTTCAAAATACATGTTTATAAATTGCCAAAACCGCATTAAGAAAAAATGGAATAATCTCCAATACACAAATTTTCAAATGAACTTTCAAACGTAAAATCAAAATAATTCATTCTAGAGGTTTAAAAAATTAAAAGAAAATAATAACTGTTAATGATATACTTACAATCCTACAACTTGAACTAGCTGAAAAACGGGTCTAGAGCAAATAAACCAAATACATGAGACACACAGTAAACAAATCAAATTACATGCCTGATTCAGCCTAGTAAAATAATTTTAAGTAGAATAAGTATTCTAACGTATAGATATAAAATTTGCTTCTTAATTACAAAAACTGTTTATATCCATTATGTAACTGTCCAATCAAAATCCATCGTATCTACACATGTAACTATAGAGAAAAATTATAATTAAGAACCACATGTTAATCTAATGAAACAAATCATGTCAAACGGATTATTCACAACCAAAGTATCACACATTAGAATGTATAAAAAGTCCAAAAAAAACTCAATCAAAATCAACAGAGGAAGGTATTACCAGTATAAAATCATTGACGAACATAGAGTAGAATCATTTCTATTTTTCATGAAGGGAAAAACCCTAAAAATATATCTCAAATTACTCATCATATGGAAAAATCATGTGGACAATTGACGCATTACCGAATATTACTGCGAACCTCCGCAAACGAAGTAATCTACATCGTGAAATGCATACCCGTCGAAGTCAAGATCAGAAGAACAGAAGAATGCTACCAGGAACTTCCCATCTACAAAGGAAATGAAACAATGTTCCTGACGCCGAAAATCCACATACTACTTAAAACAGGCACATTGGAACCTATGACACTACCTACTTGGACATACGTAAATCCTGGCAATCTAGCAACCAGCGGAATCTATCTTGCCGAGGATCTGGATAGACTCAGCAACCACATCATGTTCGCCGCAGAAAGACCTGGATTACTAAACGACGTAGCTAGAGGAGTATCAGGACACAACATTGCAAATGAGAATCTATCAATTATGCAATTCTTAAACGAAGAATCCTTGCAAAGAATAGTCGACTCCACCTGGAACAAAATGTGGGGTTGGTTCACCAATTTCGGAATAACCAGCGCCGGACTACTGGGAATATGCATCGTATTCAAATTACTCAAATTTGTTTTTGACACAATACTGCATGGATACGCCTCAAAAGCAACTTATGGATGGAGCATAAAATTGCTAGGAGCTTTTTGGGATTCATTAACAAACGTGCTACTACACATGGCGAAATCAACGGACGACGCAGAAGAACCAGGACCGACTACGAAGGGACCACAGGAACCAACAGCACCGAAAGAAATGGAAGTCATCAAACATCAACCAATCTACCCAGATTTGGTAGCTCACACGACATCTATACCTCATTACAACACACCAAGAACACCTACGAGATCTGTACCTCATTACGACGCACCTGATTACGACGTACCAACTCCTGAAGTCAGGAGCGTATCAACGAGCACCGCACCTAAACCTGAATGAAAATGGAATTTCATGCGGAATGCCGAGCACAAAGCTCGACATTCGCAAATAAGGGGGGAAGTGTAACATCTAATCGGACCACATACCTCATCCTCATGAAGAATCACTAGAAGTCACTATATCACCATGAACTACGAGAATCCATGATGAGAAACTTGAAACCTAGTAACTTGTCCAGTCTTCTAATGACTAACTAGAATCCCCTATACAAGGAACTTAGATCGAACCGGCTCTATATACGAGACGAACCCGCCTACCTCTGCTGATAAATGGACACGATTAAATAATCATTTCTACCTTATGCGGTTAATATTTTATAATTATAATAATGGAATATATTCAGGAATAAACATTAGTATACATATATGTTATAAAATATATATGTTTGTATAGGTAAAGGGAAATACAACCACGAATACCACTATAAAACAATAGCGATCCCTCAGACGGATACCCAAACAGACACACTTTAAATAATCATTTCTACCTTATGCGGTTAATATTTTATAATTATAATAATGGAATATATTCAGGAATAAACATTAGTATACATATATGTTATAAAATATATATGTTTGTATAGGTAAAGGGAAATACAACCACGAATACCACTATAAAACAATAGCGATCCCTCAGACGGATACCCAAACAGACACACTTTAAATAATCATTTCTACCTTATGCGGTTAATATTTTATGATTATAATAATGGAATATATTCAGAGATAAACATTAGTATACATATATGTTATAAAATATATATGTTTGTATAGGTAAAGGGAAATATAACCACGAATACCACTATAAAACAATAGCGATCCCTCAGACGGATACCCAAACAGACACACTTTAAATAATCGTTTCTACCTTATGCGGTTAATATTTTATAATTATAATAATGGAATATATTCAGGAATAAACATTAGTATACATATATGTTATATATATATGTTTGTATAGGTAAAGGGAAATACAACCACGAATACCACTATAAAACAATAGCGATCCCTCAGACGGATACCCAAACAGACACACTTTAAATAATCATTTCTACCTTATGCGGTTAATATTTTATGATTATAATAATGGAATATATTCAGAGATAAACATTAGTATACATATATGTTATTAAATATATATGTTTATATAGGTAAAGGGAAATACGACCACAAATACCACTATAAAATGATAGCGATGCCCCTCAGGCGGATACTTAATTAATAAACGTATCCACGTATAATAATAATCACAAATTGTTATATCTTTAATATAAATGGGTGTAGGAGCATTATAGAAATAATTAAAGCAACGTGTATACGGCTACATGATGATTAACAGGAAACTGCAGTCTGTGCAAAAAACAGACTTCAGGTACTTTCCCTAAAGATAAAAAGGGACGTCTTAACAACCACTTACAGAGTCATATAAATATCAACGCGGTATGCGCGTATACTTTATTTAAACCTATTAGCACATAATATTAAGTAAGCTTAAACGATATACGATATGTCTATATATTATGTATATGCCGACTCGCTGCACGTTCAAGGTATCTACACGAAATGATTAAAATAATATAAATAATCAGCAACATAGCATATACGCATATATACAGATTTCAAAATATCGTTTGATACATATAATAATTGCTCAAATCTGTGCATAAACAACGTCTATTAGAATACATAAAGAATAGACGGACGCAACGTATATGGGACAATGCATTAGAACTACCCAAAAAAAGGGCAGCACATAGCCAGCCCCAAGAATGTCACGCAGCAAACGAATGACTCAGAAAGCGGGACCTCGCTCGCACCAACGTGGACCAATCACGTTCGTCTACTCCCACTTTTTACGCCTAAAAATGGCCTATATAAACCCTCAAAAAGTCGGAGCATCATCTCAGATTCTCATTTCTCTCTCACCTCTCAGTACTCAGCTCTCAGTTCTTCCATTATTTTTGGGAGTTCTCTCTGTACGTTTCGTGTCGAGCATAGCTCATATACGTTGTACAAACTAAGTATTGTCTTTGTAACATTCTCCAACATATCCAAATAAACGTTATTAAAATTATAAACAAAAGTCAAAGTAAATTATTCAGAGAGAAAGAACCTTTTTTTTATCCACCACATACTCTGCCGAGATCCAGAGTCTATACCAGCCGCAGCCCTAGTCCTCATCGAACGAAGATAAGGTAATATAAAATATATATACATATTTAACCCCTACATAGTAATAATCCTTCCTACCCTACGGACGATAACTACACACACCGTCTTATTACCCAGACGATAAGACGTACGGACGATAACGTAGAAATCGACCCAATTCAGTGTATTTCAATACTTAATCGGTACTTGAGCACCCTGAACTACTGATCTGTGAGACTAGCCACTAGTAACATTAAACTCTGGGGAGTATTCTCTAGGGTCTTTTGTGAACACCGGTTGGACGTTACAACACTGACCCGAATGCCTACTGAGCGATCGCCGATACGAAGGTCCCCGAGACTAGCAGCAGCCGACAACACACTTCTGGGAGTGTACGAAAACCCAGTGGCGCCCAATATTACCCCGCAGCCGACGACTGCAAGCGGAAGTCAACTCCGCGACGAAGCATTCAGACGACCAGGCCGACCGGCCAAGAAAGAGATGGTTGACCCCCAACAGCAGGACCCGCAGCAGGGACAGCAGCACGGACAAGACCCGCGACCACAGGCCCAGGTCCCGGCACAGCATATAAATATCCCACCCCAGGGATGGGAAGCCCTGGTCCATGCCCTGACGATTTCGCGCCCGGCAGTACCAGAGTACCACGGGCTGGACCACGAAGACCCGGAGGAATACCTACGCAGATGCGAGGCTTATTTTACAGCAATTTCAGCCAGAGGAGAAGCCCTGAAGGCAAGCACGATCGAGCAAGGCCTGAAGGGCGAAGCAGAGAAATGGTGGAGCTGCTACCGTGACCTCGTACCGGACTGGCCTACATTCGGGACTCTCTTGAGGAACAGATTCAACAATCCGGCGGTACTAACACGCCTGCATACACAGCTCTACTCGCAACGTCAAGGCGAGAAAGAGGCTGTTGGGCCATTCCTGCAGCTAAAGTACAGGCTGTACCAGAGGGTTCGCAAAGACGACACCGAGGCACAGAAGGTAGCCACCCTGATCGAGCTACTACGGCCATCCCTGAGGGTAGCAGTACGCCCGCACAAACCGACCAACCTCGCTTCATTACTCGAGAGGGCGATAGAAGCAGAAGCCGACGAAATGCCTGCAGAACCACATTCCAGGCCGAAGAAAGAAGAGGCTGGACCCAAGAAACCGACCCCACCCCCGAAACAGCCAACGAAGCCAGACGCCCAGCTACCAAAATGCTGGCATTGCCCGGAGAGGCACTGGAACCGGGACTGCCCTGTCCTCCAGTCCGGACAAGCAAAGACGCAGGGAAACTGGAGAGTGGCGACGGATACGGCAAATCACGCCGCCAGCCCCAACCCAAGCCAACACTAAATATAGCGACAACGAGACACACCCGTCTACCCCGTATCAGGGTATGCATCGAGGGGAAGGAGACCGAGGCTGTCATAGACACGGCGGCCACGGACAACTTCCTACAGCCTCGGTACATCCCGACCAATCGCCCCCTACGACCTGGACCACGAGAGGCGAACCTAGCAACCAACCAAGCCGTCAGCGAGATACTAGGGGAGACCAGTATTACACTCGAGGTGGACGGACGTCTCACAACCCTCTCTGCCTTAGTCACACCCGGACTAAGAGAGCCGCTGATTTTAGGGCTACCTTGGCTTAAATTACAGAAAGCCATCATCGACCTGAACAGATGCTGCCTACACCTCGGACAGGAAGAGAGGCACACTGTACGACTGTTGGACGGAATGACGCAACACCAGCCCACTGAACTACCACCGATGGACCATGGGTTTCCGGCCCCCTATGCCGGGAAATTCCAAGAACTCGTGGCACAGTTCACCCACGTCTTCCAGCCGAACGGAAGGCTTCCGCAGACCCGGACGATCAAACACGACATCCGGCTGAGTACCGACCGACCCGTACGGACGAACCTGTACCGGTACTCGCAGGAGAAGAAGAAAATCATCTATGAGCAGGTGCAAGAGATGCTGGCAAACCGCATTATCGAGCCATGCACTTCACCTTACAGCTCACCCGTGGTCCTCGTCGAGAAGAAGCGCAATGCCCCACTGCGTTTCTGCGTGGACTACCGAGGGCTCAACAACATAACCGAAGACACAGCACAGCCGATGCCAGTAATAAACGACGCGCTCAAAGACTTAGGGGATGCAACGATCTTCACAACCCTGGACCTTAAGAGTGGCTACTGGCAGGTGCCTATGGAAGAACAAGCAAAAAAATACACGGCTTTCTCCACACCCGATGGAGGGACCTACCAGTTTCGGGTAATGCCATTTGGGCTAAAAAACGCACCCAATACGTTCCAACGCCTGATGAGCCAAGAAGTCCTCACCGGGTACCTGAACGAATTTTGCCTGGTATACCTGGACGATATAATTATCTACTCCAAGACCTGGGAAGAGCACCTAAACCACATCGCAGCGGTGCTCGAGCGGCTGAGCATCCATGGACTCACCTGCTCAGGCAACAAATGCCGTTTCGGAGCCAAAAGGCTTGACTACCTGGGACACGTCGTCACAGACGAAGGCAACGAGCCGCAGCCGGAACACGTCCGGGCAATCATCGAGGCCACACCCCCAGCGACCCGGAAGGAACTAAGGAAGTTCATAGGGACCTGCAACTGGCTACGCGAATACGTACCGCACTTCGCAGTGGTCAGTGCACCCCTGACCGATCTTCTAAGCGAGAAGACCAGATACCACTGGACCCCACGGACGCAGGAAGCGTTCGAAAAAGTGAAGGACTGCTTCCGGAGACCCCTGCGACTAAGTCGCCCACACCCAGACTGGCCGTTCACATTACAGACAGACGCCAGCAGCCTAGGGGTAGGAGCAGTACTCTTCCAGACCAGGCCTGACCAAGGGAGGAACATAATTAGCTTTGCCAGCGCTAAACTTAGTCCTACCGAAGCTCGTTACCACAGTAATGAGCAGGAGTGTCTCGCAGTAATGTGGGCCATTCGGCGCTACCGGCAGTACCTGGACCGCCACTTCACCCTACGCACAGACAACGAGGCCCTCAAATGGCTTCACCAGGGGAAGGATCCTCGGAAGAAGCTACACCGATGGTCCATGACCTTACAGGAGCTATCGATGACGATCGAGCATTGCCCCGGAAAGGAGAACGAGCTAGCAGACGCTCTCTCTAGACAGCCAGAGCCTGAGGGAATCGAGGCAGGGTTCGACGACCCAGAGAGGCTGGTACCGCCGACGACGCTACCACCCCCACCGCCAACCGCTGCCGAGACACCAGCTCTGATGGAGATGGCCACAGGCGGCATTTTGATGGACCAGATCCTGGACGCCCAGCAGACCGACACCACAATATGTTCGCAGATCGAACGCTGGAACCGGCTATCCACGAAGGGAGACCGCAGCATCCCCGAGGAAAGATTCTTCCAACAGCACCGCATGACCAACGGGCGGTGGGAATATCGAGCCAAAAATGGCCAATGGAAGATCGTAGTACCCACAGCCTGTACCACGAGGACGATCTACGCCTACCACGACGACGAGCTCGCAGGCCACCCCGGTAGCGAGGAGACGTTACGCACTATCCAGCGTCACTACACCTGGAAGAACATGCGTGACGACGTGCGCGAGTACGTGCAGTTGTGCCACCTGTGTAGCTGCACAAAGACTCCAGGCACCAACCCAGAGAAGCAGACGAGGGCGAGACGACCAGACGAACCTTGGGACACCATCGCAGTTGACCTTATGGGGCCCTACCCCCGTACACGAAGAGGCCGACGGTTCCTGCTGGTCGTAACTGACCTATTCTCCCGATGGGTGGAAGCCTTCACCCTAGGGTCATCAGACACCGAGCACGTGATCAAGTGCATGAGAGACGAGGTGTTTCCACGATGGGGATATCCGCGGGCCATACTGAGCGACAACGGACCCCAGTTCACCAGCCAGAAGTGGATCGACGCCTGCGAGGAGTGGCAAACACAGCTCTGGACCACTCCTATCTACCACCCCAGAGCCAACCCGACAGAGAGACGTAACCGGGAACTAAAAAAAGGGTTACGTCTCCACCTCCACAACAAGAGACATACGAGCTGGGACCTCCACGTGCCGCAGATCCTGTTCAACCTCCGGTCACGAACCAACGCCGCGACAGGTCGAACCCCCAGCGAACTACTCACGGGTCACACGCTCCGCCAGCCTGGCGAGTGGCGACTACCCAAGCCGGAAGACCCTCCCCTGGACAGGGACCAGAGGGTACAACAAGCCAGAGAACACCAGACCAGATACCAGGAGAGGTACAACACAGCGACCGATCCTGGGCCCCGATACCAGCCGGACGAGCTAGTGTACACGAGGGGGCACCACCTCTCCAAGGCTACGGACAAATTCCACGCCGGGTTTGCCGCACCTTGGGAAGGACCCTATCCTATCCACCAGCGAATAGGAGGTGACGTCTATGTCGTCAACAAAGACGGACGACTCACAAAAACGCACGGAAGCCAGCTGAAACCGGCCCATGGCAACCTGCAACCCGCCGACGCAGACCGGCAACCACCGCTCGAGACAGTCCAGTCTCAGCACCAGGCACCCACGCCTACCACCCCAGTCCGACCGGACAACCCGAAGGAAGCAGAACCTTCACCGCTCGAGACAGTCCAGTCTCAGCACCAGGCACCCACGCCTACCACCCCAGTCCGACCGGACAACCCAGAGGCAGCAGCACCTCCACCACAGGCTGGACAGCCTGCCCCAGACCCTGGCGAACTCAGCCCGAGCAACCAGGACCAGTATGAGCCGGAGGCCATACCCTCGGCTGGACAGCCGAGACCCCAGTGTCAATCATCGCCCACCAAGACACTGGGGAGAAAAGGACGACATCACTACAACCTTCGACCGCGAAGAACAGTGAACCCCTAGTACAAAGTGCTAGAATAAGAGACGAGACTCTTGATAGGTTAATTAGTAATAAGAATAGGTTAAGAAAGACTAGATTAGAGTAAGTTAGATATAAGACCTTTATACACACGTAGTTCATAAGCAATAGATAGATAGGTGCACCTAGATTAAGCATAGTAATTAAGGAATTAGTATTAGGACCCTGTACATAATCTAGATATAATTTGATGTAAACAGGTTGAACGACGTGACTACACTCTGGGCAGACGCAAATTCATCACCAGGCACCTGCATGTAGACGCTTCAACAGGGGGGCGGTTGATACACGCCTAGATCCACACCACCCTTCTTACACCTATAAGCGCCTACATGCAGGCAGCCAACCACACGCCGAGCTTCGACCCGCCCTCGGAAGCCGACGGCGGCTTACCGAACGACACCGCAAACGCGCAGCCAATACAAGGCACTCCCGCCCGGAACCCGTGCGTACCCGCCTAAACCGCGCGCACCGCGCCTGCGCGGGCTCTCTCCACGGTCCGCCAGTGGGGAATAAAAGACCGCGCTCAGCCCAGAGCGAGTCACTTCTTTCAGCCCAGCGCTCCGAGCAAGACCTCCAGCCAACAGCTAATAAAGCAGCAGATACTCAACAGCCATTGTGATCTATTAAACCCCTACAGCCGCAACTCCTTTCCCTTCTCTCCTCCCCGGAGGAGCCGCTGATCACTAGAGGGGACACTCATTAGGAAGCCCCAAACCCTAGTGTATCAATATGACCTCGTGCTACAAGCACAAAACTTAGTGCTATATGCATTTTCTTAGTTGTTTTCTGCAAGTTCTGGTTGTAACTGTTAAAATTTTGTTTCTACAGACAATAAATGTAATTTCGTCTGAGGAGGGCTCTCCCCATGAGCCGAAACGTTACGTTTTTTGTCAAAAAAACTCGTTTTCTGACCTTCATTTCCAAGAAACCACACATACATTATCCTGAGGTCAAGAATACACACTTACAATATATCTTTGTAGTCATTAACGTACACTCAAAACTCGTAAGCTTGTACCCGATGCAACGAGCCACAACTGAAAATGACTTTGAAAAAACTCGACGACTATTTCGTAAACATAGGTGAACCAAAAGCGATTCTGGCGGACAACGGTACACAATTCACTTCTCCAAAGCTGCGTGAAGCGCTAGAAAACGTGGGTATCCGGGTAAAATATTCATCAGTGAGACACCCGAAATCAAATCCGGTAGAACGACAAATGAGAGAATTAGGTCGCCTCTTTCGGACACTCTGCTCCAATAATCACGCAGATTGGGCGAATTACTGAAATCGAATTACCGATTGTTTAAACTTGACAGTAAACCTCACGACAGGTTTCACTCCGTTTGAACTCCATTACGGGGTGAAACCAGAGGACAAAATAAGGAAAATGCTAGAGTTTCCGAAGGACGCGGTAATACCTAGAGAAATAAAAATAGAATTAGCGAATCAAAACTCCAGAAAATCAATCGATAAAAGATGAAAACAACAAAAAACGATATCTAAAGTACCCCTGGGGCTGAACGGTTTAGTATTACCGAAAACACCTTACCCATCGAAAGCCGAAAATAAGCAATACCACAATTTTTTTCACATTTACACTGGACCATTTAAGATTACTAAGGCCATTGGGGAAAATGCATTTGGGATATATGACGAACAAACAAATAAATTCAAGGGCATTCATAGCCGAGATAACCTCAGAAAATATTACAAAAAAACGTAAAAGTAAAAAACCATGCAGGGCATATCAACAATCAAATACAATCAATGGATAAGAAACAAGGCGTGAAATAACTAGACTCCTAAGACAAATAGTATTCTTTTCTCCCAATGTAACAGGAATATGAAAAATGCGTATGTCAAATGCATTAGAAGAATAAGAAATGTAAGAGCTGATCGCGCCTATTGAGTAGTGACCAACGAATCAGGTCAGTTGATTCGCAACGAGTAGGAAAAAATAAAATCATGTGACGACCAATCAGCAATAAAATGAGATAAAAGAAAAAGATTTCAAATAAACAGAAGACGAATGTAATTTTCATGAGCAGAAAATAGAATTAAGAAAAGAAAAACAAAATGTAAAATTAGACATAAGGTACAGTATACGTGACAGAATGAGTGAAAAAGAATGAGTGAGGCAAAGTATGTACAAGAAGTGACAATCATGAAGTGAAGTGAAATTCGAGGTCGTTTTTCAATATTGTAATAGAAACTTCACACAATTTTGAAAAACGGGGATGATGTAAGGATCATAGCACGGGACACAAAACTAAGGGGCAACGGCTAGCCGGGCAGTCTAGCTTGGACGACAACAGCAAGCGGTTGCTTAGATTGAACGCACAAGATACCCAGTCTCGCTGTGTCTGGAGTATTCAGAAAGTGTAAAGCAAACTACGTAAAAGTGAGTGCAGTGAGGAATCAAACCCTACCGATCCTGAAGAACTTGGATAAGAGAGTTCCATACTGCCAGCACCGCATTGCAGGGACTTCGTTAAGCTTACACGGAATCGTGTGTCCCGAAATAGTAAAAAGCTAAATTAAATTATTCATCTATCATACCCAAGCTAGAACCAACTGAACATTTCCTTACAATTACAACCCTTGACCAAGGTGGACGCACCTGGAATAAATAATTGCGAAAAAGGACTAAAAGGCAATCTACAAGAATGAATGTATGTACAACGCGTGAATGAGTATGTGATATAGTGTTATATGAACTTGGGATATAATAACAATAAATGCCTAGTTATTTTGTTGACAATTTATATATGAATTGGTAGCTTATTATCCAGTCTAAACCTCCCGTCCATCCGTTACACATGATTTTTCCAAATAGCTGTAAGAACTCGTGAAACGCAAAGAAAAATCGAAATCGACGTCGTATCGAAAAATTCGATAACAGAAATCGCAGTTTATAAAAGCAGAAGGTCGTATCAGCCCAACTTATAACCTTTTGCACTTACATTTTTCGATCTCGTAATGTCAATTGATCTACACGTTTCGAACGTTTTCAGAACGGTTGGCGTGAAAAAAAAAAAATTATACGACTTTATGCCATTATAAACAGCAAAACGTCGTATAACGGCGCTTACATCCTTAGGTGATTAGACACGCGATATTTCGTGACAAAACACTTCAAAAGTTGATTGCTTTCGATATACGTCCATGAGTTCCAGTTTGGCTGTTGGAATCGAAATCAATAATTCAAATATTCTCAGTTTGAATATTGTATCCTTCTTGTATCGAGAATATTTTACTCCTTGATGCAAACATATTTCTACGTTTATCTACAGAACAGGTTTTTTTCACCTGCTGATGATGTGTGTGAATAATTGCAATGCTGACGTGGAAGCTATCGAACCACTTGACTCTCAATTAGTTTTTTAGGCACTCCCTAAGTATATGAAATATACTAGGGAGAATTCTTATGTGTGTGCCATCGTACAAAATTCTGTGTTGAATGCTATATCAAATACCTATTTCCAATGATAAAATAGAAGTATAAAACAATCTCTGATTGAATAGAGTAATTTATGTGGTAAATATGCCCAGCTATGAAGCCTTATGTGTTTGCCATCCTAGCCGGGTCGTGAAGGGCTCATTTGTTAGCTAGGAAGAAGCTCTATTAACACAGAGCAAACAACCCTTAACTTTTGATGTCAACAATAGGTATTTCTGGGTTTTTGTCAGATTTCATGTCCGTCCGGAGCTATATCTCTTGAACCGCATGACCTAACAGGGTCGTCAAGCGCTCATTTGTTAGCTAGCGAGAAGCTCTATTAGCACAGAGCAAAAAACCTCGACTTTTGATTTTAACAATAGGTATCTCTGGGTTTTTGTCAGATTTCATGTCCGTCCGGAGCTATATCTCTTGAACCGCATGACCTAACAGGGTCGTCAAGCTCTCATTTGTTAGCTAGTGAGTAACTCTATTAGCACAGAGGGAAAAAATCCCAACTTTTAACATCCCCAATAGGTATTTCTAGGTTTTTGTTAGATTTAATATCTGTCCGGAGCTATATCTCCTCAACCGCATGACCTAATCCTGCTTCGGCACAAGTCGTAGATGTGGAAACTGAAGACTTAGACGAAATAGAGTCTGTCGTAGAGTACATAGGGGAGACCGGGGCAAAATGATCCCCCTAAGGGAAAAATGACTATATAGTCTAAACTTTTTATTTGAATAATTCAAACATAGAGGCCATGGATTGTACCATCCTTCGGCTACATTGTTGAATTTTTTCAGATTTTATGACTTGCTACGATTGCGACAAATTTCGGAAAATTGCACCAGTGGCAAAGGATCATTTTGCCCAATAGTGCGGGGCAAAATGATCCCTTAATTTCAATGTAGAAAACTATGTACATCTGGGTTTAAAAGTTTAATATTTAGTACTAAACTGTTTCTTCAAGCGAATTATCATTATTATGTTTTTTTCTTGGCACAGTTATGTATTTTTACAGTCGGTTCTCAATTAGTTTTACAGGAATTTTTTTCTAACGCAAAATGATCACCATGATAGTGCATGATAGTGCATGATAGTGGTGATCATTTTGCCCAGGCCATAAATGATCATTTTGCCCCAAGTGCATAACCTAAACTAAATGTAATTTTTCGCTGCAAAAAAGTCCCGAAGGAAAAAAGTTTGCACACTGAATTAACGCTATAGCCCCTGCTGGAAGTGAAAAGATAGAAAGAGATAGACCATTTGTGGATAGAAAGGGATAGACAGTTTCTATCCCCGGCAAGTATACGATCTGCACACGTCTATCCATCCGCGTCCGCCAGACTGAGTGGAAAGATAGAAAATGATAAGCAGTCTCTATCCCAGCCAAACTCTGAAAAGCTATCACTTTCTATCAATGTTAGGCTCAACAAGTTCGTATCCTCCTTTATCCACATTAATGTATCCATTGCTATCCACAAAGTATCTCCGATGGTCTATCCATTTGAATACCTCCTTGAATCTTTTATTTTTGGCAACCTTTTTTTTTCGAAAAAAAAAACATTTATGAACAAAAATATAGTTGATGCATTCAGACGTCGGAGTGATTGCGGTTAACTGAAATCTTTTTTACAAATTGCATCGTCTCGGTCGGGGATTCGAACCCTCGACGGCCAGATTTCCAGTCGAACACCATAGCGCTGCGCCACGCTCTCGTCTTGTTATTCGTGTTCACTAATTCTATATAAACAATGTCGTGGGATGGGGACTTGAAACTCATCGAACGTCCACGGAATATTTTGAATATTTTGAATCCTCGATTTTCTATCTAGTCCTATCCACAATCTATATCCATGCGAATCTCTTTCGATGTCAATTGGAATTCCAGTCCTGTCAACACTCTATCCATGTGAATCTCTTTCAATGTCAATTGTAGCTTGAAGTCGGCCCTATCCATTCCTACCCTCGTTTTCTTATCCAATTCTATCCACACCCTATCTATGTGAATCTCTTTCAATCTCAGTTGGAATTTGATAGGTTGTGGATAGAAGTGGATAGGAGATCGGGGATACAGAGGGATAGGCGCAACTTGTGTTTCGGACAGACCATCGGAGGGATACAGATAGATAGGTTGTGGATAGAAGTGGATAGGAGATCGGGGATACAAAAGGATAGACGCAACTTGTGTTTCGGACAAACCATCGGAGGTATACAGATGGATAGGTTGTGGATAGAAGTGGATAGGAGATCGGGGATACAAAAGGATGGGTGCAACTTGTGTTTTGGACAGACCATGGGAGGGATACAGATAGATAGGTTGTGGACAGAATTGGATAGGAAGTCGGGGATGGAGAGGGATAGGCGCAACTTGTGATTTGGACAGACCATCGGAAGGATACAGGTGGATAGGTTGTGGATAGAAGTGGATAGGAAATCGGGGATAGCGAGGGATAGGCGCAACTTATGATTTGGACAGACCATCGGAGGGATACAGATGGATAGGTTGTGGATAGAAGTGGATAGGAAATCGGGGATAGAGAGGGATAGGCGCAACTTGTGTTTTGGACAGACCACGAGAGGGATACAGATAGATAGGTTGTGGATAGAAGTGGATAGGAAATCGGGGATAGAGAGGGATAGGCGCAACTTGTGATTTGGACAGACCATCGGAGGGATACAGATGGGTAGGTTGTGGATAGAAGTGGATAGGAAATCGGGGATACAGAGGGATATCCAGAAGCTGTGGATAGAGGTGTGGAGATCGTATACTTGCCAGGGATAGAAAGTGTCTATCCCTTTCTATCCCTTTCTATCTAAAGAATTCAAAGTGATTCAAGTGGATTAAGTTTCTATCCCTTTCCTAGATGAGGGAAACTAGAGACTGGGATGAAAGACAGTCTGCGATAGAGTGAATATACCAATTTCTCACTTCAACACTAGTTTCAGATTATGAAAACCAAAGACTTGCGTGTAATACAGTCTCCAATAAAGTGGATGTACCATACACTTACTTTGACACCGTTTGTAGATTATGAAAACGCACACAGTACTGCATACGCTGAATTAGCCTTGCGCTTTCAAATTCAATAATTTTTGACCGTTATGTAACAAATCCAGTGAAACATAAACGTCAAATAATGAAAAAAACAAGAAAAAAATTATATTTTGAAGACGAGGAAAAGTAGGGGGTGCCTCCTGCAAGAACACGTAGCCAGTGTAGCGTTCTTGCTACACTGCCTAAGGCTGATTTTTTTACGTTATTCGCACTTATATGTATATATTTTCTAGCGTACCCGATTAAAATAAGCATAAGTGAGGTTCCGTTGTATTGGAAAATAGAACATTCGAGCATGTGCTATTGGTCTGTAACTTACACATGGCAACACCCACGCACACCAATGAGGCGGCAAGAAGACAGAAGATCTTGTTCCTCCCGAGTAGAAATTTGATAGGGCTAGCCTGATGTGCTATCAGGCCCTGATTGAGCTTTGTTCAGGCGGTCCTGAGTAAGACAAACCTGCTGTGGTCCTGAGTAGGGTCCCATCAGGTATCCCTAACAGGGGCACTCCTGATATGGCCCTGGTCAGGATGCTTTCAGGCCACACTTACCAAGGTTTGCCTGCTGGGCCCCTGGTCAGAATGCTATCAGGCAACACTAGCCAAGGTTTGCCTGCTGGGCCCCTGATTAGGATGCTATCAGGCAACACTTGCCAAGGTTTGCCTGTTGGGCCCCTGATCAGGATGCTATCAGGCAACACTTGCCAAGGTTTGCCTGTTGGGCCCCTGATCAGGATGCTATCAGGCAACACTTGCCAAGGTATGCCTGTTGGGCCCCTGGACAGGAGCTGACAGGCATCCCTTCCCGAGGTGTGCCTGATTGGCCCATGATCAGGATGCTATCGGGCAACAATTGCCGAGGTTTGCCTGTAGGGCCCCTGATCAGGATTCTATCAGGCATCCCTTCCCGAAGTGTGCCTGATTGGCCCCTGGTCAGGATGCTATCAGGCAACACTAGCCAAGGTTTGCCTGTTGGGCCACTGATCAGGATGCTATCAGGCATCGCTTACCAAGGTATGCCTGATTGGCCCCTGATCACGATGCTATCGGGCAACACTTGCCAAGGTTTGCCTGTTGGGCCCCTGATCAGGATGCTATCAGGCAACAATTACCGAGGTTTACCTGTTGGACCCTTGGTCAGATTGGCTTCCAGAGTACATGATACTAGAAAGTGCAGCGCGCCTGTTGCGTCCCTGTTCAGGTTGGTATCAAGCATCCCCTACTGAGGCAAGCCTGTATGGCCGCCAGCAAGGTTGGCGCCAGGCATCCCTTACTCAGGCATGCCTGCCACGCCCCGGATCAGGTCTTCATCAGGCTGTCTTTATTACGGGTTTCATGCCACAGTGTGAAATGTGTGATTCATTAAGAATCAACCATTATTTGGTACACTTTTAACCTGCCGGAAGCACGCAGGATAATCATTTAGATAAATATATTCGAAGCTCTTATTATTAGTAGATCAAAGTTTTCACAATATCTAATAAGTAGTTTGGCGTAGTAGGTAGGGCGTGCGATTAGTAATGCGAGCGAGCGATAGGTCCAGGATCGAAACCCGGTTAGGTCGAAACAATGCGAAGTTTTTCTGAAGTGAAATTGCGTTCTAGCGTTGGTATGCGGCCGAGTATGAGTGGTTCAGCTTACTCAACCCATAAAATTTTTATTTAATCTTTATTTTTGTAGCATCGGATGATACAAACACAAATCCACAAATATGATCAGGGCTTGATCAGGGATTGATCAGGAAGCTTGATCAGGGCCTGATCAACAAACCTAATCAGGGCCTGGCTGTAAAATACTGATCAGAGCCTGGCTATAGAACCTGATCAGGGCCTGGCCGTAATCCTAGAATTTTGCGTTACATTACTGATCAGGGCCTGACCAGGCAGCCTAATAAGCACCTGATCAGGTGGTAAGGTTTGCTTGATCATGCCCTGATTGTGGCCTGACCGAAATTTCTACTCGGGCTGTTGAAGGTAGCCACTTACTTCGTTAGAAATAGGTTTCTGGTTAGAATTCGTCCGATCCGTCGTATTTATACACAGCAGAGAGACCCCCTACCACGTCGATAACTTAACGTAGGCGATGAACAAAACATTGGTAACGTAAGTCGCGTGTCTAATGACATAAGGACGTAAGCGCCATTATACGACGTTTTGCTGTTTATACTGGCATAAGCGCGTATAATTTTTTTTCACGCCAATCGCTCTGAATACGTTCGAAGCGGATAGATCAATTAAAATTACGAGATCAAAAAATGTAAGTGCAAAAGGTCGTAAGTTGGGCGGATACGACCTTCTGCTTTAAACTACCAATATTTTTTATTGAATTTTTTTAAATGTTCGTTCTTTCAATTCATCTTTGCGTTTTACGAGTTTTCATAACTATTTTGAAAAATCATGAAAAACTGAAAAAAAATCGAAATGGCGCTTATCACCTTCTGCTTTTATCTACCAGTATTTTTTATCCGATTTTTTCAAATGTTCGTTCTTTCAATTTATCTTTGCGTTTTACGAGTTTTTACAACTATTTGGAAAAATCATGAAAAATTGAAAAAAAATCAAAATGGCGCTTATGACCTTCTGCTTTTAACTACCAATATATTTTATCGAATCTTTTTAAATGATCGTTCTTTCAATTTATCTTTGCGTTTTACGAGTTTTTACAACTATTTGGAAAAATTATGAAAAATTGAAAAAAATCAAAATGGCGCTTATGACCTTGTGCTTTTAACTACCAATATGTCTTAGCGAAACTTTTCAAATGGTCGTTCTTTCAATTTATCTTTGCGTTCTACGAGTTTTTATAACTATTTGGAAAAATCATGAAAAATTGAAAAAAATCCAAATGGCGCCTATAGTCGAAAGGCATTCGCCCCCCACTCCCGTTTCATGTAAAAATAAGCCTGGGAGGGAGAGAACGTATGCGATCTCGACTGGACCTACAATTTTTTAACTTCCCGTTTCTCTGTTTTCAGAGAAAAAAGGAAGTTATTGTGATCACCCCGAAAATGAAAAGTCGAGTTTTTACTAAATCTCCACATTTCGAGGTCCAAAGAATCACCTCCGACTATTTTCAGTTTGACGTCTGGGTGTGTGTGTGTATGTGTGTGTGTATGTGTGTGTGTATGTGTGTGTGTATGTGTGTGTGTATGTGTGTGTGTGTGTATGTGACCACATTTTTGTCCGCGCGATATCTCGAGAACGCGTGGTCGGATTTCGATCAACTTGGGCTCAATCGACGGGGCTTTTCTCAACTTAGAACTGATTAGATTTTGGCTTTGATCGGATTAGTAGTTTTTGAAGTATTCAAATAACAAAATTCTAAAAAACGCAACAAAAATGACGATATCTTGAGAACGAATCAACGGATTTCAGTGAAATTTGGTACCATATGGTTTTTTTGATCGCTGATCACGAATCTGAAGTCAGTTTTGCAAAATTTTTATTTGGCGTATTCGATGTGCTGCAAAAAAACTAAAAACATTTGGATTTGGATGAAACTAATTGGTACTCGTAGGTTTTTTGGGTCACTGATCACGAATCTGAAGTCAGATTAGCGAAATTCAAAATGGCGAGTCCGATTTGCTGGGAAAAATACTAAAAACATTCGAAATCTTACGGAAATTTGTACTCGAAGGTTTTTTGAACCGCTGATCAAGAATCTGAGGTCAGATTTACAAATTTCAAAATAGCTGAGAATAAAATAAATAACGGGAAGTTCGAAGGCTGGCTCATAGTCAGCCCAAACCCGCTTGTTATACGGTGGGTTCCGAACCACCAGAGTCGCAGAATTGAGCACTTGAAAACCTTTGCTCTCGACAAAATTTCAGAGGTGCCCGCTCGGGATTTGAACACAAGCCTCCCGGGTGGGAGTCTGTGTGCTTATCCACTGAGCCACTGCGACTCCTGATAGATTTCAGTATTGCAATAATATTTCTAATGGTACGATTGTTTCCAACTTACTAGGGGCCGCGATAGCTTCATTCAAAATCGCATGGACTTGGTTCGCGATTACGTTGAATGCTTTAACAATTTGGATCACACCAGCGCTGTTCTGAAGGCTGGTATCTGGAAATTGAAAGATACCTTAATAACTTAGACAATTTTCAAGTGCTGATTGAGGCGCGATATTCTAGATGGGCAAAATCGTCTTCAACTCACCTCCGGCTCTCCTTCCAGTTGTTTCCAAATAGGTTGCCATATTGGATATTACAGGGTTGACAGAACCTGAAATTGGAATACAGAGGTTATGATCAAGTCGTCTTCGACTCTCACTCAGTTTTAAAAACAGCTGGATGAAAATCAAGCTAGGCTTGATGTACTTTTCGAATGAGTGTCACTTACTCGCGAATCCGGCAGCAATTTCTGCTGTGTTTCCTGAAAATAAAATGGGCGTATCATGACAGAGTGGAAATTCACCCATTGAGGCATGATATAATGGCAATAAGTGAAAAAAAATAATGAAATATGAAGAATCAAAATAGTAAATCTCGGTCAATTAAAACAATTTCTCGACTTCACCCTGATATGTGAAGCGAACAGTAGATCACAAAAACATTTTTAAAAGGTAAAAGTCGTCTTCAACTCACCCCCGTTACCCCCTAGGATAGCAGCTACAGCGTCTCCGAAATGGTCTCCGGCACGCGTCAAAGTATCTGAAATAGAAATAGAGAGGTCCTGAATATTAAACGGAATGATTTTCCAGAATACGGAGACAAAGATAATTCGAGCGTTTTGGTAGACGTATAAATTGGTCAAGTAAGTGTATCCACTCATCACTTACTAAGGTCTTCGTCGGTCAGGTGGAAAGTGTTATCTGCGAAATAAAATAGGTACATCATGACACTATTGTACTTTGTCAATATTTGACGCATGCCTCAGTAGCTATTCGCGCTGCTCACGACCGATGGCGGCGCTAGCATCGGGCCGTCACGTGGTTTGAAAAGAGTCCCCAAAAACCAATGGGGAAGTCACCTTCAAAGAATCTGAATTGTGACATATTTATAGAACGAGATCCCACTGCGCGGGATAAAAAACTATGTAACATACTAAAAATATATGAGAATTGATATTTTCAAACACTGTCACAGTCAATTATTTAAAATACTGGTGTTCGACTGAGCATGATTTCCTATGCTTTAGCATACGGAATTCGACAGGGGACTCTTTTGAATGGTTCTTGTTACTGCCGCGTGGCGCTTTTCATTTCGTGAGCAACGCGAATGACTTGAATGTCTTCATTGGGTGACATTGTTTTCAACTTACTGCCGGACATCTTTGTAACAGTATCCGCAAGTTTTAACAGTTGGTTTTTGACAGATTTCACGCGAGCTGGAACTTAAGTAAAGAGGACTGTGATTAAGTCGTCATTCCGCGGTGCTCGACTCGCTTGAGCTAAATTCGAACAACAAGTGAATATCTGTCACTATCGAAAATCTCTGTATCTTTAACTCACTGTTGTTGGTAGCCTGGTTTGGCTGGGCTCCTGAAACAAAAATCAGGATGTCATGACAATACTTGACGATTTGAGTGAAACCTGACATGTTGAAAATGGTTTGAACATTCCGTGTAGCATAAAATGTAGAGAATAAAATGGTTCCAAACAAAGAGCATAACGTTCAAAAAACACATTTTATCTATATCGTGATGACGTACGCATAGTTTTCATTTTTAACGATTTGATGAATCTTACCACCTGCAGAACATACGTGCTACAAAATGTTAAGTGTGCTGTTAAATATTTCGTGACACAACACTTCAAAAGTTGATTGCTCTTGATATACATAAGTTCGACGAATGGTCGATTTTCCACTTCAGTACCATTTTACGGTTTGAAATTTTACTTCCTATGATACTAAAATGTAGGCATAACGATTCGATAAGTCTGCAGAATAATTGCTGCAAAATAAGTATACTAGTCCAGTCAATCTAGACTTTTTTTACATGGTGTATAGAAAATTTCTTCTCAGGGCATGAAAGTTACACCAATCGATAGATAAAGGTCCCCTTATGACTATATCAAAATTTACTTTCGCCAATTTCAGGGCGAGATTAGTAATTAATGAAAAACAATCGGAAATTTGCGGCCCACCGACTTTTGCCGGCCCTTGCTCGAATGATACTGAGTCGATGAAGGAAATGAAATTACCAATTTGTAGCGCCGGTAAATTAAGGAGGTTCGTCAGTGCCCGCGAGAGGCGGGCGGTGAGAGGGGAAAGCCTATGCTTATACACAGGGGCTCCGGGCCAATACCACTCACAGGAATCAAAATTTCGTATTTACAAAAACCATGTACATTTGTATATGGCACGGGAAAAGTATAAATGTTATTTGATTTTACACTTTTTACGCGAAATAAATAATTGCCAAGTGGAAATAAATGTTAATAATTGAGTTTCAAACATTATATATTTCAAGTCGAACAACGGCAACAGCGCAGCCGATAGCAAGTTGGCGAGACTGCTACGTCGACTGCTATGGACTCGCAGGCCGGTTGCATGTTTACATACGGACCGGTATAGAAAGTACTTCATCCACGAATAACGCAATGATATCATGACAACTGACAGTTAATTACTAATTACAACAATGACCAAAATAATAACAAAAATTAGGAAATCAAAAGTTTCCGTTGGGATTTATTTATACGAATTTTGAATATCTTTGAATGTTCGCGCCCCAGTTCGCACGTAATATTTCTAACCCCAACGCCGCGTCATGTCGGGTTCATTGAGTGCGGTGTTTCCAAGCTTCACACGGGCCTCGCCGACTTCGAGCGAAACGTATACACTTTGACTATTATTTTCACTTATTATTTACAAACGCGCTGGTCGAATTCTTCCATCTTCCGTTATTATCTTCGTGAAGGTTCATTGCATCATTTCCATATTTTTTTGTTCAAGTCCTAAAGCGGTTTTCTACGTTATCCGGGTTATACGTATCATTTCGACCGAACTCCCGTAAGAACCCGTGTATAAGGAGCTAAATTCATCAATTATTTTCTCGTAAACGGGCTGGTCAAAAATTTTGAAATTATTTCAGCGATTGTATTACGTTCACAGGAACCCATACAAAAAATTTCAACCAATCCGTGAACTAATGCATTCACTGACGAACCTCCTTAATATCAGATTCAACTGAAAAGTGAGGGAAAAGATGCATTGTTAATTTACTATAATTATTTTAAGTGATTTCTGAGCGTTTTCCGACAAGGCATCAGCTGATCGTTCCGTCGTTCCCATGGCGTCTGCGCCTGGGTCACGTGACACGCAGCGTAGCGGTGTGTGGTTCGAATTGAATTACCGCGCGCGTTGCGGGTCACGAGACCCAGGCACAGATGCCATGGGAACGACGGAACGATCAGCTGACGCCTTGTCGGAAAATGCTCAGAAATGGCTTAAGATAATTATAGTAAATTAACAGTGCCTATTTTCCCATATTGTTCAGTTGAATCTGATACTAATTTACCGGTGCTACAAATTGGTAATTTCATTTCCGTCAATAACTCAGTAACATTCGAACGAGGGCCGGCGAAAGTCGATTGGCCGCAAATTTCCGATTGATTTTCATTAAGTACTAATCTTGCCCTGAAATTGGCGAGGATACATTTTGATATAGTCATAAGGGGACCTTCATCTATCGATTGGTGTAACTTTCATGCCCTGAGAAGAAATTTCCTATGCAAAGTCTAATTTTACTGGACTATACCGTTAAATATTTCGAGACACAATACTCGAAAAATTGATTCTGCGGTGTTCGACTCGCTTGAGCTAAATTCGAACAACAAGTGAATATCTGTCACCATCGAAAATCTCTGTATCTTTAACTTACGGTTGATTTTGTTACGGCTAGCGGGTGGGCGGCCTCCTGAAACAAAAATCAGGATATCATGACAATACTTGACGAATCGAGTGGAACCTGACATGTTGAAAATGGTTTGAACATTCCGTGTAGCATAAAATGTAGAGAATAAAATGGTTCCAAACAAAGAGTATAACGTTCAAAAAACACATTTTATCTACATATATCGTGATGACGTACGCATAGTTTTTATTTTTAACGATTCAATGAATCTTACCACCTGCAGAACATACATGCTACAAAATGGCATAATGTCGTAAGCGCCGAAAACGCGATTTTGGTTATAGCAAAAGGTCATATAATTTTTTTTTCACGCCATTCGCTCTGAAAACGGCCAAAACGTAAAGATCAATTGAAATTACGAGATCGAAAAATGTAAGTGCAAAAGGTAGTAAGTTAGGCGGATACGTCATTCTTTCATTACAATTTTTAAGGAATAATAAAAAACACCGTGAAGGCAAAACGTCGTAAGGGCCATTTTTTTAATGAATTTTAATGATCTTTCCAAATAGTTGTAAAAACTCGTAAAATGCAAAGATAAATTGAAAGAACGACCATTTAAAAAAAATCGATAAATATATTGGTAGTTAAAAGCAGAAGGTCGTATCCGCCCAACTTATGACCTTTTGCACTTACATTTTTCGATCTCGTAATTTCAATTGATCTATACGTTTCGAACGTTTTCAGAACGGTTGGCGTGAAAAAAAAAAAATTATACGACTTTATGCCATTATAAACAGCAAAATGTCGTATAATGGCGTTTACGTCCTTATGTCATTAGACACGCGATATTTCGGGACACAACACTTCAAAAGTTGATTGCTTTCGACATACGTCCATGAATTCCAGTTTGGCTGTTGGAATTGAAATCAATGATTCAAATATTCTCAGTTTGAATATTGTATCCTTCTTGTATCGAGAATATTTTACTCCTTGTTGCAAAAATATTTTTACGTTTATCCACAGAACAGGTTTTTTTCACCTGTTGATGATATGTGTGAATAATTGCAATGCTCATGTGGAAGCTATCGAATCACTTGACTCTCAATTAGTTTTTTTTACGTTATTCTCACTTATATGTATATATTTTTTAGCGTACCCGATTGAAATAAGCATAAGTGAGGTTTCATTGTATTGCAAAATAGAACAGTCGAGCATGTGCTATTGTTCTGTAACTTACCGCTGGCAACACCCACGCACACCAATGAGGCGACAAGAAGACAGAAGATCTTGTTCATGTTGAAGGTAGCCACTTACTTCGTTAGAAATAGGTTTCTGGTTAGAATTCATCCGATCCGTCGTATTTATACACAGCAGAGAGACCCCCTACCACCTCAATAACTTAACGTAGGCGATGAACAAAACATTGGTAACGTATGTCGCGTGTCTAATGACATAAGGACGTAAGCGCCATTATACGACGTTTTGCTGTTTATACTGGCATAAACGCGTATAATTTTTTTTTTAACGCCAATCGCTCTGAATACTTTCGAAGCGGATAGATCAATTAAAATGACGAGATCGAAAAATGTAAGTGCAAAAGGTCGTAAGTTGGACGGATACGACCTTCTGCTTTTAACTACCAATATTTTTTATCGAATTTTTTTAAATAGTCGTTCTTTCAATTTATCTTTTTGTTTTACGAGTTTTTACAGCTATTAAAAAAAAAATCATGAGTAATAAAAAAATCAAAATGGCGCTTACAACCTTCTACGTCTAACTACCAATATTTTTCATCGAATTTTTTTAAATGGTCGTTCATTCAATTTATCTTTGCGTTTTACGAGTTTTTACAGCTATTTAAAAAAATCATGAGAAATAATAAAAATCAAAATCGCGCTTGCGACCTTGTACTTTTAACTACCAATATTTTTTATCGAATCTTTTTAAATTCTTTTAATTTATCTCTGCGTTTTACGAGTCTTTACAACTATTTTGAAAAATCATGCAAAACTGAAAAAAATCGAAATGGAGCTTGTGACCTTCTGCTTTTATCTACCAGTATTTTTTATACAATTTTTTAAAATGTTTGTTCTTTCAATTTATCTTTGCGTTTTACGAGTTTTTACAGCTATTTAAAAAAAATCATGAGAAATAAAAATTTCAAAATTGCGCTTACGACCTTTTGCTTTCAACTACCAACATTTTTTATCAAATTTTTCTAAATGTTCGTTCTTTCAATTTATCTTTGCGTTTTACGAGTTTTTATAACTATTTGGAAAAATCATGAAAAACTGAAAAAAATCGAAATTGCGCTTATGACCTTCTGCTTTTAACTACCAGTATTTTTTATCGAATTTTTTTAAATGGTCGTTCTTTCAATTTATCTTTGCGTTTTACGAGTTTTTATAACTATTTGGAAAAATCATGAAAAATTGAAAAAAATCCAAATGGCGCCTATAGTCGAAAGGCATTCGCCCCCCACTCCCGTTTCATGTAAAAATAAGCCTGGGAGGGAGAGAACGTATGCGATCTCGACTGGACCTACAATTTTTTATACGGTGGGTTCCGAACCACCAGAGTCGCAGAATTGAGCACTTGAAAACCTTTGCTCTCGACAAAATTTCAGAGGTGCCCGCTCGGGATTTGAACACAAGCCTCCCGGGTGGGAGTCTGTGTGCTTATCCACTGAGCCACTGCGACTCCTGATAGATCTCAGTATTGCAATAATATTTCTAATGGTACGATTGTGTTACGATCGCGCCTTGCACTATCGCACAGTGGTTCAGAACGGCCTAATCGCCGGCCAAAAGTCGAAAGGTGACGGTTAAAAGATCAATGTTTTTGAAATGGATTCTTGTAGGGAAGTGTTTGGGGCATACAAATTGCATAGGCTTAGGTCGAAACATTGTATACCTGCTTCCCTGTGCCAGTCGAAAGTTGCCTCTCGTGGAGACAGGCACGCCCCGCGTCGCTTCACAGTTTTGCGGCGTTCCACAAAATAGTGCATAACTAAAAAACTACGTGAACGATTTCAATTTTTCAAAATGGAAAATGTTCATCAAGGTATGTAGAAACTTTCATGTACTTCAATGTTCCAGAATATTTGTTGTTATTTATGAAACGTTACGCTAACGGTAGCCGTGATTTTCATAATTTTTCGCTTTCTATTAAATACATTTTTAGAGCTACAAAAAAATTTTTAAACATTTTAACTTTGGCATTGGCGCGGATATGTTCTTTGAACTATCTTTTATGGAATGTGTGAAAATCAGCTTGCCGTTTTTTGCCTTTTTTGGATAACAACAATTTTACTGTTACCGTGCGTACTGTCGCGCGCGTTACGCACTGTGACTAGCGATACTCCGCTCAACTTTCTATATCTGAGGCCCAGGTATAGAGGGTTTTTGTAGATATTTTCTATCTCTTTACAAGTATCCTGGAGATACACAATATATTCAACTATTCACGTTTCAACAGGAGGTACGTGCAAAGAAATCAACTGTACACGCCGAAATTTGTACTGTACACGCCGAAAACTGTACACGGCGCTACAGAACGAATGGGGTTCCCGTTTTGCGACGCAGATGGAAGTTCTAGAGAAACATTTCAGTGATTCCGAAGGATGTCCGGTCGTAATTTCAGACGAGGGACGAAAATTTTTGAGAAATATTCTGTTTTCTTTAAAAAAAAATGGCAGGATAGCCACAGAACACTGGAGCGCTTTGACGCCGCTCATGGAGAATGGCTGGACACGGTCGTAACTATCACGGTTTGTCTACTTTCCTGTTTCATATAGCATTAAAAATTTTCATTTAAACGGTTTTTTGATTTTCGAGCTAACGTTATTGCGATTTGTTGTAGAATGCTGATTTCGAAAACATGGATGTACCAACTTCGAGTTCTGACACATCAGGATCTGCTGAAAGCGTCAAATTTGGTAGACCCTCGTCAGACTTTTCATCATCCAGCGTACGAAGTAAGCGCCGAAAAGTCGATGATCTTCGGAGATCAACAAGTCCACGCGCATTGGCATTCGCAACGGAAATGAATCTTCGTGCTTCTGGGTCCTACGCTGCAGCAAAGGTGGTCAAGGATATTACAACCACTTCCCCTAGGCGAGCCTCTCGGTATCAGGAAGCATTTGCAAAAAGTTGTAGACCAGAACCTCAAGAAGTTAGCACAGATGTTGCTTTGAACTTGATAATAAGCGGTAAAATGACGAAAGATACGTACAATATGCTCCGGGAAGTAGCGAATGAAAACCGCAACGCGTCGGTTTTTCCCAGTTATCACAAAATATTAGCCGCTAAATCTCGTTGTTACCCACCAGAGTGTTCAATAAGTATAACGGAAACAAGTGCGGAAGTATCATTGCAGGCTCTACTAGATCATACCGCAGCTCGATTTTTTCAAGTACAATCTGATGTAATCAAAACACTCAATAGTTCCTTCACGAGTAATATGAAACTGATTTTAAAGTGGGGATGCGATGGTTCGTTGTCGCAGCAGTACAAACAAAAATTTAACGACAGCGACAGCTCTGACGCTCACGTATTTTTTACGTCCGTGGTTCCGTTACAATTGCTAGCTTCAGACGAAAAATCGGAGCAGCAGCTTGTCGTTTGGAAAAATCCAAGGCCTTCTTCACCCCGTTACTGCAGACCGTTGAGGTTGCAATTTTTGAAAGAAACTGTGCAGTCAACTGTTGATGAAAAAAGTATCGTTGATAAGCAGATAGCATCTCTCGTTACATTCAATACAGTGTTAGAGGGTACTAACGTTGAATTAAAATATGAATTATCATTTACAATGATAGATGGAAAGGTGAGAAATGCTGTGACTAACACTAAATCTGCGCAAAGGTGTTATTTATGCAATTTGACGTCGAAAGATTTCAACAACTTACAGTTGGTTGAACAAACAGAATGTGACAGCTCTAAACTGAATTTTGGAATTTCTTCCTTACACGCGTGGATAAGGTTTATGGAGTGGATGCTTGATATTGCATATAAATTAAATGACGGAAAGAGTAAACCCTAGTGAAAAAGTTCACGTCATAAATGTCATGAAAAAGTATGTAATTAATCATGTGGTAAATCGTATGCTGTTATGAAAGATTTCAGGTTCACATTTATTACCTGATTTATCATATGATTTATCATGTGATTTTTTACATGGGTCTACTTTTTTTGTGTAAAATGCATACTTAATTTTATAATTTATCATATGATTTCTTACATGATGATATTTTACGATGGAAGAAGAAAAAAAGTTGAACCTAGGCTGGGATCGAACCGACGACCGTCGGATTCGGAAGCAGACACGCTACCGACCGCGCTACGACACTTGATATGATATGTATACAGTCTGAGACTTATCAACCTCAGCCGATACAAAGGAACTTGAATTCAACTTCCAATCACATCAAAGCTATAAACCAAAACCTGTGACTATCTTACATCAGAGGGCGTAGCTCAGACGGTAGCGTGTCTGCTTCCGAATCCGACGGCCGTCGGTTCGATCTCAGCCCAGGTTCAACTTTTTTTCTTCTTCCCTCGTAAAATATCATCATGTAAGAAATCATATGATGAATTATAAAATTAAGTATGCATTTTACACAAAAAAAGTAGACCCATGTAAGAAATCACATGATAAATCATACGATAAATCAGGTAATAAATGTGAACCTGAAATCTTTCATAACAGCATACGATTTACCACATGATTAATTACATACTTTTTCATGACATTTATGACGTGAACTTTTTCACTAGGGAATGGCAGGCGCGATCAGTCGAAGAAAAGAAAGCAGTTAGCGATCGTAAGCAACAAATCCAAAATAAATTCAAAGCTGCTCTAGGTTTGAATATTGATATGCCTAAGCAAGGATTTGGCAGTACAAACGACGGCAATACAGCCCGACGTTTCTTTGAGAACCCTGCCTTAACAGCAGAAATTTTGAATTTGGACGAAAAATTCGTAGCGAGTTGCAAGGTCATGTTGCAGACAATGGCAAGCGGTTTCGCCGTACATATCGAGAAGTTCAGGGCTTACTGCTTAGACGTCGCGAAACGATATGTTGAGCTATATTCCTGGTACCCGATGCCAACATCGGTACATACCGTTTTAATCCACGGTTACGAGATAATAGAGGCGGGTGCCTTACCAATCGGACAACTTTCCGAAGACGCGCAAGAAGCCAGGAACAAAGACATTCGTCGGTATCGCGAAAATTTTGCTCGCAAATGTGCGCGACAGAAGACAATGTCTGACGTTTTTCGTCAGCTTCTTGCCTCCTCGGACCCATGCATAACGAGTTTTCAAAAATTGAAAATGAAGAATGGTGCACCATTACCTCCTGAAGTAATAGAACTTTTAACAGAACCAGAAGGTAATCTCACAAACAGTGACTCACCTGCGCCGGTAGAAACCGATATATCTGATTAATATGATCTGGATTTTGATTTTTAATAACGTTTTGTACGTTTTTAATAATGATTTTGATTCCTCATAATGTATTATCTACGTCCCGTGTAGAAATTTGATCGTGGCGCTGGTCGGGTTCTAGATAGGTGGCCAGATTACAAATGTGGCCCCTATATGGCTGAACTGTGGCAGCCTGTTAGGATTCTGGCCAAATGTCCCACCTTTAGGTACTGCGCCCGATTGGGGACTAATCGGGCCAGCAGTATCGCGCCCGATTCGCGCCACAACTTCTGCCACGACTGTGCCTGAACTGCCCACATTCTACAAATCTGGATGTTTTGGATATATACACAATTAAAATATTCGGTTTTCGGAAACTCAGTGTCAACTATTTATTGCTGATCAATACCAATATTTTGTAGATTCGTGACCATGGGAGTTCAATAATGATGTTTTTAGTCGGAGAAGGTCATTTCAGAAACCATTTTTTTATTCAAAAAGGGCGACGTGCCGGCCATCTTCAGGCTATAAAAACCATACAATTTTCTTATAAATATGTTAGATAATATGTGGTCAGGTCGACCAACTGCCTATAATTTATAATTATCATGCAAAAGAGAAGAAAAGACTAAAGTTTAACAAATAAGGCAACTTACATTTGACTATCCTTATAATACGTGTTCGTTACATGACGACAGTACAGGAAGTGAAGAAATTGGTTTATTATCCGAGGTTTAGATGGATCGATATCGATCGGGTAGTGGATACACTATCGATAATCGATATTGATTCTTAGCGGGAGATTCAATTCAAAATTTGCGAATATAAATGGCTCAGGTTTTGGATGTCTGATCTTTTGTTGACTGTATTGTTTTTGGTGATATTGATCATCTCTTTCATTAGTCTTTTATGCCAATTATTTTCACTCTCTAGTACTTGTGCATTCTCAAAATCAAAGGTATGTCCCTTAGTTAAAGTGTGGTGAGCTAGAGCTGATTTGTTAATGTCCTTGGTTTTAACATCATATTTATGTCCGTTTATGCGTTTTCTAAGGTGTTGTTTAGATTGGCCTACATAGCATTTAGGACAGTCTTTGCAATCGATTTTATAGATGGTATTAATTTTATCTAAGGTGGGTACCTTTGATTTGAGAGTGGTAAATAAGCTGGATGTGTTATGAGAAACTTCGTGAGCAACGGATATTCCCTCTTTACCCAAAATGTGACGAATACGAGATGAGAGACCTTCAACATAAGGGATTGAGCATACAATTTTGTTGTTATTATCGTCTGTTTGATTCCAGTTGATGCTATTGTACCATTTGTGTACCCTTTCCTTTTTTGTTTCATTTATAAGTTTGAGGGGATATCCATTGCTGACTAGAGTTTCTGTTACAAGTTTGATGTTATGTTTTCGGAACCTTGGATGAGATAGTCCAATACATCTATCAAAAAGGCCAATTACGACACTTTTTTTAAATTCCATTGGATGTTTTGAGGTGTACTGTAGATATCTTCCGGACCATGTATCTTTCCTGTGCCAATCTGTTATGATATGATTTTGATCATTGATTACAAGTGTGTCAAGAAAGCTAATTTTGTTGTTGTTTTCCAGTTCATAAGTGAAATTGAGTCTAGGGTGATAGTTGTTGAAACTCTGTAGTAAAACGTCGATGTTGTCTTTGTGTACACATGTAATAATGTCGTCTACATATCTTTTGTAAAATGGCAGGGCGAACGGTAGTTTTTTTATGACTTGTTGCTCTAAATTTTCCATGACCAAGTTTGCTACAACCGGGCTGATGGGGGAGCCCATAGCTACTCCAAAGATTTGTTTGTAGTGTTTGTCTTCATGGATAAAAAAGGTGGAATTTAAGCATAGTTTCACCGCATCAATAAAGTCTTTCTTTTGTATGATGGTGTGTTGTTTTATGGAGTCCCAATTTTTTCCTATTACCGCCAGTGCCAGATTGGTGGGGATATTAGTATATAACGATGTTACGTCTAAGGATAATAATACATGGTCCGGAGGAATGACGTCGCCCTTTTTGAATAAAAAAATGGTTTCTGAAATGACCTTCTCCGACTAAAAACATCATTATTAATACCAATATTGTTACAATATATCAATAGAGTATCTTTACAGTCTTTTACGAACTAAAAATAATCAGTTATAATAAGGTTCGTGAGAGTATTCACTCACAATAGATAGCATCTTTTATACCTCGTAAAATGTTCGTCACGCTCTTGGTAACGTGATTATCACGATCGATGTAAAACAGCAGTGAGGCATCATAGAATAGTACACATATATTGTAAAGTATCAATGGATTTTTTGCTAATTATTCATTTTCAAATGATGAATGAAATTTACTACCATCAAACAACTACTGTGCAAGGAGCTAAAATTATGTTACAGTATAACTTTTTACTAACGTGAGTTTCAAATAAAACTTACACAGTGCTGTCGATACTCAGAATTCTTGAGTTTGTTATCAAACTCTTTGAATTCTTCGAGGGTTTTGAAAGGCAATTCTAATCCGATCCCCGAGAATGCCCTCGGTTTAGTGCTGGTTCCACCACAAGTTTTACCTTTTTCTATTGCTGCACACAAGTTATTAACAGCTCTAGTATTGTCCTTCAAGTCCATGCTGAGTCCTTTGAGAGCGGACAAAATCACTAAGGTATCTGAAATTAACAGCTATTATTTTAAAAGCAATTTGTCATTGAATTGTTTGAAATACTTTCGGTATAATTCTTCGTTGCTTTCCGCAGTGTATGAGAAACTTTTGAAAGTTCTCGATCGAAGCTTGAAGTCTTGAGTAAGTCGCGGACTTCCTTCTCTGGATATTGGCGCTCAGGAAGCTCTAAATTATAAATAATAAGTAAAATTAAAAAAAAATAATCAAAAGGATGGGTGATTTTATCAATTGGTGACAAACATTCTCCGAACCATTTTCGTTAGCAAGACGAAAAATTTTATTGGTTAATGGGCTTTGATTGAAATTAGACTAATACATACCCTGTATGTTATCAGAGGAATTCGGACCATCCTTCGTTGGACTTAGTGGTTCATCAAGTTAGAATTCAATTTCAAGATCGCCTGCTTCTTAAAAATGAAAAAAAGAATATCATTCAAACACAAACACTGCGTAAGGGGGTATATGGTTGTCAATCACTATGGGTCTTGAATCCAGTAAAAGTTGGAAAAAGAATAGAATCTTGGGCTATTCTTGCAATATCAAAAATTTAAATACCTCGTACGATATAGGAACCTTCAAGGAAATTTTCATTCAGAGCTGCTGCATTTTGTACAACATGATCAAAATCATCAAATGCGGCTCTGGAAGAGCTCGCAAGTAGCCTCACAGGTTCTTGTGACTTTTTTTCAGCGGCCGTCTTTGATGGCTGGAATGCTGAAATTCAAAATTATTTATCATTTAATAAACGCAACAGAATAATAAAAAAAAAAACGAACACTGTGATTAAACTTGAAACACTCGCATAATCTAAGTTACCCCTGTTTTTGTCAGATCTGGAAGAATCAGAATCTATATCTTTGACATTGAAATCTTTCTTTTTTCCCATGTCGTTTCTCTGATGCTGCCTCACAGGTTCTTGTGACTTTTTTTCAGCGGCCAACTTTGATGGCTTGAATGCTGAAATTCCAAATTATTCATCATTTGATAAACGCAACAGAATAATAAAGACAATGCGAACACTGTGATCAAAACTGAAGCATTCGTGTGATCCGAGTTACCTTTGGTTTGTCAGATCTTAATGAACCAGTACTTTTGAACTTTGGACAAGTCAAATTAGACAAGTCCAATTCAACAAGTCTAATTGGACAAGGCGCCGCAGTACAGATGCGAAGGTCCTGGTTCAAACCCGGGCCGAGGGAATTTTTACTCTATGAAAAAATTATGATTTTCTATTAATCAGTTTTTTCTGTCTCGCTGAGGTAGTACAGATTCTCGAATTGAGAAATTCTCCTCAGTAGAGTATTCATTGAATTAATTGGTTCGTTTGGTCCGATATATTCGAATGAGAATTTTTTTCAAGGTTTAATTCAACGCTATGTCAAATTGCATGCAACCTGTGATTCGAACACGGGACCCCATGCCGTGGGTTCCGTGCTAGAGCCACGGGTTTACGTGTAGTTGGATGCAGCCTTAATTTAATGAACGATCTGATACATACCGGCATGTCCAACCAATTCAACAGGGTATTCCGGCCAACCTGGCAATGGACTGCCTGCTGTTTTTATCAGCACTTCCAGTAGAGCCTGTTGACGTTTGGACGGTGGCGGTGGAAACTTTGTTACTGTTAGGCCCTTGTCAACATCATATCGGACCCAGTGACGTGGGACGCGATCAATGTCCACGAGAGAATCATCATTTTTTTGGTCACCGATGAATTTCAGTAATTGGTATTTCCGTATTACATTTTTCGGGTCTGACATCTGAATAGTAAATTATAATATACATCACATGATTTAGAATAAAAAAATCCAAACAGCACCGGCAAAAACTTTTTCTAGGTTATGTTGCACGGCGTAACATTCTCTGTAAGATTTCACGGTTTTTCGAAGTGATTTTAGATTTTGAGCTTGTTATTATCAACTTATTGTCAAATAACATTGTTTAAATGTACTTACTTCAACGAAAGTCGATGTTCTTCCGTCTTTTTTTCCAACAGTCAACAGGTGGTCTTGAATGCCCGAGAACAACGCGTACGTTTGACGTCAGACCACGTTTTCGGTCGGACTAACTTAACCTTCAAACTGAATAGCGTCCGATGGCCGCGCGCAAATTTGAATGATGATAAAATGTATGATCAACGATATGATAAAGATATGGAAAGATACGATCAAATAAAGTCGAATAAACCAACAAAATGCCTTCCTAATGAATATAATAAAGACGTAGTAAAGAACATTTTCTGTTGTATGATAGTTATTCCTAATTCCAAGATGTACTATATCTGCAATGTAGCCGAAAATCTTTAGATATTAAAAAACAGATGGGGGTACGGAAAATTACTATTGATGTAGAAGTGATAGCGCATACACCCTTTTTATACCATTTGGTTGAAGAGATAGACATAATTTCATCATTTTGGCGACTATAGAGTTAAGATCACAAGTTCCTACTACTGGTGACGGCTCTCTGCGAAGCTCCCACATTCGAATATGTTTCGAACTGCTTGGATATTTGTACAGAATATTTTTTTTTCCCACTTTTTACCTTCGATTCGAATCATGTCAGGATTTTTGGATACAACAATCATTCTGTCGATTTGCACGACCGTTGAATCTTTAAGAAGAATAACGTTATCCGGTACTTTATTTGTCAAAATACTCGAACGATATCTTACTCTTATTGCTTGTTCAATTCCATCATCACCAATTTTTGTTTTCAGTATTTGAAACTCATTTGGTATTTTCGGCCTTTTTGATTCAATCAATTGTTTCTCATGTATTCGTCGACAAACCTGAGATAGAGGACGGTGAGCGGTGCGTATGCATTTCTTAAGGTAGTTCTACAGGTACACGTATCAACCAAAAGTTCCGACCGCAGCGCACAGTGAAGCCCGCTTCTTACATGGTGCCGTCGGTTAAGAACTCTTGACAGAGCTTGTACACTCTGCCCGTCCTACACAATCACACCCCATGCATGGATAGGTCCCCTACACAAAGTTACCGCGCGCCGATCGCTTCGTCGCAGCGAACACAGTGCAACTGAGCGAGACAGAGAGTGTGTTTCGGTTCCGCGTCGAATAGAATTAATATTTTTCGTGAGTCGATATCTCCGAAACTAAGTGGTGGAAAATTACAATTTTTTTTTAAATTCATCCCACAATAGTACTGCATACACGAGTAGTTTTATTTGAAAATTGTAAGTTCCGTTTACCGTCTATAATGAAAAATGTGAACAAAGTCCTATCCGCTCCCGTGTTAGGTATGGGCGTCGCGTACAAAACGACCGATTTTTAATTGCAATTATCTCACAAACTAAGTGGTGGATTGAATTAAAAATCTAGGAATCGGTTCATGAAGGTTGTGTCTACACTATACTAAAATTTCAGGCAATTCGTAAGTAGTTCACAAAACTGTAGAACTACCTTAAGCTTGCCAAGTGAACTCTCACAAGGGTAAGCACTGACGCAGCTCAAAGAGCAACCCATATTCTTTGCGTCGTCAGCGACATGGATCAAGTTGTGAGTGTTCAATGAAAGTGAATTAGCACCGTATAACCTTTGTGAAGCAAGCACATATCTCTCCAAGTATAACTTTGCATAACGATTATACTTGAAAGCCCAATCTTTGGAACATAGGATCCGTGCTGCTACATGGAGTAGAAGGAAATGGTCATACAGTGCACTTGGTAGAATGTTCTTCAACACGATGGGACCAATATACAATAAAAACAGTCTAAACTCGGTGCACTTCCATTTTGCCAGATGGTAGATAGATTTAGGCTTCCTTTGAAATTCGCATGGTATTTGACTCCTCAAAGATAATATTCGTCTATCGACTTCTAATTTGCATCTTCGATTGAATCGAAGTTTGGAATCTCCAGCGGTCCAATACTCGAGTTCTTTTTTCATTGCCCCACCATCAAGCAAATGCAGCTTATCCAAGAGGAAAGTTTTCACCATGTCAATTGGAGGATCTATATCCAATAACGGACTCATTCCATGATGGTGATTAGCATCATCCAAGTTCCGAAAAGATTCGTTTGTTCTAAGTGGGTGGTCAACCTCAGGATAGGCTGTACAAAAACCTTTGTTTTTTTTCACCCGTTGTCCATGCACTGTACATCTCTCGCATGCGCTGTAGCCCCCGTGACATTTGACATTCTTCAGTAGTGCTCGTGCTGGACTATCGCAGACAAAACATTTTATGTTCACTTGATACGTCTTTCCATTTATGATAATCCCCTGTCTCTGAAGTTTATTGATTTCTTCAGTGAAAGCATGGAAATAATCCATCATGTCCTGCGGTTTAGCATCTCCGCAGTAACATGCTACGACGAATGGTTGGTGAATGTCTGTTTCTGGGCAATGCACCCTGCAGAGTATGGGCCAGAATTGTTTTGTACTCGAGTTGAAAATAGTCAATCCGTCGACATTGAATTGTAACGAAATTTCAGGTTCAGGATGTAATGCTTCAACTACACAATCCTGAAGCCCATTTTCTATGCCAAAGTAAACGAATTGACCATACTGCGTGTGATTTACAACATAGGGGCAAGAGTCTGTTTTCAGGAATGTTCTGGCCGATTTTGGTAAATTAGGCAGCAATCTTCTGCGCAAGATGGCCAACAATTTGTCGAGGTTTTTTTGAGCAACATTAGATTCGACAGCCCATCGTCTTAGTTCATCGTATTCGTCTGCCTCTAGCTCTTCCTCTGCAAACTCACTATCGTCAGAACCACTGTGGTCCTGCTCCTCTATAGACTCTGATCCGATACTCAGGTCCTCTTCTATTTCAGTTGCGTCACCTCCTCTTTCCTCTTGGATCTGGATTGGTCTGTCCCACTTAGATTCGAATCACTCCTGTTTTCTTCCATGTGTGTTACTTCAGGGTTGTTCCTTTCTTCTTCCAGGCCTACAACTCGGCATTCTCGAACTGGCGGTTCAGAACCATCTGCCATACGATAAAATATCATCATTGATTTGATAAAGATTTTTCAGTGTATTTACAATTGAAGGTGATTGAGTCCGGACTGATATCGAATTTCACCCACGTTTGTGACATTTCTGACCATCACTGTCAACGATTACAATGATCAATAGTAATGCTTGAATCCAATTTTTTTCTTTTCAACGCCGCTTACCTGATGAGTCTGTATCTGCTGGATCATGCGTCTCCAGATCCCGTAACACCGCCCTCGCAATTTCCCGTTGTCTTCGCTTCCTTTTGTTAGTGTTTTGTCTCCCCACTGCTCGTCTATCACTCATTTTTTAAGAATAATTGTGCACCACAATCAATGAACACTGCAGGTTACTACAATTAATCTACATAACCTCCAAATTTCCTGTAACTGCTGCTGACACAACCACCGCGTATTGCAATTAATTTTTCTGCCCTCCGGCCGGAAAGTGGCAACTTTCTGGCCGCTGCGCTAAACGAAGTTGCCGCTTTCCGGCTGCGTCGAGCAGAAAAATAGTATACACACCTTGGCCAGTAAATAAGAAAGCCTCAGATCACATGTTTGTCAGCCTCGGCTTCGCCTCGGCCAACAATTACATGTGATCTGAGACTTTTCTTACTTTACTGGCCTAGGTACGTAATATACTATATCCTGCTAGCCACGCTAGCCCCATAATCGGGCATGGCTAGGAACAATAAGTTGGCGGTGATGAGGCATCCATATTTGAACCAAAATGGAGTATACTCGGTATCTTGGGCAGTGACACTACGGCGCCACTTTAGAGCCTGGACAGTAGTGCAAGTTTGGCAAGCCACAAGTTTAACCGAATTATTCAGTCGTTGAGGCATGCCACGGTAGCGCCTATTCGGGACCCGGATAGTAGAGCAAGTTTGGCAAGCCACAGATTCGCCTCATATGGCCCATTTCAGTCTTAGGGCATGCCACGACAAATTTCTACACGGGGTGTGATGTAATAAACATTCAAAATATATTCTACAAAATTGTTTTTTATTTTGCAATTTCAAATGTTTTCAATCTGATATCAAATTAGTGATCAGCGGCCCCAAAAACCTTATAGAGGAAATTTTCAGACCGTTAAAGTGATTATTTTTCGAAAATGTCCGCCATTTTTGGTCCGCCATTTTGAATTTCATAATTTTGATATCAAATTCGTAATCAGCGGCCCCAAAAACCTTATAGAGGAAATTTTCAGACCGTTAAAGTGATTATTTTTCGAGATTGTCCGCCATTTTTGGTCCGCCATTTTGAATTTCATAATTTTGATGTCAGATTCGTAATCAGCGGCCCCAAAAACCTCATAGTCGAAATTTTCAGACCGTTAAAGTGATTATTTTTTGAAAATGTCCGCCATTTTTGGTCCGCCATTTTGAATTTCATAATTTTGATGTCAGATTCGTAATCAACGGCCCCAAAAACCTCATAGTCCAAATTTTCAGACCGTTCAAATGATTATTTTTCGAAAATGTCCGCCAATTTTGGTCCGCCATGTTGAATTTCATAATTTTGATGTCAGATTCGTAATCAGCGGTCCCAAAAACCTCATAGTCGAAATTTTCAGACCGTGAAAGTGATTATTTTTCGAAAATGTCCGCCATTTTTGGTCCGCCATTTTGAATTTCATAATTTTGATGTCAAATTCGTAATCAGCGACCCCAAAAACCTTATACAGTAATGCCCCTCAATAGTCAACCCCTCAATAGTCCATACCCCTCAATAGTCAACGAATTTCCCCTCTCGAGACCCCGAAATAGGCCACCGACGTTCTCCTTCCATAGTCCCGATTGCCCTGAGACCCTGTTCAGTGGCGCCTCTTAGAGCATGCGCACAACTGAGTTTCTCAGCAGACGAACATACATATGGCAGTTACAAACCTCCAAAAATGATAACATAACCTGCACAACGAAATCAAACTGAGACATGTGATACATAACCTCAATGATCTTACCATCAGTGGCGCATGCGCGGCCTACTACACTGTGTGTGTGTGTGAATTCCGTCTATTTGGGTGGGGATGCGGACTATTGCGGGGTGTGAAGGTCCCGAAGAGTTGACTATTGAGGGGCATTACTGTAATGGAAATTTTCGAATTATTATTCTTACTTTTCGACTTTTGGCCGGCGATTAGGCCGTTCTGAACCACTGTGTGGCGGTCTGTGTTCAAGTCCGTGCGTGGAACCTTTTTTTTTTTTGCTTATTCGTGAAATTTTTTGCTATGTGTGGTCTCACACTTACCATTACTACACTATTATTCTTATTTTTACTGAAGATTCAATTCTCAATTACTGGCATATATCCGGCATATATGCGATATATATAAACTATTAGATACATGTTAGTTATATGTGACATATATAAATATAAATATCGGCCAAAAATACCATATTTCGTATATATGTTGACATATATGTTCAACATATACACGACATGCTTTTTCGGCATATATATTTTTCCATGTGGGTGGGGGCCGTCACGTGTAACATCACGCCAGGCCCGTCATGCTGGGCCCGTCAGGCTCGAGGGGGGGGCGTCACGTCAGGCCCGTCATGCTAGGGCCGTCATGTCAGTCCCGTCACGCAGATTAGTTGCCATGGAGATTGGTTGCCATAGTGATCGTTGCTATGGAGATTGGTTTCCATGGTGATTGTTGCTATGGAGATTGGTTGCCATGGTGATTGGTTTCCATGGTGATTGTTGCTATGGAGATTGGTTGCCATGGTGATTGTTGCTATGGAGATTCGTTGCCACGGTGATCGTTGCTATGGAGATTGGTTGCCATGGTGATCATTGCTATGGAGATTGGTTTCCATGGTGATCATTGCTATGGAGATTGGTTGCCATGGTGATCGTTGCTACGGAGATTGGTTGCCATGGTGATCGTTCCCATGGAAATTGGTTGCCATGGGGATCGTTACTATGGATTGGTTGTCATGGTGATCGTTATTATAGAAATAGGTTGTCATGGCAATTTGTAGAGAGGGATTCCGGGTAATTCATGGGGGTTATAAGGAATTCCCGAATTAAATATTCTGATTGCGAAATTCGTTAAAGTGGTTTTTCAAACCAGCTTTTAGCGATGTTGGTTGGGAAGAAGCTAAAAGCGGTTCAATTTGAACCGTCTAGAAGAGGCAGTTTGTATTTTTCTGTTTCATAGGAAAAATATTGAAGAAAATAGGATATGGGATACAGTTTCGTATTCTGTTTCTTCGCCTACGCGCTCAGACTCGGACTCATCTCCCTCGCACCGACCCCATGGTGGATTCTTCCCATCGAATTTTTCATGCAGGGGATGTCCTACGCTCTTTGTTACACGACTATAGTTGCTTAAGCGAGCGCCATATCTCCCCCTGGTACCTCAGCCGCGGTTCAAGGCATTGTTGCGGGAATGGATGACGGCTTGGGTACGATAATGACGATTCTGAAACAATTGTCGCACTTATTTGATTGAAAATCGCAGAGAACTTTAATTGTTTTGATTACATTCTTTTGTATTCGGAATCTGTGTTGGGAGATGGAAAATTTATACGATACAGCGAATGAATATTTTCGAAATTGATTTTTATTGCTCACAATCTTATGCAGCTTTACATTATTCTCACTGGTATATACATATTCAGTAATCAATTGGAAGACGTGCTGGAAGAAAGTGGTAGTCTCTCGTCCAGCAGATGATTGACGTTCTCCCACAAAAAGTTCTTCAGATTAGCACAAGCGGTTCCGAATATTCCGCTCCGCGATAGCTGCTAAGAAGTGGCCTGCGAATAGATTCACCAAAATTAGCGAATAAATATATTCAGCATCTTCGTATCAGGTGCAAGTACTGTCGACGACACTCACCAATAGTCTCTTCCGCTGCTTCGGTTCAGCTGGACTGGCATGGGATTTATGATCGTGGAGGACTTCCTGAGAAAGTGAAATTACGATTCAATGGCAATTACCGGAACACATTAAAAGTATAATTTAAGAAATCATCATATTTTAGTTGATGTTGGAAATAATATAAAAAGTAAAAATATTCAGGAGCGTAGTTTAGCAGTACTAGACTGGCGGTACAATTGAAATCAGGGATCGAATGTTGAGTATCAAATACGTTTGCCTAACTGGAGGCTGAGGAAATAGATCAATTTATGAAAGCCTCATTGGAATTTGGTTTGTAGCACTAAAGCTGTAAAAGTAAAGTTCGGTTCGGGCTAGTCCCAGGCCTTTTTCTCCTCCTTTTCGGAGCTAATCGACCTCCAGTCTATGTTTGTGTTTTTGGTACTCTTCAGTTTATGTGTACCTCGTGGGTGGTATTGGTACTCTTTAGTGTATATGTACCGCGCGCCGTTCCCTATAGTCGAAACGCATTCGCCCCCCACTCCCGTTCTCATGTGAAAATAAGCCTGGGAGGGAGAGAACGTATGCGATCTCGACTGGACCTACAATTTTTTATACGGTGGGTTCCGAACCACCAGAGTCGCAGAATTGAGCACTTGAAAACTTTTTCTCTCAAAAAAATTTCAGAGGTGCCCGCTCGGGATTTGAACACAAGCCTTCCGGGTGGGAGGCTGTGTGCTTATCCACTGAGCCACTGCGACTCCTGATAGATCTCAGTATTGCAATAATATTTCTAATGGTACGATTGTTTCCAACTTACTAGGGGCAGCCGCGATAGCATCATTCAAAATCGCATTGACTTGGTTCGCGATTACGTTGAATTCTCTAACAATTTGGGTCACACCAGCGCTGTTCTGAGGGCTGGTATCTGGAAATTAAAAGATACCTCAATAACTTAGACAATTTTCAAGTGCTGATTGAGGCGCGATATTCTAGATGGGCACAATCGTCTTCAACTCACCTCCGGCTCTCCTTTCAGTTGTTTCCAAATGGGTTGCCATATTGGATATTAAAGGGTTGACAGAACCTGAAATTGGAATACAGAGGTTATGATCAAGTCGTCTTCGACTCTCACTCAGTTCTAACAACAGCTGGATGAAAATCAAGCTAGGCTTGATGTACTTTTCGAATGGGTGTCACTTACTCGCGAATCCGGCAGCAATTTCTGCTGTGTTTCCTGAAAATAAAATGGGCGTATCATGACAGAGTGGAAATTCACCCATTGAGGCACGATATAATGGCAATAAGTGAAAAAAAATAATGAAATATGAAGAATCAAAATAGTAAATCTCGGTCAATTAAAACAATTTCTCGACTTCACCCTGATATGTGAAGCGAACAGTAGATCACAAAAACATTTTTAAAGGGTAAAAGTCGTCTTCAACTCACCCCCGTTACCCCGTAGGATAGAAGCTACAGCGGCTGCGAATTCGTTTCCGGCACCCGTCAAAATATCTGAAATAGAAATAGAGAGGTCCTGAATATCAAACGGAATGATTTTCCAGAATACGGAGACAAAGATAATTCGAGCGTTTTCGAGTATAATTCGAGTATAATTCGAGTATAATTCGAGTAGACGTATAAATTGGTCAAGTAAGTGTATCCACTCATCACTTACTAAGGTCTTCGGTGGTGAGATGGAAAGCGTTATCTGCAAAATAAAATAGGTACATCGACACAGGAATCTTGGATGACAGGTCAGTTAAAAGTCAAAATATAGATAACGTTTCGGTCCAGGTGGGGACCCTCCTCAGATCGATCATTTAATACATCTGTTAGTATACAGTGAAAAAAATGATCAGAAACAAACCATCATTTTTATAACCTCAAATAAATTTAAACCTACCATAGAAAAAATTCTTAATTTAAGTGGAGGTTGGAGTATCCAAGGTGTGCAGGGTATGGGGTTGGATTTATAGCAATCCGGATAGCCCAAATCTCCATAGTTATTACAAACAAGTGCAAACAAGTATGACCAATTGACAGTTGAAGTAGTCAGAACAGAGACGTTGCAATACAATTATGGAGGCGAACCAGCATAACGTCAGGAAAGCAGGAATCAGTTATACTCAAAGAGATAGATAGAATTGATCAACAGAGACAATCAATTGCCACTCAGATGGTAGGAAATTTGCAGACAATTAGACAGTATCACTCGATAAGGTCTTAATACTTCTTGACCGCAGATGAGTCAATAGAGCTAAGATGTTCTACATCCTGTCTTAGATTAACAGCGGTTGAATGACCAACAATGTTGCACATTCCTAACAACAACCGTCTATATTTCCTGGGTTCTTGATCAAGAATAACAGTTCCGTCATAATTGAAGCTGTGGTCGTGTTCAATCATGTGCATAGTAAGGGCAGTATGCCTATCCACGGGTTCGTTGATGTTATTTTTATGCTCTTTTACTCTGGTTTTGATCTGTCTATAGGTCTGGCCGATGTATACTCCATTGCAGTCATTACATGGAATCTTATAGATTACGTTTGAACGTTTATCCATTGGTAGCACATCTTTACCCGAATCAAAGACAAAACTCAAGTCTCGATTGTTATTCCCGACAAATTTGATGTTGTGTTTGGCGAAGATTCTATTGAGCGATTCGAAAAGCCCAGCCACGTAAGGGATTGAGACGTATTTTTTCCTAGAATCACGGTCAGCAGTAATCGCACAATATCTTCGGTGTACATGTTGTTTAAGCGAACCAGGTGGATAGTCATTCATACGCAGTACATCAAAGATAAGGTCAAGGTTCTTCGGATGAAACTCAGGCTCACAAGGGGAACCCGCCTGAGTCGGGTGACCGATTCGAACGAAATTTATACCACAGGTAGGGTCCACCCAGGAGGTGCAAGTTATATCACCCAACTCTCAGCCGTTCTCGAGATAGAAAAAATCGATAATTTCCAAGTGTTCATATAGGGGAGACCGGGGCTAGTTGTCACACTTTTTATTCTCTGATTTTTAGAATTTTTCCAAATTTTTTTTTCGCAATTCTTGAAATGGGGTATTGTAGATGCATCCTTTGCGCACCTACAGAAAAATTTTGGTTATTCTAAAGCAAGTCCGAGTAGGTTTTTTCGAATTTTCAAAAAAATTCGCGGAGTGTGACAACTTGCCCCGAGGCGGGGTAAGTTGTCACAGACCCCGGGGTAAGTTGTCCCGAGTATTTTAAATGGCGAAAACGGGTTCATTGTATTGTCTCCTGGAAACCACGAAACAGTCAACCTACACTCCGAACACCCCACAAACCATGCGAAATCCCACCCAGACTCCGAGAATCTTGAGAAAGTTGACCTCAACTCAAAAAACCATGGTCAGTCAAAATGGGGTGAGTTTTTACACGTGACAACTTGCCCCAATAATTTTGTGACAACCTGCCCCAACCCGCTATTTTGTTTAAAAATTTGCGCATCTTGCTGACCCGCCATTCAAATATCAACAATATGTACATCAAATGAAAGCGTTAAGAATAACCTTTCCGAATATCGTGTAGCGAAATTTCTCAGGGCAGTCTAGAAAATGAGAAAAAACATATTAGAAGATGGAAAATAATTACTTTTCAGGTCCGATTTCAGTTTATCGATCACTGCGAGGCCGAATATGATGCGATATTCAATTCAACGACATTAGTTTGTTTCAAACATCGAACTACAACTTTGATCTATAGCACCGTTCGATACGTTATATAGCGGTGGAGATATGGACACTGTGACAACTAACCCGTATGACAACTAGCCCCGGTCTCCCCTACTATCCGTGCTCGACCGGATTCAACGAGCGCGTAGCGTAGTCGGCAACGTTTTCGCTTCGTAAGCGATGGATCACTGGATCCAATCTCGGCGCGTGCATTTTTTTTCCTTTTATTTTGTTTTTTTTTTTTCAATTTCGTCATTTCTACGGCTACTGCTTATGCAATCGCAATAATATTCACGCAAATGAATAAATGAATGAATATTCAACTGTGAAAAAGATACACCTTCGTGATTCCGATGTTTCGTTTTCCACGAATAAAACAGGTAGCTTCGCCCATACTATTCCAAGAAGTTTTGACCCATTCTGGCTGTGAATTAGGCCTGCAGAACTCGTTGGGGTTTGTCATTGGGACCTGTTCTGACCTGCTGAGGACAGCTGCATACGAACAAAAGATTTGGAATAGGCGGAACTGGGTCGCATGAGCCATGCAAGCCACATTCGCTTGTTTGACCTCGAGCTAGCAGCATCGTTATTGTGAAAAAATGTCCGACGATAAAAGTGAAGTGCCCGGTCCTTCAACAGCCGAAGACAGTGTATCTGATGTGGAGGCTCAAGATATTAAAGATTCAAAAGTATTGTTAAGGACGTTGCCTACCCCCACGAATACAGGCTCTCACTATATCGAATTTATCTACGATGTCATTCAATATATCGCAATTCTCTTTGAAGCATTTTGAAGACAAAAGAAGGATCTATGTCGTGACGTAGGCCGATTTTAGAATTTCGTTTTTAATTTTCCAAAAAAACGCTGTCCAAAGTAGGCTTTCTTTGCGACGTGCTACATCGAAGACTCGACCTTTATCGGAAAATCGGGCTACGTCACGAGATAGATGCATCCTTTACCTTCAATTTGAGCCCAAAATCAATACAATCGTACATAAGACTAGCGAGAAAACTTGTATGAGCCGAGGCAGAAATCGCGATTTTTCCGCCCAGAGCAGCCAATCCCGAGCGCCTATCCCTACTCCGTCGTAGCCCCGGGAGTCGGTCCCAACCGTTATCCCCTCCACTTTCGCGCGGGAAGCCAAATTCTCCCGCGCTGGCTCACTAGGCAACGTCCTTAAAATCTGCGTTCGTATATTGCGGACAACTTCTTGTGGAGAATGATCATATCTCGACGGAACCACCCACGGCAATCAAGCAAGAACACATCGAAATTGGCGAGAAAACGTTTCACAGTATACGGGACATAATTACAGAAAATAAACTTGTGACGGAGGACGAACTGATAACGTTCGACGAAATTCCTCAAGAAGGCTTATGGAAAGAGGTCAAAGAATCCGCATCGCAAGCATTGGCAACAACACGACGAAGACGACGATTACGAGCCACCCGAAAAAATGACGAAAGCCGAAAAAGACTTCATTCCCTTGGATTATAAAATAAAGGTGGTGAATCTGGCAAAAGCGAACCCAGGGTGGAGCCTGCAAACCCTACAAAGACGAGGAGCACATCGCCTCCAGAGAAAGGACGACTTGAAAAAATGGGAAGAGCAAATCAGAAGTGGTGGAACTACCAAGGACAAATATAATACAATTGATTCTTGGGTAAACGATCGTTTCACAGAAGCTCGAGAATGCAACCAGCAGGTAACTACGAGAAACCTACAGCAATGGGCACTAGCTGCTGCGAGCCAATTTCCTGATTTGAAATTCAAAGCTGGCCACACCTGGGCCGACCAATTCAAAGCAAGACATAAGATTCGCCAAAGGAAAATAAAAAAATTCGTATCAGAACGAGAAACCGTTACTATGGAGGAAACCCTGGCTGCAGCAGAAAACTTCAGGGTCCAGGCACGAGCGTTAATTCCGAATTATGACCAGGTTTCGTGATAAACACTGATCAAACAGGTATTTAAAAATATAATTGTATTACGTATACGACAAAAATTCCGTGTACATGATGTAATTATTCCGCTTCTTTTGTTTAGGGTGTCATACCAATCCACGTACAACAGAACACTAGTCGAGCGTGGGTCCAAAGTGGTCCTGGTGAAACGAAAAGACATGAATAAGGTGACGCATTCATACACGGCACAGTATGCAATGAGTCTATCGGGTAAACTACTTCCTACTGTCTACGTTTGCTTGCAAGAGACCACGGGCAAGTTTGGACCACGGGTCCTGACCACGGCTGAGAGTTGGGTGATATAACTTGCACCTGTTACACTCCTGGGTGGACCCTACCTGTGGTATAAATTTCGTTCGAATCGGTCACCCGACTCAGGCGGGTTCCCCTGGTCAGATAGCTTGATAGCACGGTCCACTAAGTTAAGGACAGTACCAATTTTATATGACATCGGGTGATGGGACAAGAAATTGAGATATCTTTGGGACCAAGTCGTCTTATGGAACCAATCAGTCTTGATGTGGCCGTTATCATTAATCACATTAACATCCAGGAAACTAATGCGATTCTCACGTTCAGTTTCACAAGTGAACTGCAACCGTGGATGGTAGCTGTTAAAAACATGTAAGACATGAATGATAGAATCACGCGGGACAGCCGTAAGGATATCATCGACATATCGAAGAAAGAACGGAAGCTCAAACTCAAGTTGGTCGATGCAAGACTTTTCTAGTGCGTCAATTACAAGGTCAGATAAAATTGGTGAAAGTGGGGACCCCATGGGGAGACCAAACTGTTGTGCATAAGTACGGTCATTAAACTTAAAAATTGCAGCCTTAAAGCATATATTGAGCCCTTTGATCAGCTCCACCTCCGTAACAGGAATGTTACTGCGTAATTGACTCCAACGTTTTTTTATGGCATCAATCACAAGATTGTGAGGTATATTAGTAAAATATTAGTAAAAAGCGAGACCACATCCAGCGAGATGAGGATGTAACCTGGTGGTAGGACAACATTCCTTATCCGCTCAACAAGGCGAAAACTATCCTTAACCCTAGATGCAGGTGGACTGACGTGAGGACTGATCCAATTATTCAATGTTCTCGCCAGAAAGTAAGTCGGGCTGTTGATAAACGAAACAATAATACGCATAGGTATCCCTTCTTTATGAATCTTGGGAAGGCCATAAGCCCGGGGAGGTACACAATCCCGTTTCGCTATTGAAAACCTGGTCTCTTTGGTGATACGCTTATTTTTCACCCATTCAGCAGTTAGATCACTGACCTCATCCTGGAGAGTGCGAGTTAGGTCGAACTTCACAATTTTATAAGTATTAGGATCAGAAAGCTGTTCATTCATTTTCTCGATGTACAAGGGCCTAGGAATAACCACAGTGGTATTACCTTTGTCAGCCTTAATAAACATCAGATCAGGATGGGCTTTACGAAAGTCCTTAGTATCCACAATTTGAGAGTTGAGATTTTTACAGTTGTTCGAGTCAGCAGATTTATTTTTGAATTTGTCGACTTCATTAACGAATTCAAGCCTGGCTTCATTTCTAGATTCCCAAGGAATATGTGAAATTTCCGACTCAAAGTGAGAGATGAGCTTATTAGCAGGAATCAAGCTTGGTTGAAGGGCAACCCAAATTTGGGGCCAAGTTGGGCAACCTCATTCTTGATCAAGAACCCAGGAAATATAAACGGTTGTTGTTAGAAATGTGCAACATTGTTGGTCATTCAACCGCTGTTAATCTAAGACAGGATGTAGAACATCTTAGCTCTATTTACTCATCTGCGGTCAAGAAGTATTAAGACCTTATCGAGTGATACTGTCTAATTGTCTGCAAATTTCTTACCATCTGAGTGGCAATTGATTGTCTCTGTTGATCAATTCTATCTATCTCTTTGAGTATAAGAGTTCCGGTTCGGTGCAACTGACAGGTAGCAGTACATAGGTATAGCTCCACAAGTTAGCTCAAAGTGCAGAGTGCTCGGTAAGATAAAGAAGACATTCTGCGAGACGCGACCAGAGGTCCAAGGTGACGTCGCAGAGACAGTATAAGTGGCAGTGAAAGTGGCTACACGGAGCAGCTGTGTCGAAAAACAGGGCGCTTAGAGGTTAGAAAAAAGAGCGGGAGAACGGACAGAGAGTGGGTTGGTCGGGGCATAGACTATGAGCAGCGGGGATAGTCGAGAGACATTCGAGACACCGGCAACCAGCTCGACTGTAGATAAAGTAGGGATCGGGAGCAACCCGCAGAGGGCGACACCAGACACTCCGACATCGAGCAGGGCGGTCCCGACGGAGGATAGGATAAAAGGGAGAGTAGGAAGACCGTCGAATGCATCTAGGTGGGAAGGGCTAAAGGAAAGGGCTAATAGCTGGAGCGGCGCTGAGAGAGATATAAGAGACTTTTGGCGTAAAGAAGGGTTGAACGACGCGGAAAGTCTGACACGTGCCGGGAAGAGGAAAAGCAGAGACAGCCCAGGCGAGGGTCCGCAGAAGGGATATAAGATCCCCTTCGTTTGCATGGGCAGGGACTCCCCCTTCTTTAGGAAGAGCACGGTCACCCCAAGGTCATCCGAGAAGAAAGAGGACAGCGAGATGCCGCTCGCCGAAGCGGGAGGCTCCGCAGACTCGGAAGCGAGGATAGAGGGCGCGGGGGCGACCAGCATGGAGCAGATGATGCATCTTATGCTAAAAAGGATGGACGAGACGTCCGCCACGCTGAAAGAGATGAAGGATGAAGCATGCAGGACAAGGGAGACCGACAGAAGAGTGGCGGAAGAGGGGCATAAGGTAATAAGAAACGAAATCGCAGGAATCGCAGCAAAGTTAGAGACTACGTGTGAGTCGTGGAGGGCTGAAAAAGCCGAACTGGAAGAGAGGGTTAGAAGAATGGAAAAGGAAAGAGAGGAATGGGCTGCCAAAGAGGATGATACGAGAAGGAGCTGGGAGAAGATGATTGAAGAAAAGGTGGATGAAGGCCTGGCGAAGCTGAACGCGAAAGTCGCAGAGAATGAAGGGATCCGCAGAAACTGGGAGAGTGCCGCGGAACGAATTGCTGTAGGTGGGGGGGCTCAAAACGAGGTGCTAAGAGTCGGCGAGATAGAATGGAAGCTAAGAAAGATGGAAGAAGCGAACGAACGTGCTGAGAAAGAGAAAAGAAGGAGGAATGTAATTGTTAGAGGCAAGGAGATCGACGAGGCTGAGCACAAAGAAAATGCTGCGAAAGAGGCTATCAACCTGGCGGCAGGTGAGAATATTGAGATAGAGGAGATACAAGAGATCCCCGGGGAAAGGGGGACCATGTTGCTAGTAAAGATAAAGACCTGGGGGCAAAAGCGGAAAGTCATGCAGGGGAAGAAGAAGAACCTTGCGGGACGCAAGGTGTATATTGACGACGACCTCACTAGAAACGAGAGGGCAATCCAAAAATCCCTGGCTAACAAAGCGAAAGTGTTACACACGATGGGACACAAGACTGGAACAAGTTATCGCAAGCTATGGGTAAACGATGGGTACAGCTGGAATGACGATCTGGGGACAGCAGGCACACAGTTTGACCAGCGGATCGCCGAATTCACGTCTAGGCCGGTAGGGGGTTCGGGAAACGGGATGGAGCAGTGAGCAAGGTGAGCGGCAAGGTGAGAGGGGTGTGCAAAGCGATCTTCTGGAATGTGGCGGGATGTAATAATAAGGATGAAGACTTCTGGGAATTCTTAGAGGAATTTGACGCTGTTGGGCTCTCGGAGACGTGGATCGAAGAAAAAGACTGGCCAAGATGGGAACGAAATCTACCTAAGGGATGGTCCTGGAAGTACCAGGCAGCGAAGAGGGAAGCGAGGAAAGGAAGGGCCAAGGGGGGTTTAATTACGGGGATAAGAAGCGAGCTTACGGTCACGAATGAGGTGGTAGCCGGGACGGAGGGCTTGCAGAAGAGGACGATGGTACTGGACGGGGAACCCTGGAGCTTCGTGACAGTCTACAATGGGGGAGGGAAGGCAGAGAAACTCGAGGACCTGGAAGAGCTGATAGGGGACGAGAGGTCAGAGGGGAAAATACTAATCGGTGGGGACTTCAACGCCAGAATAGGGGCTGAAGGGGGGAGAACAGAGGTAGACGGAGCAGGTGCGGGCCAGACAAGGGGGGCAGAAGACAAGGCGAGGAACGCAGAGGGCGAGGCACTCCTAGGCCTGTTGGCGCGAAGAGGATGGACGGTGCTGAACGGCAATGTGACGGGGGACGAGGACGGAGCTTTCACTTACAACAAAGGGGGACACAGGACCACGATCGATTATGTGCTTGTCAATGAAGAGACATGGGATGAAGTCAAAGGGCTAACGGTGGAAGTCAGAACAGAATCAGACCATCAACCACTGGTGGTGGAACTAAGCCGGAAAATCGCAAGGGACGAGGAGTCTAAAGAGAGAAGGAAAGTGCAAAGCTGGAGGGAGGAAGACGTGGAGCAGTTCAGGAGTGCGCTAGAAGCAACCGTCTGGCAGGAGAACGAGCCATGTCAAGGATGGAGTGAACTAAGCAGTGCGGTAAAAGAGGCGACAGTGTGGAAGGAGGTTAAAGGGCAGTGGAAGATCGGAAGGAACGCATGGTGGGATGGCGAGTGTCGCAGAAAGAAGAGGGATCTAAGGGTCCATCAGAGGAGAATAAAGAAGGGCGGAGGCAACAGGGAACAGGAGATGTTTAAAGTGGAAAGAAGAGAGTATAAGGAGCTTTGTGAAAGGAAAAAGAGGGAGTGGAAGAAAGCAGAGGAGGAAAAACTCGACAGCATTAGAACGGAAGCAGAGGCATGGGAGTTTATAAACGCCAGGAGGAAAAAGAAAACGGGAGTGAGTAATAACATAAAGGTAGAGGTATGGGTGGATTTCTTCAAAGACAGCCTCGAAGGAAAGAGCACGCGCCCAACGACAGAAGAAGGGGAGGGGGAGGAGGAGGGGAGAGGGGCCATAGGGGAGATTGCGGAACGTGAAGTGCAAGAACAAATCACGAAGATGAAGCTGAAGAAAGCGGCCGGAAGTGACGAAATAAGAAACGAAGCGTGGGTCTACGGGCAAGCGAAGCTAGGCAAAAAGCTATGGAAGGTGATCGCAGGGGTGTGGGCTGGTAAAGGATACCCAGAGGAATGGAGAGACGGAGTAATCGTCCCAGTACATAAGAAGGGCAGCACGGAGGAAGTTAAAAACTATAGAGGGATCACACTCACCCCAACAGCGTATAAGGTGTACGCCGCGATCCTAAATAACAGACTACTCAAAGAAATAGAAGACAGCAAGGGTTTCGAGGACACACAGGCCGGCTTCAGAAAAGGTAGGGGCACCCTCGATAACATATATGTCCTGAATCACATAATCCACAACAGGATAAGGAAACAAAGGGGAAAAGTATACCTAGTCTTCATAGATTTAAAGGCCACATTTGACAAACTCGACAGAGGAGTGCTGTGGAAAGCGATGGAGGAAATTAACGTCAGTCGGGACCTCATAGCAGCCGTGAAGGAGATCTATAAGGAAACGAGATGCAGGGTGAGGATTGGAGGTGAGACATCTGGCGTGTTTTGGGTGGACAAGGGGGTTAGACAAGGATGCCCGCTAAGCCCGACGCTCTTCAACATCTATGTGGCTGACCTAGAGAAGGTAATGAGAAGAGGACAAGATGGCGGAGTAGTCGTGGGTAGGGAGAAGATCTGGACCTTGGGGTACGCGGACGATATAGTCCTCATGGCGGAGTCACAAGAGGAGATGGAGGCAATGGTGAGGAGGGCGGAGAGGTATTTCGAGAGGAAAAAGCTAGTCGTAAATACCGAGAAAACCAAGGTAATGGTGTGTGGAAAAGGAGGGGGAAGAAGGAAGGAAACTAACTGGGTCTGGGGAAGCAGAGAGCTGGAGGAGACACGCACAATGGACTACCTCGGTTACAGGATCATGAGAAACGGGGGGACGAGCGAACATGTAAAAGAAAGGGTCAGGAAAGCGAGGGTGGCGATGGGCTGCATTTGGGGTATTGGCGAGAGGAACTTCAAAGCAGACATGAAGTGGCGGCTGAAGTTGTTCGATGCAATAATCAAGAGCATATTGCTATACGGGGTGGAAATTTGGGGGTGGGAGGAGAAAAAGGAGGTTGAGTCCTTGCAAGAAAGATACCTTAGGTGGATCTTAGGAGTAGAGCGCTCCACTCCCGGCTATATAGTCAGGGAAGAATTGAAAAGGGATGAAGTTAGAGTAACGGCGGGTAGCAGGGCATTGAAATTTGAAGAAAGAATCGAAAGCGAGGAACCGAAGAAATTACTAAGGGAGTGCAGAAGAGAGGCGACAAGAGACATCAGAGAGGGAGTAACGTCCAGGTGGACCAGGGAGAGGGAGAATTACCTGAACCGTTGCGGAGTAAGCTCAGCGTGGGTAGATGCAAGAAGGCAGCAAGCGGGGTCGGTTAGAGCAGAGCTGGAGGAGAGGGACAGAGACGGTCAGAGACAAGAGAGGAGGGCGATGATTAGTGAGTCGAGAAGCGCGGCCAGATACAACCTGGTGCGTACTGAGGGAATCCCAGAATATATAAGAAGCTACGGCGACAGGAGAGATGGAGGAATCAGAACGCTTGCGAGGCTGAGATGCGGGAATGAGGAAAACGCTAACAAATACTGGCTAGCGGAGAATGAGAGACGATGTAGAATCTGTGGAAACGAACCAGAGACACTGGAACACCTCACAAGTAATTGTGCGGAGGAACTGAGGTGGGCAGGTGGAGTAGCGGAGCTGTTAGACGAAGACGGAAGAGGTGCCGTTTGGGGCAAGAGACTGGAGCGGCTGAGAGGAGAGATAGTGAGGATGCGAGCAGAAGAGGGGGGGGGAGCGAGAGCTACGGGTGGGCCAGGACGGGCGGGCGGACGGGTGAGCCGCGGGGTTGACCCCTCACCTGTACGCTCGGACGGAGAGGGGACGGGGTGGAAAGGAGAGGGAAGCAAGTCCAGCAGGAGCGCAATAGCACCGGAGCTATATTAGTACCTGATTACTCGATCTAACTAATCTTATAAAAAGCCTAGGAGTATCGGAGGTTGTTGTTATTTTAATTTTATCTTTATTTTTTTTTTGTGTATGTTTATTTTGTTTTATTTTATTTCAGTTTATTTTGCTGTTTTCTCTGGTTAGTAGCTCAATTAATATATGTATATAGTGTTATATGAGTATATATTTATATGAGTCCTTATTTTATTTTAATAGGTTTATTTTGTATCTCATTTGTGGTAACCCAAAAGGTATAATAGTCACGGATCAGGGAGGGATCAGGGACGGCTACAAATTAATATTAAGACAGGATGTGATGTAATGAATGAAATGTATATTGAAGGGCTGACGCCTCGTGCAAGCCAAATAAAGAATACTACTACTACTTGTTATAACTATTATGTATGTTTATGTATGTTTATGTATGTTGTTTGTTTTGTTAATCTGGGGTGACCAGGCGCTCAGTCCATACGGACCATTGTGCCCGGGCCCTAATGGGCACCCTAAGTAGTAGGGAAGGACGTGAGGTCGGCCAGTTTGGCGAACCGAAGCAGCCTGCCCACGCCCATCTCCTCTATTTTCTCCTCGCCGGTGAAGTCGGTTCCCAGGGCCAGCCTCCGCGGGCCCACGAGACCGTCGCACCGCGCGATCAGGTGAAGGGGAGTCTCTTGCTCCTTCCCGCATCTCGTGCAGAGGGACCCTGCTCTGAGCCCCAGGTGTACGAGGTGCTTGCCTGTGTACCAGTGACCGGTGATGAGTCCTATAATAGTCCTCAACTCCGTCCTGTTCATCTTCGTGAGCGTGGACCCCAACTGGTGGGATGGCCCTCGGAAGAGGGCCCTCGTGTGAGCCATGCCTGGTGTGTTGGTCCAGAGGTCGACGAAGCGACCCTCCGCCCGTTCCTTGGATAGGCATTTTATGTGCCCTGTAGTTATGCCTGTTAGGCAACCCTCGTCGCATTCTCTACGGGAGGCTCCCTCCCTGGCCAAGTTGTGCGCTAGCTCGTTGCCCCGGATGCCGCTGTGTCCCGGCACCCAGAGCAGCTTGACGTGTTTCACGTGGTGGTTGGTTTATGTATGTTTATGTATGTTTATTTAATGTTCCCCTCGGGGTTACATGGTTTCCGTCTCCATAACTTCATCTAATACATTACTACTTACAATTAGACTAATTTACAAATTTTTTCAACTTATACATATCATACCTACATTTGTTATAACTATTATTATTCCGAATTATTTCGGTTTGAATTCCCGCTCAGCGGTCACAGCGCTGAACAAGGAACGGCGGTTCGTGAAACGCAGGACCGCGAGACGAAGGTTGGCAACAACTGTAAGCTTGGTTCCCGTTGCGCCCGCGCGTCTCAAGGGAGCGCTGCTCGGCCCGACACGCAACGCGAAACGATCCAACATGGCCGCGGCCAGTGCTTTATACCGAGAAAAATTACAGTCTTTTTTTGGAAACAATTTTTCGTCTTCATCGTTGAGTGAAATGAACAAGTTTTGCGATATATGTGAGTGGAATTATATTCCTGAGGGCGCTCAATGGTTCGTGTCCACCCTTGTGATGCGTAGTCGGTGATATCAGTGAAAACAAGTGACGGTCCCCACGCTTCGCGAAACAAAAAAGTCTTATTTTACTCGATTTTGGTGAGATACACGTTCATGCAGCTACCAATTTGATTACAAATCGTCTAAGGAAACCATTAAACACCCCCCCGTTCATATCAGGCGTCATTAGTTTTTAAATACGGAAATACTGAGCCCAGCATGCCCTTAATGAAGGCTTATGCAATGGGACTAGACTCTTGGTTCTAGAGCTAGGCAATACTGTTTTGCGGTGCGAAATTCTTTCAGGTGATAAGACTGGAGATATCGTCTACATAAATCGCATTACGTTATATTGCGAAAATGAATATCCGTTTATATTCAAGCGGCGACAGTTTCCAGTTAAAATAGCTTTTGCAATGACCATCAACAAATCACAAAGACAAACCTTCGAGAAGATTGGTATCGATCTTCGCAAAGACGTGTTCAATCACGGGCAATTGTATGTAGCTTTCTCAAGAGTACGATCGTGGAATGCTCTTAGAATTTATACAGCCACGCGACAAAAGAATAGAAGCACGGTCAAAAATTTTGTTTACAAAGAACTTTATGAATAAATCCGGTATTCAACTACGGTTGACTCATGACTGAATAAGTTCGGGATACAAAAGACAAAAAAAATACAAACACCGATGAGAAAATAGATTAGATTTAATTTTACACTCGTTGACGCATAATTACATAAACAATCATATTTATCTACAAATGTGCACGTTTAGTGTAACAAATTCAAGTACATCCAGAATTCTTTTGGCGATAGATCAATTACACGACAAGACATCACCTTGAATATTATTATACAGAATACATAATGATCTATTCTTGCCAATAGAATTGTTGAATATCAATCAAATAAACACACATCACCTTGAATATTATACGTTAATTTTGTATTTTCATCCCCCTAAATTGTTAATGAAAATACAAAATTGAGAAAATTTATTACAAATGTTATTAAATAAATCGGAAGTTGAAGTTTAGATTATAGATTGAACCATTATACAAACAAAGAGTTGATCCAGTTATTATTAAGTAATAATCAAGTGTTACGAATTTTACAGATAGAGCACATTATCGGGGCGGTCTTTGGAAAGTCCATCGCCAGCAAGTCCAATGAGGGAACCTTGGATCACGAAGTAACGGTTGGACCGACGACGACCGTAATTGTGTTTTAAATCGTGTTGTGCAATATTAACAAAAAATAACTAAAAGTTCAGTTCATTCATTCACTATACAGGATTTTTTTTTATTATATTGTCCACATTACTTAATAATTTGATCGTTGAATGAGAGTGCCATGAATTTGAAAATCTGCAAATCTGCAAGAGGTTTGTATATTTATGAAATAAAATGCACTGACACTGACTTCACATCAAATTAATAGAGAACATAAAAAAAAAAAAAAGTGAGTTAGTTTTTACTTGTAATCAAAATGAATGTGTTTTAGAGTAAATATGCTTTTGAATATTATGGAATTAATCAATTTTGCAATGGACACTTGCATTTCGGGTTACGGTTCTAGGCTGACTATAAGCCAGCTAAAACCTATCGATACCAATTTTAATCAAGATCCGAAAATATTTAGATCATTTTAAGATATTGGAAATATACCATTTCGAATTTTGAAAGCCTTACCTAAGATTCAGGTTCATGATCAGTAACCCGAAAAACCGTCGGGCACAAATTTTTATTCAAATCCGTTGTTCCGTTCTCTAGATATGATTTTTATCACATTGTTTGGAATTTTGTTCTTTGAATAACTCGAAAACAGCTACACCGATCGAAACCAAAACCTATTCAGCTTTAAAGTCGAAAAAGCCGCGTCGATTAAAACCAAGATCATAAATATCGGATGATTCGTTCAAGAGATATCGTCAGAGAGAAAAAAATGATCACACAAATATATACATACATACATGCACCAAGACGCCTAACTGAAAATGGTTAGACCTGATTCTCTAGACATCAAAACGTGGAGATTGAGTAAAAACTAAATTTTTCATTCTTGGCGTGATTGGGGGCAATAACTTTTTATTTTATGTGAGAACAGAGGAACGGGAAGTTAAAACTTACAGCGACTGCAAATGACTACCCCAACTACAGCCTAGAACTACTGCCACAAGGACTGATATGAAAAACAACAACAGGAAGGACAGAAAAAAGGAACCAAGAAAAAATACATTAACGTAATCAATTATACGGTGTATAATTTATGTCCATTAATAAATGTATTACACAACTGAAATAAAGTAGTACAGGATGAACACAGTAACATGGAAAATAGATAAATACTATTAGAATAGAACGGATTATGGATGTTAATGAGCCATAAACAAATCCTTTAACTTGAAACTCAAAATTAACAGAGAAAAATATACTGCATTTTATAATTCTATGTTTTACTTGTATTCTGTTGAGAAAAGAAAAAAAAAGAAGAATATTCTCAAATTACGAACTGAAACATTTTCGTATGTATTCTATCGATTTCGTAGAAATGTCACCGCATTCCATAACAGCAAACGTCCAGGATTTGACTGAAAAATAATTCTGTTTAGGTCGATAATCGACAAAATTCATTTATTCGAGTAGACATAGAAAATACCTCTATAGTGGCATCATACATCGGACTCAGCGCGTTTCGAAGGTAGAGGTAATGATCCTGATATTAGCTTCCCTGATGGGCCCGTCCAACGAAATTTTCGTTGGAGACTTGTTGAGGTAGTTGGAATACCGTTGTCGTTATATTGGGGAAATGTTGGGGTCGTTGGAATTGTGTTGGACCATTGTACTATCGTTGGAGGCGCGTTGGGGTTCAACTATCGTCGAGTTGGACGAGCGTTGAAACGTCGTTGAGTTATCAATCATAAAGGTTACGTTGACCTGTAGTAGAGGGGATGAGATGGTTCTATCCCTAGATCCCTGCACCGACATGGTTACCGACCGAGGGGTTCGCATCCGTGCTATTTACCGACCGTGGGTAAGTTACCACGGTGCCCCACTGTTACCGACCGATGGTTCGCACTATTTACCGACAGTGGGCGGGTTACCCAACAGATGGCGTCCCTAATTTCCCCGAGAGATGGCGCTCCTAATTCTTCATTCCCCAGATGGCGTCCCTAATTGTATGGCGTCTGTTTCACTGGTAGAGGGCGCCTACTTTACCGATACCCTGTAGAGGCTGCCTGTTTCACCGCTAGATGGTGCCGGGTCCCTACTCACCCCCGTAGAGGGCGCCTGCTTTGCCCGGCTCTTTGGGATAATTTATTTCCCACGCGGGCGGCTAAGATCAGAGGTATTGTTTCCAAGATTTTTTCAGGAAAATTTATTTCCCACGCGGGCGGCGGCAAAGATCAAAGGTTTTGTTTCCAAGAATTTTGGTGAATTTTTGCCCCACACATGTGGTGAGAGTCAAAGGTTTTGTCTCTGATTTCTTTTCCCACGGTAATATCAAAGGATTTTTCCATAAAAATAGCTAATTTACGACCTCAAGCCACACCTGCATGCGGCTTGACTCAAAGGGAGGTGATATTTTCTCACCCGATCTTTTTCCGGTTGCGCGACGAGACGGTTGACAGTTAGTCAACACCGCGAAGATAAAGCGAAGAGTAAGTGAAAGAGGCGGAGGTGGAAGTTAAAAAATGGTGGTGAGTGAAAGAGCGTAAGCGGAAAAGGACAGGGACTGAAATATACGGGGGGAGTGAAAGGTGGTGAGATTTCGGAGGGCACAAGAAGTAAGGGACAAGTGAGGTTAGGCAGCGCGGAAGACCGCGCACGCGCAAAGACGACGGAGTGTGAGACTACGCAAGTCAGGTACCAGTGGGTATCGAGAGCGATGGTAGTGACGCGGGACGAGGATTCGGGAAGGGGGAAGGGGAGAGCGGGGGGAACCGGGCGCGCGAGCGGTTCAAACCAGACGGAAGGTACGGGGGAGACCGAAACACGCATGACAGAAAACAAAGGCGCGCTGGGACGGCCGACCACGGCACAGGTGTTGGAGCGAGAGGGAGCGAAGATCTCACCAGCGATAGTAAAGTTCCTGGTGAGTAAAAAGAACGAGAGCAAAGGGAACACAGATGAGGAAGAAATGGAGCAAGGGGAAGCCGGAGGGGGGAACGAAACAGACGGGGGCTCGGTAGACAAGAAAAGGTTGAGGACGAGCGACGAAGAGGACGATGAGTCAGAGGGGTGGGAAGAAACAGGGAGAAGGGGAGGAAAGAGGCAGAATAAAAATAAGTCACCCAGAGAAAAAAGGAAGCAAGCGGAAAAAGAAGGAGAAGAGACGGTAGGAAGCTTGGGCAGAAGAATGGACGGCATGAGGGAGAGCATGGAGATCATGATGAAGTTCTTGACGGAGAAATTCAAAATACAAGAGAAAGGGATGAAAGTGGTTGAGGAAGACGGAAAGGAGACAAAAAGAGAAGTAGCGGGACTAGCAAAGAAGCTAGAAGCGTCGAACGAAACATGGAGGAGAGAAAAAACAGAACTAGAAGAGAGGATCAGAAAGCTGGAGAAAGAGAAAGAGGAATGGACCGAGAGAGAAAACAAGACGAGGAGAGAATGGGAGAGAAACATGGAAGAAAAACTGGATACCAAGATCCAGAAACAGGGAGATAAAGATCGCGAGGAAGAAGTGAAAAGAAGAAGATGAGAAGAGAAAGTGGAGGAAAAAGTAAAAAAGGGGGGCGGGAATCTAGAGGAGGGGAGGGTGAGAGGGATAGAAAGGAAGATCAGACAAATGGACGCCGAGATAGAGAAACAAAAGAGACTAAAGAGGAAGAGGAACGTAGTGGTCAGAGGTCGCGAAATAGACGAGGCGACGCGGGCGGAACAAGGCGAAAGTTGCTCTAAGAGCACTGAACACAGCAGCAGGAGGAACGATTGAAGCAGAGGACACACAGGTGATAGCAGGAGAGAGAGGGGGAATGGTGATAGTGAAGATAAAGACGTGGGAAGAAAAAAGAAGGGTAATGAAAGGAAAGAAAAATCTGAGTCCAAGAAAGATCTTCATAGACGACGACTTGACAAAAAGGGAGAGAGACATACAAAGAATGATAAGGGAAAGAGCGAGGGAACTGGAGAAAAGGGGACACGTAACCTCTACAGGCTACCAGAGAATGTGGATCGACGGAAAGAGACACGATTGGTGTGACTGGTCCGAAACAATAGGAGAAGACGTAGAAGCAGTAAGACAGCTGAGCCAGGGGGAAGGGGCAGGGGAGCAGTAAAGATGCTTTTCTGGAACGTGGCAGGATGCAGAAACAAGGACGAAGATTTTTCGGAGTTCGTGGAAGAATTTGACGCAGTAGGACTAACGGAGACATGGGTAGAGGGGAGAGAATGGGACAGCTGGGAGAGAAGACTGCCGAAGGGATGGAAGTGGAAACACTAAGCGGCGACTAGAGAGGCGACGAGAGGGAGGGCTATGGGGGGAATACTAACGGGAGTAAGAGACGAACTGAAAGAGGAAGAATGGGAAGAAGAAGAAAAAGAGGAAATACAGAAGAGGAACATAAGGGTAGGAAAAGAAAAATGGACGATAGTCACGCTGTACAACAAAGGGGGAAAGAAGGAGAAGCTGGAAGAATTAGCCAACCTGGTGGAAGAGGACGGGAGAGGCAAAAAGCTGATAATTGGGGGCGACTTCAATGCAAGGACAGGCAACGGGGGAAGCAGAGGGGCGGAAGGAGAGGAAAGGGGGGAGGAAGGAGGGAGGGGGACGAGAGATAAAGAAATAAACGTAGAAGGAGAGGCACTACTGGAGGCGGCAGCGGGGAATGGATGGACGATACTGAACGGAAACATGAACGGTGACGAGGAGGGGGCCTATACCTACGTAAAAGGGGCACACAAGTCGGTGATCGACTACGTACTGGTGAACGAGGAGGCGTGGGAGGAAATTCAGGAATTCAGGGTGGTAGACAGGACAGAATCGGATCACCAACCGGTAACAATGAGAACAACAGGGGAAATAAGGACAAAAGCAACAGAGAAAAAAACAACGCAGACACAGCTGTGGGGAGAAAAAGAGAGAGCAGAGTACAAAAAAAGGATCGGGGAGGCAGAATGGGGGGTAGAAGGAGCCTGGGAAGAACTTAGTAAAGTGATAAAAGGGGCAGCAGTAACAGGAACAAGGAAGACAGAATGGAAAACAGGAAGAAACGCTTGGTGGGACAAAGAATGCAAGAAAGAGAAAAGGGAACTCAGAAGAGGGGTACGCGGAGGCAAGGAGAAAGAAAAAGGAATACAACGAGAAGTGCGAAAACAAGAGGAAGGAATGGAAGAGGGAGGAAGAACGGAAGCTAGAGGCGATAAGATCGGAGACTGAGGCGTGGGAGTACGTAAACAAGTACAGAAAAAACAGAATAGGGGTGAGCGAAAAGATTTCAGAAGAAGAATGGTTAGAGTTTTTCATAGAGAGCCTGGAGGGCAGAAGGGAGAGACCAGCAGATGGAGAAAACAGAGACAGAAGAGAAGGGGTAGAAAGAAGTCAGATAACGAGAGCGGAAGTAGAAGAACAAATAAAGAAGCTAAAAGAGAAGAAAGCGCCAGGAGGAGACGAGATAAGAAACGAAGCCTGGATACACGGGGGAGGGAAAGTAGGGGATAAACTGTGGGAGGTAATAAAAAAGACATGGGAAGGGGGAGGATACCCGCAGGAGTGGAGGGACGGAGTGATCGTGCCGATATACAAGAGAGGGAACAGAGACGAAGCAAAGAATTACAGAGGGGTGACGCTCACGTGCACGGCGTACAAGGTATACACGTCATTCATAAACAAGAGAGTAATGAAGGAGATGGAGGAGAGAGGGAAGTTCGGAGAGACGCAAGCGGGCGATTTTCGTGAAAATTTAAATTTCGGACCTTTTCGAATCAAAACGCGATTTTTTCACTCGTCGTGTCAAGGCGGTTGTACGCGTAAAAATTCGAATTTCGGACCGATTCACTCTGAAACGCGATTTTCGTAAAAATTAAAATTTCGGAGCTTTTCGCTAGAAAACGCGATTTTTTCACTCATTGTGTTCAGGCGTTGGTATGCGTAAAAATTCAAATTTCGGACCTTTTCGTTCGAAAACGCGATTCTCGTGAAAATTTAAATTTCGGACCTTTTCGGACGAAAACGCGATTTTTTCACTCGTCGCGTGAAGGCGGTCGTACGCGTAAAAATTCGAATTTCGGACCTTTTCACTCTGAAACGCGATTTTCGTAAAAATTTTAATTTCGGACCTTTTCGGACGAAAACTCGATTTTTTCACTCGTCGTGTCAAGGTGTTGGTACGCGTAAAAATTCGAATTTCGGACCTTTTCACTCGGAAACGCGATTTTCGTAAAAATTTAAATTTCGGACCTTTTCGGACGAAAACGCGATTTTTTCACTCGTCGTGTCAAGGTGGTCGTACGCGTTAAAATTCGAATTTCGGACCTTTTCACTCGGAAACGCGATTTTCGTAAAAATTGAAATTTCGGACATTTTCGGACGAAAACTCGATTTTTTCACTCGTCGCGTCAAGGCGGTCGTACGCGTAAAAATTCGAATTTCGGACCTTTTCACTCGGAAACGCGATTTTCGTAAAAATTTAAATTTCGGACCTTTTCGAAGAAAAACGCGATTTTTTCACTCGTCGTGTCAAGGCGGTTGTACGCGTAAAAATTCAAATTTCGGACCTTTTCGTTCGAAAACGCGATTTTCGTGAAAATTTAAATTTCGGACCTTTTCGGACGAAAACGCGATTTTTTCACTCGTCGCGTCAAGGCGGTCGTACGCGTAAAAATTCGAATTTCGGACCGATTCACTCTGAAACGCGGTTTTCGTAAAAATTGAAATTTCGGACCTTTTCGGACGAAAACTCAATTTTTTCACTCGTCGTGTCAAGGCGGTCGTACGCGTAAATTCGAATTTCGGACCTTTTCACTCGGAAACGCGATTTTCGTAAAAATTTAAATTTCGGACCTTTTCGAATCAAAACGCGATTTTTTCACTCGTCGTGTCAAGGCGGTCGTACGTGTAAAAATTCGAATTTCGGACCGATTCACTCTGAAACGCGATTTTCGTAAAAATTGAAATTTCGGACATTTTCGGACGAAAACTCACCTTTTTCACTCGTCGTGTCAAGGCGGTCGTACGCGTAAAAATTCGAATTTCGGACCTTTTCACTCGGAAACGCGATTTTCGGAAAAATTTAAATTTCGGACCTTTTCGGACGAAAACGCGATTTTTTCACTCGTCGTGTCAAGGTGTTGGTACGCGTAAAAATTCGAATTTCGGACCTTTTCACTCGGAAACGCGATTTTCGTAGAAATTTAAATTCCGGACCTTTTCGGACAAAAACTCGATTTTTTCACTCGTCGTGTCAAGGCGGTCGTACGCGTAAAAATTCGAATTTCGGACCTTTTCACTCGGAAACGCGATTTTCGTAGAAATTTAAATTCCGGACCTTTTCCGACAAAAACTCGATTTTTTCACTCGTCGTGTCAAGGCGGTCGTACGCATAAAAATTCGAATATCGGACCTTTTCACTCGGAAACGCGATTTTCGGAAAAATAAAAATTTCGGACCTTTTCGAACGAAAACTCGATTTTTTCACTCGTCGTGTCAAGGCGGTCGTACGCGTAAAAATTCGAATTTCGGACCTTTTCACTCGGAAACGCGATTTTCGTAAAAATTTAAATTTCGGACCTTTTCGGACGAAAACGCGATTTTTTCACTCGTCGTGTCAAGGCGGTCGTACGCGTAAAAATTCGAATTTCGGACGTTTTCGTTCGAAAACGCGATTTTCGTAAAAATTTAAATTTCGGACCTTTTCGGACGAAAACGCGATTTTTTCACTCGTCGTGTCAAGGCGGTCGTACGCGTAAAAATTCGAATTTCGGACCTTTTCACTCGGAAACGCGATTTTCGTAAAAATTCGAATTTCGGACCTTTTCGCACGAAAACTCGATTTTTTCACTCGTCGTGTCAGGCGGTCGTAGGCGTAAAAATTCGAATTTCGGACCTTTTCACTCGGAAACGCGATTTTCGTGAAAATTTAAATTTCGGACCTTTTCGGACGAAAACGCGATTTTTTCAATCGTCGTGGCAAGGCGGTCGTACGCGTAAAAATTCGAATTTCGGACCTTTTCACTCGGAAACGCGATTTTCGTAAAAATTAAAATTTCGGACCTTTTCGGACGAAAACGCGATTTTTTCACTCGTCGTGTCAAGGCGGTCGTACGCGTAAAAATTCGAATTTCGGACCTTTTCACTCTGAAACGCGATTTTCGTAAAAATAAAAATTTCGGAGCTTTTCGCTAGAAAACGCGATTTTTTCACTCATTGTGTCCAGGCGTTGGTATGCGTAAAAATTCAAATTTCGGACCTTTTCGTTCGAAAACGCGATTCTCGTGAAAATTTAAATTTCGGACCTTTTCGGACGAAAACGCGATATTTTCACTCGTCGTGTCAAGGTGTTGGTACGCGTAAAAATTCGAATTTCGGACCATTTCACTCGGAAACGCGATTTTCGTCAAAATTTAAATTTCGGACCTTTTCGGACGAAAACGCGATTTTTTCATTCGTCGTGTCAAGGTGTTGGTACGCGTAAAAATTCAAATTTCGGACCTTTTCACTCGGAAACGCGATTTTCGTAAAAATTGAAATTTCGGACATTTTCGGACGAAAACTCGATTTTTTCACTCTTCGTGTCAAAGCGGTCGTACGCGTAAAAATTCGGAATCGGACCTTTTCACTCGGAATCGCGATTTTCGTAGAAATTTAAATTCCGGACCTTTTCGGACGAAAACTCGATTTTTTCACTCGTCGTGTCAAGGCGGTCGTACGTGTAAAAATTCGAATTTCGGACCGATTCACTCTGAAACGCGATTTTCGTAAAAATTTAAATTTCGGACCTTTTCGAATCAAAACGCGATTTTTTCACTCGTCGTGTCAAGGCGGTTGTACGCGTAAAAATTCGAATTTCGGACCTTTTCACTCTGAAACGCGATTTTCGTAAAAATTTAAATTTCGGACCTTTTCGGACGGAAACTCGATTTTTTCACTCATTGTGTCCAGGCGTTGGTATGCGTAAAAATTCAAATTTCGGACCTTTTCGTTCGGAAACGCGATTTTCGTGAAAATTTAAATTGCGGACCTTTTCGCACGAAAACGCGATTTTTTCACTCGTCGTGTCAAGGCGGTCGTACGCGTAAAAATTCGAATTTCGGACCTTTTCACTCGGAAACGCGATTTTCGTAAAAATTTGAATTTCGGACCTTTTCGGACGAAAAAGCGATTTTTTCACTCGTCGTGTCAAGGCGGTCGTACGCGTAAAAATTCGAATTTCGAACCTTTTCGCTCGAAAACTCGATTTCGTGAAAATTTAAATTTCCGGACCTTTCGGACGAAAACGCGATTTTTCAATTTTCGTCGCGTCAAGGCGGTCGTACGCGTAAAAATTCGAATTTCGGACCTTTTCACTCTGAAACGCGATTTTCGTAAAAATTTAAATTTCGGACCTTTTCGGACGGAAACTCGATTTTTTCACTCATTGTGTCCAGGCGTTGGTATGCGTAAAAATTCGAATTTCGGACCTTTTCACTCTGAAACGCGATTTTCGTAAAAATTAAAATTTCGGACCTTTTCTGACGAAAACTCGATTTTTCCACTCATTGTGTCCAGGCGTTGGTATGCGTAAAAATTCATATTTCGGACCTTTTCGTTCGGAAACGCGATTTTCGTGAAAATTTAAATTTTTAACTTTCGCTCGAAAACTCGATTTTTTCACTCGTCGTGTCAAGGCGGTCGTAGGCGTAAAAATTCGAATTTCGGACCTTTTCACTCGGAAACGCGATTTTCGTGAAAATTTAAATTTCGGACCTTTTCGGACGAAAACGCGATATTTTCACTCGTCGTGTCAAGGCGGTCGTACGCGTAAAAATTCGAATTTTGGACGTTTTCGTTCGAAAACGCGTTTTTCGTAAAAATTGAAATTTCGGAACTTTTCGTTCAAAAACGCGATTTTTTCACTCTCGTGTCAAAGCGGTCGCACGCGTAAAATTCGGAATCGGACCTTTTCACTCGGAATCGCGATTTTCGTGAAAATTTAAATTTCGGACCTTTTCGGACGAAAACTCGATTTTTTCACTCGTCGTGTCAAGGCGGTCGTACGCGTAAAAATTCGAATATCGGACCTTTTCACTCGGAAACGCGATTATGGTAAAAATTTCAATTTCGGACCTTTTCGAACGAAAACTTGATTTTTTCACTTGTCGTGTCAAGGTGTTGGTACGCGTGGCCTGAATTGACCGATTCACTCGGAAACGCGATTTTCGTAAAAATTTAAATTTCGGACCTTTTCGGACGGAAACTCGATTTTTTCACTCATTGTGTCCAGGCGTTGGTATGCGTAAGAATTCATATTTCGGACCTTTTCGTTCGGAAACGCGATTTTCGTGAAAATTTAAATTTCGGACCTTTTCGGACGAAAACGCGATTTTTTCACTCGTCGCGTGAAGGCGGTCGTACGCGTAAAAATTCGAATTTCGGACCTTTTCACTCTGAAACGCGATTTTCGTAAAAATTTAAATTTCGGACCCTTTCGGACGAAAACTCGATTTTTTCACTCGTCGTGTGAAGGCGGTCGTACGCGTAAAAATTCGAATTTCGGACCTTTTCACTCTGAAACGCGATTTTCGTAAAAATTAAAATTTCGGAGCTTTTCGCTAGAAAACGCGATTTTTTCACTCATTGTGTCCAGGCGTTGGTATGCGTAAAAATTCAAATTTCGACCTTTCGTTCGAAAACGCGGGGATTCTCGTGAAAATTTACCTTCGGACCTGGACGAAAACTCGATTTTTTCACTCGTCGTGTCAAGGCGGTCGTACGCGTAAAAATTCGAATTTCGGACCTTTTCACTCGGAAACGCGATTTTCGTAAAAATTTGAATTTCGGACCTTTTCGGACGAAAACTCGATTTTTTCACTCGTCGTGTCAAGGCGGTCGTACGCGTAAAAATTCGAATTTCGGACCTTTTCACTCGGAAACGCGATTTTCGTAAAAATTAAAATTTCGGACCTTTTCGGACGAAAACGCGATTTTTTCACTCGTCGTGTCAAGGCGGTCGTACGCGTAAAAATTCAAATCGGGACCTTTCACTCGGAATCGCGATTTTCGTAGAAATTTAAATTCCGGACCTTTTCGGACGAAAACTCGATTTTTTCACTCGTCGTGTCAAGGCGGTCGTACGTGTAAAAATTCGAATTTCGGACCGATTCACTCTGAAACGCGATTTTCGTAAAAATTTAAATTTCGGACCTTTTCGAATCAAAACGCGATTTTTTCACTCGTCGTGTCAAGGCGGTCGTACGCGTAAAAATTCGAATTTCGGACCTTTTCATTCGGAAACGCGATTTTCGTAAAAATTCGAATTTCGAACCTTTTCGCTCGAAAACTCGATTTTTTCACTCGTCGTGTCAAGGCGGTCGTAGGCGTAAAAATTCGAATTTCGGACCTTTTCACTCGAAAACGCGATTTTCGTAAAAATTTAAATTTCGGACCTTTTCGGACGAAAACGCGATTTTTTCACTCGTCGCGTCAAGGCGGTCGTACGCGTAAAAATTCGAATTTCGGACCTTTTCGCTCGAAAACGCGATTTTCGTAAAAATTTAAATTTCGGACCTTTTCGGAAGAAAAACTCGATTTTTTCACTCGTCGTGTCAAGGCGGTCGTACGCGTAAAAATTCAAATTTCGGACCTTTTCGTTCGAAAACGCGATTTTCGTAAAAATTTAAATTTCGGACCTTTTCGGACGAAAACGCGATTTTTTCACTCGTCGTGTCAAGGCGGTCGTACGCGTAAAAATTCTAATTTCGGACCTTTTCACTCGGAAACGCGATTTTCGTAAAAAATTAAATTTCGGAGCTTTTCGGATGAAAACGCGATTTTTTCACTCGTCGTGTCAAGGCGGTCGTAGGCGTAAAAATTCGAATTTCGGACCTTTTCACTCGGAAACGCGATTTTCGTAAAAATTCGAATTTCGGACCTTTACGCTCGAAAACTCGATTTTTTCACTCATTGTGTCCAGGCGTTGGTATGCGTAAAAATTCAAATTTCGGACCTTTTCGTTCGAAAACGCGATTCTCGTGAAAATTTAAATTTCGGACCTTTTCGGACGAAAACGCGATATTTTCACTCGTCGTGTCAAGGTGTTGGTACGCGTAAAAATTCGAATTTCGGACCATTTCACTCGGAAACGCGATTTTCGTCAAAATTTAAATTTCGGACCTTTTCGGACGAAAACGCGATTTTTTCACTCGTCGTGTCAAGGCGGTCGTACGCGTAAAAATTCGAATTTCGGACCTTTTCACTCGGAAACGCGATTTTCGTAAAAATTCGAATTTCGGACCTTTTCGCTCGAAAGCTCGATTTTTTCACTCGTCGTGTCAAGGCGGTCGTACGCGTAAAAATTCGAATTTCGGACCTTTTCGCTCGAAAACGCGATTTTCGTAGAAATTTAAATTCCGGACCTTTTCGGACGAAAACTCGATTTTTTCACTCGTCGTGTCAAGGCGGTCGTACGTGTAAAAATTCGAATTTCGGACCGATTCACTCTGAAACGCGATTTTCGTAAAAATTGAAATTTCGGACCTTTTCGGACGAAAACGCGATTTTTTCAGTCGTCGTGTCAAGGCGGTCGTACGCGTAAAAATTCGAATTTCGGACCGATTCACTCTGAAACGCGATTTTCGTAAAAATTAAAATTTCGGAGCTTTTCGCTAGAAAACGCGATTTTTTCACTCATTGTGTCCAGGCGTTGGTATGCGTAAAAATTCAAATTTCGGACCTTTTCGTTAGAAAACGCGATTTTCGTAAAAATTTAAATTTCGGACCTTTTCGGACGAAAACGCGATTTTTTCACTCGTCGTGTCAAGGCGGTCGTACGCGTAAAAATTCGAATTTCGGACCTTTTCACTCGGAAACGCGATTTTCGTAAAAATTTAAATTTCGGACCCTTTCGGACGAAAACGCGATTTTTTCACTCGTCGTGTCAAGGCGGTCGTACGCGTAAAAATTCGAATTTCGGACCTTTTCACTCTGAAACGCGATTTTCGTAAAAATTAAAATTTCGGAGCTTTTCGCTAGAAAACGCGATTTTTTCACTCATTGTGTCCAGGCGTTGGTATGCGTAAAAATTCAAATTTCGGACCTTTTCGTTCGAAAACGCGATTCTCGTGAAAATTTAAATTTCGGACCTTTTCGGACGAAAACGCGATATTTTCACTCGTCGTGTCAAGGTGTTGGTACGCGTAAAAATTCGAATTTCGGACCATTTCACTCGGAAACGCGATTTTCGTCAAAATTTAAATTTCGGACCTTTTCGGACGAAAACGCGATTTTTTCACTCGTTGTGTCAAGACGGTCGTACGCGTAAAAATTCGAATTTCGGACCTTTTCACTCGGAAACGCGATTTTCGTAAAAATTGAAATTTCGGACATTTTCGGACGAAAACTCGATTTTTTCACTCGTCGCGTCAAGGCGGTCGTACGCGTAAAAATTCGAATTTCGGACCTTTTCGCTCGAAAACGCGATTTTCGTAGAAATTTAAATTCCGGACCTTTTCGGACGAAAACTCGATTTTTTCACTCGTCGTGTCAAGGCGGTCGTACGTGTAAAAATTCGAATTTCGGACCGATTCACTCTGAAACGCGATTTTCGTAAAAATTTAAATTTCGGACCTTTTCGAATCAAAACGCGATTTTTTCACTCGTCGTGTCAAGGCCGTTGTACGCGTAAAATTCGAACTTCGGACCTTTTCACTCTGAAACGCGATTTTCGTAAAAATTAAAATTTCGGAGCTTTTCGCTAGAAATCGCGATTTTTTCACTCATTGTGTCCAGGCGTTGGTATGCGTAAAAATTCAAATTTCGGACGTTTTCGTTCGAAAACGCGATTCTCGTGAAAATTTAAATTTCGGACCTTTTCGGACGAAAACGCGATTTTTTCACTCGTCGCGTCAAGGCGGTCGTACGCGTAAAAATTCGAATTTCGGACCTTTTCACTCGGAAACGCGATTTTCGTAAAAATTTAAATTTCGGACCTTTTCGAAGAAAAACGCGATTTTTTCACTCGTCGTGTCAAGGCGGTTGTACGCGTAAAAATTCAAATTTCGGACCTTTTCGTTCGAAAACGCGATTTTCGTGAAAATTTAAATTTCGGACCTTTTCGGACGAAAACGCGATTTTTTCACTCGTCGCGTCAAGGCGGTCGTACGCGTAAAAATTCGAATTTCGGACCTTTTCACTCTGAAACGCGATTTTCGTAAAATGAAATTTCGGACTTTTCGGACGAAAACTTGCGATTTTTTCACTCGTCGCGTCAAGGCGGTCGTACGCGTAAAAATTCGAATTTCGGACCTTTTCACTCTGAAACGCGATTTTCGTAAAAATTAAAATTTCGGAGCTTTTCGCTAGAAAACGCGATTTTTTCACTCATTGTGTCCAGGCGTTGGTATGCGTAAAAATTCAAATTTCGGACCTTTTCGTTCGAAAACGCGATTCTCGTGAAAATTTAAATTTCGGACCTTTTCGGACGAAAACGCGATTTTTTCACTCGTCGTGTCAAGGTGTTGGTACGCGTAAAAATTCAAATTTCGGACCTTTTCACTCGGAAACGCGATTTTCGTAAAAATTGAAATTTCGGACATTTTCGGACGAAAACTCGATTTTTTCACTCTTCGTGTCAAAGCGGTCGTACGCGTAAAAATTCGGAATCGGACCTTTTCACTCGGAATCGCGATTTTCGTAGAAATTTAAATTCCGGACCTTTTCGGACGAAAACTCGATTTTTTCACTCGTCGTGTCAAGGCGGTCGTACGTGTAAAAATTCGAATTTCGGACCGATTCACTCTGAAACGCGATTTTCGTAAAAATTGAAATTTCGGACCTTTTCGGACGAAAACGCGATTTTTTCAGTCGTCGTGTCAAGGCGGTCGTACGCGTAAAAATTCGAATTTCGGACCGATTCACTCTGAAACGCGATTTTCGTAAAAATTGAAATTTCGGACATTTTCGGACGAAAACTCACCTTTTTCACTCGTCGTGTCAAGGCGGTCGTACGCGTAAAAATTCGAATTTCGGACCTTTTCACTCGGAAACGCGATTTTCGTAAAAATTTGAATTTCGGACCTTTTCGGACGAAAACTCGATTTTTTCACTCGTCGTGTCAAGGTGTTGGTACGCGTAAAAATTCGAATTTCGGACCTTTTCACTCGGAAACGCGATTTTCGTAAAAATTTTAATTTCGGACCTTTTCGCACGAAAACTCGATTTTTTCACTCGTCGTGTCAAGGCGGTCGTAGGCGTAAAAATTCGAATTTCGGACCTTTTCACTCGGAAACGTAAAAATTCGAATTTCGGACCTTTTCGCACGAAAACTCGATCTTTTCACTCGTCGTGTCAAGGCGGTCGTAGGCGTAAAAATTCGAATTTCGGACCTTTTCACTTGGAAACGCGATTTTCGTAAAAATTCGAATTTCGGACCTTTTCTCACGAAAACTCGATTTTTTCACTCGTCGTGTCAAGGCGGTCGTAGGCGTAAAAATTCGAATTTCGGACCTTTTCACTCGGAAACGCGATTTTCGTGAAAATTTAAATTTCGGACCTTTTCGGACGAAAACGCGATTTTTTCACTCGTCGTGTCAAGGCGGTCGTACGCGTAAAAATTCGAATTTCGGACCTTTTCGCTCGAAAACGCGATTTTCGTAGAAATTTAAATTCCGGACCTTTTCGGACGAAAACTCGATTTTTTCACTCGTCGTGTCAAGGCGGTCGTACGCGTAAAAATTCGAATTTCGTACCGATTGACTCTGAAACGCGATTTTCGTAAAAATTGAAATTTCGGACCTTTTCGGACGAAAACTCAATTTTTTCACTCGTCGTGTCAAGGCGGTCGTACGCGTAAAAATTCGGAATTCGGACCTTTTCACTCGGAAACGCGATTTTCGTAGAAATTTAAATTCCGGACCTTTTCGGACAAAAACTCGATTTTTTCACTCGTCGTGTCAAGGCGGTCGTACGCGTAAAAATTCGAATTTCGGACCTTTTCACTCGGAAACGCGATTTTCGTAAAAATTCGAATTTCGGACCTTTTCGCACGAAAACGCGATTTTTTCACTCGTCGTGTCAAGGCGGTCGTACGCGTAAAAATTCGAATTTCGGACCTTTTCACTCTGAAACGCGATTTTCGTAAAAATAAAAATTTCGGAGCTTTTCGCTAGAAAACGCGATTTTTTCACTCATTGTGTCCAGGCGTTGGTATGCGTAAAAATTCAAATTTCGGACCTTTTCGTTCGAAAACGCGATTCTCGTGAAAATTTAAATTTCGGACCTTTTCGGACGAAAACGCGATTTTTTCACTCGTCCCGTGAAGGCGGTCGTACGCGTAAAAATTCGAATTTCGGACCTTTTCACTCGGAAACGCGATTTTCGTAAAAATTTAAATTTCGGACCTTTTCGGACGAAAACGCGATTTTTTCACTCGTCGTGTCAAGGCGGTCGTACGCGTAAAAATTCAAATTTCGGACCTTTTCACTCGGAAACGCGATTTTCGTGAAAATTTAAATTTCGGACCTTTTCGGACGAAAACGCGATTTTTTCACTCGTCGTGTCAAGGCGGTCGTACGCGTAAAATTCGAATTTCGGACCTTTTCACTCGAAAACGCGATTTTCGTGAAAATTTAAATTTCGGACCTTTTCGGACGAAAACGCGATTTTTTCACTCGTCGCGTGAAGGCGGTCGTACGCGTAAAAATTCGAATTTCGGACCTTTTCACTCTGAAACGCGATTTTCGTAAAAATTAAAATTTCGGAGCTTTTCGCTAGAAAACGCGATTTTTTCACTCATTGTGTCCAGGCGTTGGTATGCGTAAAAATTCAAATTTCGGACCTTTTCGTTCGAAAACGCGATTCTCGTGAAAATTTAAATTTCGGACCTTTTCGGACGAAAACGCGATTTTTTCACTCGTCGTGTCAAGGTGTTGGTACGCGTAAAAATTCAAATTTCGGACCTTTTCACTCGGAAACGCGATTTTCGTAAAAATTGAAATTTCGGACATTTTCGGACGAAAACTCGATTTTTTCACTCTTCGTGTCAAAGCGGTCGTACGCGTAAAAATTCGGAATCGGACCTTTTCACTCGGAATCGCGATTTTCGTAGAAATTTAAATTCCGGACCTTTTCGGACGAAAACTCGATTTTTTCACTCGTCGTGTCAAGGCGGTCGTACGCGTAAAAATTCGGAATTCGGACCTTTTCACTCTGAAACGCGGTTTTCGTAAAAATTCGAATTTCGGACCTTTTCGCTCGAAAACGCGATTTTTTCAGTCGTCGTGTCAAGGCGGTCGTACGCGTAAAAATTCGAATTTCGGACCGATGCACTCTGAAACGCGATTTTCGTAAAAATTGAAATTTCGGACCTTTTCGGACGAAAACTGAATTTTTTCACTCGTCGTGTCAAGGCGGTCGTACGCGTAAAAATTCGAATTTCGGACCTTTTCACTCGGAAACGCGATTTTCGTAAAAATTGAAATTTCGGACATTTTCGGACGAAAACTCGATTTTTTCACTCGTCGTGTCAAGGTGTTGGTACGCGTAAAAATTCGAATTTCGGACCATTTCACTCGGAAACGCGATTTTCGTCAAAATTTAAATTTCGGACCTTTTCGGACGAAAACGCGATTTTTTCACTCGTCGTGTCAAGGTGTTGGTACGCGTAAAAATTCAAATTTCGGACCTTTTCACTCGGAAACGCGATTTTCGTAAAAATTGAAATTTCGGACATTTTCGGACGAAAACTCACCTTTTTCACTCGTCGTGTCAAGGCGGTCGTACGCGTAAAAATTCGAATTTCGGACCTTTTCACTCGGAAACGCGATTTTCGTAAAAATTGAAATTTCGGACATTTTCGGACGAAAACTCGATTTTTTCACTCGTCGCGTCAAGGCGGTCGTACGCGTAAAAATTCGAATTTCGGACCTTTTCACTCTGAAACGCGATTTTCGTGAAAATTTAAATTTCGGACCTTTTCGGACGAAAACGCGATTTTTTCACTCGTCGTGTCAAGGTGTTGGTACACGTAAAAATTCAAATTTCGGACCTTTTCACCGGAAACGCGATTTTCGTAGAAATTTAAATTCCGGACCTTTTCGGACGAAAACTCGATTTTTTCACTCGTCGTGTCAAGGCGGTCGTACGCGTAAAAATTCGAATTTCGGACCGAATCACTCTGAAACGCGATTTTCGTAAAAATTGAAATTTCGGACCTTTTCGGTCGAAATCTCAATTTTTTCACTCGTCGTGTCAAGGCGGTCGTACGCGTAAACATTCGAATTTCGGACCTTTTCACTCGGAAACGCGATTTTCGTAGAAATTTAAATTTTGGACCTTTTCGGAAGAAAACTCGATTTTTTCAGTCGTCGTGTCAAGGCGGTCGTACGCGTAAACATTCGAATTTCGGACCTTTTCACTCGGAAACGCGATTTTCGTAAAAATTGAAATTTCGGACCTTTTCGGACGAAAACGCGATTTTTTCACTCGTCGTGTCAAGGCGGTCGTACGCGTAAAAATTCGAATTTCGGACCTTTTCACTCTGAAACGCGATTTTCGTAAAAATAAAAATTTCGGAGCTTTTCGCTAGAAAACGCGATTTTTTCACTCATTGTGTCCAGGCGTTGGTATGCGTAAAAATTCAAATTTCGGACCTTTTCGTTCGAAAACGCGATTCTCGTGAAAATTTAAATTTCGGACCTTTTCGGACGAAAACGCGATTTTTTCACTCGTCGTGTCAAGGCGGTCGTACGCGTAAAAATTCGAATTTCGGACCTTTTCACTCGGAAACGCGATTTTCGTAAAAATTTAAATTTCGGACCTTTTCGGACGAAAACGCGATTTTTTCACTCGTCGTGTCAAGGCGGTCGTACGCGTAAAAATTCGAATTTCGGACCTTTTCACTCGGAAACGCGATTTTCGTAAAAATTTAAATTTCGGACCTTTTCGAAGCAAAACGCGATTTTTTCACTCGTCGTGTCAAGGCGGTTGTACGCGTAAAAATTCGAATTTCGGACCTTTTCACTCTGAAACGCGATTTTCGTAAAAATTTAAATTTCGGACCATTTCGGACGAAAACGCGATTTTTTGACTCGTCGTGTCAAGGCGGTCGTACGGGTAAAAATTCGAATTTCGGACCTTTTCACTCGGAAACGCGATTTTCGTAAAAATTTAAATTTCGGACCTTTTCGAATCAAAACGCGATTTTTTCAGTCGTCGTGTCAAGGCGGTCGTACGCGTAAAAATTCGAATTTCGGACCGATGCACTCTGAAACGCGATTTTCGTAAAAATTGAAATTTCGGACCTTTTCGGACGAAAACTCAATTTTTTCACTCGTCGTGTCAAGGCGGTCGTACGCGTAAAAATTCGAATTTCTGACCTTTTCACTCTGAAACGCGATTTTCGTAAAAATTTAAATTTCGGACCTTTTCGGACGAAAACTCGATTTTTTCACTCGTCGTGTCAAGGCGGTCGTACGCGTAAAAATTCGAATTCCGGACCTTTTCACTCTGAAACGCGATTTTCGTAAAAATTTAATTTTCGGACCTTTTCGGACGAAAACTCGATTTTTTCACTCGTCGTGTCAAGGCGGTCGTACGCGTAAAAATTCGAATTTTGGACCGATTGACTCTGAAACGCGATTTTCGTAAAAATTGAAATTTCGGACCTTTTCGGACGAAAACTCAATTTTTTCACTCGTCGTGTCAAGGCGGTCGTACGCGTAAAAATTCGAATTTCGGACCTTTTCACTCGGAAACGCAATTTTCGTAAAAATTGAAATTTCGGACATTTTCGGACGAAAACTCGATTTTTTCACTCGTCGCGTCAAGGCGGTCGTACGCGTAAAAATTCGAATTTCGGACCTTTTTTCACTCTGAAACGCGATTTTCGTAAAAATTTAAATTTCGGACCTTTTCGGACGAATACTCGATTTTGTCAGTCGTCGTGTCAAGGCGGTCGTACGCGTAAAAATTCGAATTTCGGACCTTTTCACTCGGAAACGCGATTTTCGTAAAAATTTAAATTTCGGACCTTTTCGAACCAAAACACGATTTTTTCACTCGTCGTGTCAAGGTGGTTGTACGCGTAAAAATTCGAATTTCGGACCTTTTCACTCGGAAACGCGATTTTCGTAAAAATTTAAATTTCGGACCTTTTCGAAGCAAAACGCGATTTTTTCACTCGTCGCGTCAAGGCGGTCGTACGCGTAAAAATTCGGAATTCGGACCTTTTCACTCTGAAACGCGGTTTTCGTAAAAATTGAAATTTCGGACCTTTTCGGACGAAAACTCAATTTTTTCACTCGTCGTGTCAAGGCGGTCGTACGCGTAAAAATTCGAATTTCGGACCTTTTCACTCGGAAACGCGATTTTCGTAAAAATTTAAATTTCGGATCTTTCCGATCCAAAACGCGATTTTTTCACTCGTTGTGTCAAGGTGTTGGTACGCGTAAAAATTCGAATTTTGGACCTTTTCGCTCGAAAACGCGATTTTTTCAGTCGTCGTGTCAAGGCGGTCGTACGCGTAAAAATTCGAATTTCGGACCGATTCACTCGGAAACGCGATTTTCGTAGAAATTTAAATTCCGGACTTTTTCGGACGAAAACTCGATTTTTTCACTCGTCGTGTCAAGGCGGTCGTACGCGTAAAAATTCGAATTTCGGACCGATTGACTCTGAAACGCGATTTTCGTCAAAATTTAAATTTCGCACCATTTCGGACGAAAACGCGATTTTTTGACTCGTCGTGTCAAGGCGGTTGTACGCGTAAAAATTCGAATTTCGGACCTTTTCACTCGGAAACGCGATTTTCGTAAAAATTTAAATTTCGGACCTTTTCGAAGCAAAACGCGATTTTTTCACTGGTCGTGTCAAGGCGGTTGTAAGTAGATAGGCAACAGGGCTTCTACGCCACCCGAAAATTTCTAAGTCCCGAAATCGACCTACTGCGCATGCGCGAGGGCGGGAGATTTGAAATGCAGGTTTACTGCGCATGTGTCAGGGAAATTTAAAATCAAGGACGATGAGTCATCTTCTGGAACATTCGGGTGTGACGTCATTTCCTGTAGCGTCAGGGTGGGAAATTCAAGGACGATGAGGGTGGGAGATTTGAAATGCAGGTTTACTGCGCATGTGTCGAGGCGGGAAATACACAACGAGTTCTGGAACGGCTATGACGTCATTTCCTGTGGTCGGGGAGCCGTTCCTAGCGCCACGCGGCAGACCGTGCGATTCCCGAAGCTTTTTCTGAATTGATTGGACTACAAAATTCCTGGAATATGACCTGTTGCGCCACGCGGCACACCGTGAGATTCTGGAAGTTTCAAGGTGACTTTCTCGGAATTTATCGGACTTATAAATTCCTGGAACATGACCTGCTGCGCTGTACGCAGTGAGAATCTTCGCGATACGCAATTTACAGCTTCAAAAGACACCGCAATTCAAGTATCAAATTACATCCCTCGTTAATTTTTTGAACAATAGTGTTGGATTGCTTCTCATTAATTAACTGCAAATTAATAATGCTCGAGTCAAGGAAGGATTCCTGGAATTATCTTGAACCCGTTTCGACATGCAGCACTTCGCGAAATGCACTTTCCAACTGTAAAGATACCGCGATTCCAATATCAAATTACATTCAATGCTATATTCCAAACAATAGTATCTAATTGCTCATCATTAATCAACTGCAGATAAACAATTTTTCGAGCGAACGCTTGATTCCTGGAATTCATGTGTGTCAACCGGCTCAATCGATCTTTCCAGACTGCATATTCCTTAGACGAATAATCTTAGTTGATATAGTATTAAGTACTTCAAGCAACGTCATACATGAACGCAGATGCAGTTATCTTCTGTTTATGTAAGACTTTAGGTTAAGGTAGAACGAGATGAACAAGTCTTTTTATGATCAATTTTTCTTTATTTCAAAATCAGTTATACAATAATACATGAATGGTTTTACACCAATTTTTTAACTCCACCACTTATCGGATTATATTCCACAATACGATCATGAAGGATGACGCAATACGCTGAGGTTCCGACAGGAAAATTATTCTTTGACTCAAACTCCAGACGAATATCAACGGGTCCAAATTTGAGAGACTCGTTCTGCTTTGAACAGTCGATGATGAACAGAGGAGCGTATTCCAGAAATTGATTTTTCTTCAACCACGGTTCAGGATCTTTTCCATAGTAGGTTGCTTGAAAGTTAGCGTACATATCGTAGAGAACGGCGTACTGGTTCTGACTCATATCGAGGTTCAGGTTACCGTAGGGATAGCATTGCGAATTCAAGAACAGCTTGACGTCGGTGATGCTGCAGTGATCGAAGTGGCTAGCATTTTTATTCGTTTTATTCTTACGGTTGGTCTGAAAGCCGAGCATAACGTATCGAGGTTTTTCTAGTTGAGACGAGGTTTTCACAGTCCAAACGTGTTTGGAAGTGAGGGGGAGTAGAGGGTACTCGTACAATTCCCAAGAACGGAAACTCATGGAGACGGATGGATCCTTCTCGATGTAACTCAGTAGCTCAATTTTTCGCTGATCCGAGAGTTTAACGTACGGCATTAGCCATTCTATGTTATTGATTGCGATCTTGAATTCTTCTTTATCGGTTACAACAAGTACAGCGTTCATGTCAGTTTTCGCTCTTGTTAGGATCAACTCGTGTTTAGCATTGACGATAATCTTACGATAATCCTCAGCAAAACCAAGAATCATATTCAAAGGTATGCACACATCGAAATAACCGTTGATATCGGCCAATTTTCGGCTCTCCTCGACATCAGTCCAACCCGCGTTCTCGAGCAACGAATTCTGACCAGGGGTGAGGGAGGCGTAACCCTTCATGAGACTCGTTAGACCGACATTCTTGTTTCTATCGATCTCAATTGCATTCATCTCATATCGAATTTCTTCAAACAGATGACAGATGGCGTTGTTGACCAGAACCGTGGTTGCTGGAGTTCCATCAGCCTTGGTCAGTCTCCCAGATACGTGGATTGAGCTCTTGCTCGGCAAAAGACATAGGTCTTGATGTTGGACCGTAATGCGAATTTCATCACTATTATTGAAAGTTGAGGATGCATAAGGCTTGTGTGCATGAATCTCGTAGTGCGCTATAGATTCATCGAAGGCAACCGGAGTCTGAATATTCAATATTTCTTCCTCCATGGTATATAGCAGACGATACAGATGCAGAAAAATCGATATTTTACTTTCTTCCAAAAGGTCTGACTTTGAGACCTAGACTTGTCAGAAACAGCACGTTTTGATGTGTCAGCTCCTTGAGAACTGGTTGACGACTGACTTCCCCGAGGCATGTCGGTCTACTAATATAACTGTTGCTGAGTTTTCGATTATAAACAATTCCCATTATTGAGTCTTAAGATGCAGTCTGATGGTTATAACTTCTCCTCGGAAATTAACCAGGTCTCCGTCTTGATCAACGATGCGAAGTTGAAGGTGATCTATAGTCTTGACGGTGATCGGAAGGTAAATGACGTGCGAGGGTACTTCTATGATCTTATATCCTGGTGGAACGACCGGAAAGAACTCGTTAATGGTGTGAACCTTGAGCTCATTGACGTAGGCACCTGTTGTGATGTTGCATTCGATTCGTAACGCGTTGACTTTCAGAATAGTTACAGGGAGATCAGATTTATGAGTTTGATCAGGCGGTAATACGCGGGGCGTAAATCCAAGCAAATGTCCAATGGAATCCTCTGGTTCAAAATTGACCGGACGATTGCACTTGATTTCGCTGCGCAATGTATTATTGTTCGGTTTGATTTCAATAATAATACCCTTATCCGTCAGCGCACTCTGTAGATATTTTTCGATGTCTTCTATTTCATAGCTACCGGTAGGAATGGTTATCACTTGATCACCCACGTAAATCTTATTGTGGCCAACGTCTACGTTAGGGATCGAGTTGAAGGTTAGCAATTCAACCAGACCCAAGACATATTGCTTGTGAGGGGAAAGTTCGATAGGTGGAAAGTACTGAGCCTCTAAAACGGAGGAGGTCCCCGAAATGGTTAACGTCAACGAATCATCCATGATGGCTAATGCTGAACTGATTTTGATTGATTATTTTTCAAGTTTATATAGGTTCAACTGTCCGCAGAGGAACTTGAGGCATAAATGTCCACACTCGAACGTGTCATAGTCTTGATATCTTTCATGATTATAGTTTACGCTACCAACACCGAGATATTTGACGAGGTCCGATGGCGGCCGAAGGTTACCGACCGTTACCAACCCAATGAGTTCCCGGACCATCTTTGTCATCTAAATTTACGATTGCTGCTTCACGCCTGCGCGGTCCGCTCTTCGGCAAGTCATTTCTCATAAAGACACCGCGAAAGTATGGAATTTCAAATTTTTTCGCATACTTCGACAGATCCACATCGGTTAACGCTCGTCGAGGTAGCTTCATAATTAGTTTTTTGACTGTTTTTTCAGATGCAGACCGAAACCCTTCCTGTACGGTTTCAAATGAAGTCCTTTGCCAAGGGCTATGGCTTCCATTGTTTTATTATGACGCTGACTTTCGTCAAGTTGACGCTTGGCCGAGCTTGCATCATTCACTGCTTTCGCAATTCCAGAAGCTCCGCCGGCTATGGCACCAGCAGCACTGAGCCCAGCAAAGATAGGTATGAGAAAAGGTAGAAAGCCACCGACTTTAGCTGGTACAGGTAGAATGCGCGGGGAGCGTACGTTCCGTTTACCACCTGCCTTCTTGACAGCACCGCGTGCGCCTTCGAGCGCCGATTTAATGGCAACCCGTGCATCATTGCTTGGAATCATCGACCGTTTAGCTGCATCGATAACCTTTCTCAATGCCGTCGTCTTCTTCTTCCACATTCCCATTCCGAATTTGGTTTTAGCTTTCATAGCGTTCGTTACAGCCCACGCGGCTGCCTTTTCACCGAGATTCGCGTCACCAGCTAACACCCGTTTCCAAGCTCGCTCAGCTAATACATTATCCGCTGTATGCCTAGCTTCAAGATTATCTTGATTCTTCGAGTATGCTATATCGTGTTCCTTGCATGCAGCGTCCAGGGGATTGATTCCTGGATCACCTCGAGCGAGTCTTTTCGTCAATTTTGTACCAGGTCCACAATATTGGTAGCCAGGTATATGCAATTCTATCGGGAGGCTATTGATGATTCTGTTCACCAAACCTTTGCCTCGCTTTTTACAGTTTCGCTTGGGAGTACCTTTTTTTGCTCTGTGTACGATCATGTCCACGCTTCGACTGACGCGAAAACTATATAAAGGCGTTATTTATAGCTTATGAGATCAGTCACGTTCGAGATGAACTTCAAGGCACAACCTATCAAACTACCGATCATGAATTTCGATAGTTTTTCATCGCAGACCAAAAAACAGGAGAAGCGACATGGTGCATTACTACCGAACAGCGTACGCGCGGTATTCTGTGGTCCATCGAACTGTGGCAAAACGAATGCACTACTCACACTCATAACGCATCCCAATGGACTCAGATTTGAGAACGTTTATGTCTATTCGAAATCTCTGAATCAACCTAAATACGAGTTGCTGGAACAATTACTCAAGGCTGTAGACGGCGTCGAGTATTTTGCCTTTAATGAGCACGAGCAGGTTGTTGCACCAAGCGAAGCACGACCTAACTCTATTTTCGTGTTCGATGACGTAGCATGTGAGAAGCAGGACAACATCAGAGCGTACTTCTGTATGGGAAGGCATCACAGTGTCGATAGTTTCTATCTCTGTCAGACGTACGCCCGTATTCCTAAGCACCTTGTGCGTGACAACACCAACTTGATAGTTCTATTCAAACAAGACGATATGAACCTGAGGCATGTGTACGATGATCACGTAAACACCGATATGACGTACGTGCAGTTTAAAGACCTGTGCTCCGCCTGCTGGGATAGCGATAAGTACGGGTTCGTTGTAATTGACAAGGACAGTGAGCTGAATGAGGGTAGATATAGAAAAGGGTTCGACTGTTTTGTGAGTATTAAAAAGTAGCGTCTTCACGGAAATTGCGACAGTAACGCTGTAGACTCGGATACGTCAACATGCATAAAATTCAGAAGCAAAAAGAAATCCTGCGTCAAATCGCTCAAGCTAGCGCAGCGATTCGACGGAAACATCGTATGATAAAATCAGGAAAGGAAGCTGTTGAACAAACTATGAACGATGTCTTCAAACCCGTGGTAGCCCCACTGCATAAATTAATAGATATTTCAGAGGACACGAAACCCATCAAGGAAGAAATGAAACAGATTAAAAAAGAAATGAGTCAAATTAAAGAGGAAATAATAAAACCTAAAGAAGAGGTTAACGAATTTTCGAAACGTAAAGAAGAAGATGATGATGCATCGTTTTTAACAGCAAATGATGATGACAAAGAAGACGAAGAGGAAGACGAAGGAGGAGAGGGAGAAGGACAAGAAGAAGGAATGAGAGATCAGTCAATGATTGAGACACGTTCCGAGGAAGCAAAGTATCTCGAAATGATGAAGGATAAAACGAGAAAAAGTGAACTGGATAGCGTGTGTGGTGTACGCAAACTTGCACACGATAATCTCATGGTTGGTGATTCAACGATAAGTTTTGAACCGCACCACGTCCGCATAGGCGATACGCTATACCCAAAGACCAAGGGGTTGTTGGAACTGTTGTTCAAGAGGGTACCCGATGATAGTTTTGTAACGTCAGCGGACCAAAAGATCTATCAAGACATTATTCTCAAAACTAATGCGCACAGAAACTACTACGAGTCTGACCAGCCCGTCCGGATTCAAAAAAGTAACAAATTGAGAAATATAATGGGTGAATTACTAAAAACTAGCCCTGCAATGAAAAAACGTAATGGCGAATTACTCAAAACTAGTCTTGCGATGAGAAAACGTAAGGGCGAATTACCAACAACTGGTTCTGTAATGAAAAAACGTAAGGGTGAAGGTCTACTACCACAGTCTATGGTTGCACAGCCAGGAGTTAGACAGGAATACGTTTTTTGGGACGATCCGAATGAGCTGGTTGAACGTCTTCGATTACTCTTGGCGTCTCAGGCAGCAGGCAACTCAAGTCATTCAAACGAAATAATATCCGTTATCGAAGAATTACGTGAAGCGGGAATCATTTATTAATCAATAATCTTCGGTTGTGCGATCATTTCCACGATGAGCGTTGACGTGTTTGGACGACAACTGGAAAAGAGTGGGACCGTTAGTAACCGCGGTCCTCCTGGAGTGGGATTCAAAATTACCCCGGACGGACAGTATGATATGGATAAAAAGCGACTGGTGAATTGATCCGATCCTGTAAATCAAAACGATGCAGCTACCGTAAAAGTCATGCAAAGTGCTATAGAGCAAGAAGTCCGTCTCGTGTATCAAGTTACAGCAGCCTTGCGTAGCGATGTGGACGATACAACTATAATGATTCAGTCTCTCGAGGCTCGGTTCCGGGAAGATTCGAAGAATTATCTCATCAACATGGAGACGGTACAAGACCTCGCGACACGCAGCGCACAGCTCATTTCACACATAGACGAGAGACTGAGAACATTAGAGAGAGCTGGAGAGCAGTTGAGCGAACGATTGAGTGTACTTGAAAATGAACGATAAAAAGCTAGAACTCGTAACGGAGCTGCATAAACCAGCGAGAAAAAGTTACCAACGTCGACGTGTAGAAGTTCGTGGTATCGACAAAACCTGGCAAGCTGATCTCGTTGATATGATTGCTTACGCTGGGCAAAATAAAGGCTACAAACATTTGCTCACGGTCATTGACATTTTTTCAAAGTATGCGTGGGCTGTACCGATTAAGAGTAAGACTGGTGATGATGTTACCAATGCCATGGAGTCTATATTCCTCCAGGGACGTGTACCTAAAAAATTACACGTGGATCAAGGAAAGGAATTCTACAATACGAAATTCGAATCCCTCATGAAGCGTCAGCAAATTCAAAAACGTTTTCGAAAAAGGATATACACCCAATTGGACAACCGAAATATTCACTATCATACAGGTTGTGAATACGGACCCTGTGACGTACAAGCTGAAAGATTATCGAGATGAACCCATCGCTGGAGGTTTTTACGAAAAAGAGCTCCTCGCTGTCAAGAATCCGGACATCTACCTTGTGGAAAAAGTGCTGAAGAGACAAGGAAACAGACAATATGTTAAGTGGTTAGGTTTCGATGATACACATAACAGTTGGATAGATAAGAATGATCTGTAAGGTATTTGAATGAATAAATGAAAAATTGGTTTTATTAATGCAGTTTTTATTTCGTTACACACCCGACGTACATCCGTCCTTTAAAGTGTCAAAAAAATTACAGAAATTTAACAAAAATTTTACAAAGTTTTACAAAATTACTAAATGATACAAAAAAATGTACTAAATTTTACAAAAAATGTACTAAATTTTACAAAAATGTACTAAATTTTGCAAAAAATTTAATTTTTACAAAAAATGTACTAAATTAAAAAAAAATCAAAAAATTTCGATTCATAAAAACTATTTTCGTAAAATACTTTCTGGTTACTCTTATAGCGTTGAGTGTGAGGTAATATGATCCCTCTGGATAACACTCGGTACAGCTGAACGTGTCTCAATACACAATCAACCTTCGTTAATTTTATAGTGACCCCACGGTAACGTGTCTGTACTCTGAGGTAACAAATACCTCTTATCATCGTGAGGATTGAGAGCTAATTTGACTTGTCTGACAGTTTGAACTACGTGACATTTGGTACGGAAAGTACATTGACTTCTCTTTTGTGTATTCCTGTTCTGCAAACAGTCAAGATAATCATCGAAACAAATAGTATTTTGCACAACATTCATCTTTACACCTTTAGATTTTTTAATCCAATCATCATTCTGAACACGAACGCTGTACACTTTACTACGTAAGCCAGCGAACTCTGTCATGATCCTTCCATTGCATTCATCTTTCATTAAGCCGACGATTTTTTTATTACAGAGCGGCATACCAAAAACATTTTCTGGAGGGTAGTCGGAGGTATCGAATTTGTGAATATCACGTTTCATCACATGATAAATATCTTCACATTTGACTTCATAAATGAGACTGTCTGTGTCGGTATATAGAAGTTTACAATCATTTTTGAAGACACGTTTCATATAATCATAATGAAAGTCGTAAACGCAAATTTTCGAGAGGTCTAAGACGGAGAATCCGACATAAATTGGTTTATTTAGCACGACCTCTAGTTTGTTCAATTCTACAGCCACCAGGTTTTCACTGAAAACTGAACGGCTATGGAAGTTAGGCTTTGCGATCAAAGCTTCCGCACCGTACCTTCCAGCCCATTTTGTGACAAGTTTGACATCAACTCGTTTACGTACGTTTTCCATAGTTTTACCAAAAACGGCATTGTTCATGAGTTTGAACAAATCTTTTTCAAACTCATTCTTAGCCTGTTTGCGCATATTACTATTGAGATCGATATATTCTTTCAACCAAGGTGATTGGTTGAATTTCAGGACCCTGTGAATCTTTTTAAGCCGAAGACCGTATCTCAATGCCTGTTTTAAGTTGCGGTAATGTATGATATATCGATTTTTTGGATACAACGTTGTTAATAACTTTTCTTGCTTGGAACCGGGAGGTTTCATGTGCTCTGCGCATAGTGGTAGATCGCTATGGATATCGTGAATAGCTTCCGGATACTCCAAGTCCACTTCCAGTATGTACCCAACCGGTGAGTCATCAGGTACGTCGAAATTGAATCCATCTACGTTACGCACCCATTCGAAACCACCATGAGGAAGATACTGAGTCATCGCCCATCCGTACAAATTATTAACGTCATAATACATCAGATACTTTGATTCTTCGTCTGGGTTGTAATCTTTAACATACTTATTATTAGCTTTCGCATATCGATTACAGCATTGACTCACACCGCCTCTGATACCACGCTCGATAAACATAACCATATCTATATCGGTTAGGAGTTCTAGTTCAATTTTCGTGTACTTCAGCATGGCATCCCACGTAAGGCCTGGAGTCGTGTAATAGTGTGCGGGATCCAAGCCATACGCTTTGAGACAACCGTCCCGAAAATTTTCAAATATATCAGCCAAAAGTAGTACATCTGTTTTCAAATAGAGGTCAGAATATTCACCCAAGGTTCCGATATCGAATTCATTCCACACTCTTTGAGCATGATTATAGTCTTCGTCAAAAATACCTGTGTCGTTCAAGATGCTGTAAAATTTATCTTTAGCCGGTAAATTAGGTTCATCGAGCTTCTCCCACGAATCGAGAAATTCGTAGGGAAACACGCCTTTTCTCGTTAGGAGTTTGAATTTATCTTCGCTAAGGTGTGAAAATTCATTTCTCACTATTTTGAGCTCTTGAAGGTGTGACGCTAGTTTCTCTAACGAAGAATTCATAAACCGAAACGAGTCGATGAATTTGAATGCGATATCGCTACCCTTGACGTGCTTCGTGAATGATATGTACCGCTCCTTGTTCAGCGGTAAAAGGCTAATGCGGCCATCGAAATAGGTACAAACGTCTTTAATGAGGAAGTGACTATCATATCCACTAAGGTTGTGAAAGATAACTGGAACAGTCCGTGAATCTTGGTAGCTGAGGTTACAGCTTTCATGAGCAGGTCCTCGATAATTTCCAGTTAGATGACAGTGGTCTCTAACTTTCTTACCGAGTAGAAGTGGCTTTTCGCAGACGTGACATACCAATGAATTTCTGAATGCCTCTTCTTGTTCTGGTGTTAGTTCATTCATTGGTATTGGACACCAAAATACCGTTTCTATATCCTCGGCTAGCTGCAGTAGTTCTCGCACGAACCATTCGGCTGGTTTCAAGCCTCGATAGCTACGATAGTAGGATAGCGTATCATCGTAACTACATTTCAGATAGTAACCTACGCTGAAAGGTTCGTGTTCCTGGAACGCTGCAGTCTGGCTATCCTGAACGGGTAGCAAGAGACATTCGAAATCAGCATATACCACAAAAGGGACTCTTTCCTTGTTGCTAAAATTCCTAAATGCTAATGTATTGTTCTTTGGGGAAGGTAGTACAACCTTACAGTTATTCACTTGCGCACAGTCCAGTTCATGGGTATTCAGTTTTTGTGGACTCCGGAAGTAGTGAAGACAGCAATCGCAAATGTATTTTTTCGTTTTTTCTTTCGAAAGTTGCTTGCAAACCAAACGAGACAGGTCTTTTATCCAGACGTAATGGAATTTGATTGGCGTCTCCTCTTCACTGCTACTATCTTCATAGTCTATTTCTGTGCCATCGACGTAGTAATTTTGCAACATGAGCAAATTCACATGCTTATTCTTCTTTAGAGGTGTGACGTAGATGGGAACAGTCTTGAATTTTCCATTTCGTTTTTCCAAAATGTATATGGGGCTGTCCACGTCAATTCACCTAGGCTCGTGACCGCAACTTTTTTGATTTGCTCCATAATTTTTTTTATCGTTGTACTTGCTCTGAAACATTTTTCAGAATTTTTCCAGATTTAAAAAAAAATACCTTTTTGAGTTATGATTTTTTTTCGACCGAAAAAAAGGACCATTTTTAAAAATCTGAAAAAATTCACAAAAATGGTATGATTAACGTAAAACAGTTGCCCGATCGCAAAAATGTGGGCCGAATTTTTCTTATTTTTTTTTCACCTGATCCAAACTTTTTTTTCTGTCAAAGGGACCAGTACAGCGTGATTGAACATATTCTGCATACTCCAAAAATCATTAATATTTTATCCAAAGTTCATTACACGTCGAAAAATGGATTTTTTTTAAAAATCACTTGTCGTGAGGTTTTAGACACACGGTTAATTGAATTACATCTCTCGACGTCGCATTTTTTTCGGAGAGAAATTCTTCATCGTATGAATGAGGGAAACTGAGAAAAAAAATCCTGTGATGAGTTATGGTCAGTTATCGAAATTTAGCGACAATCTAGTCACTCTTTTGGAAATAAGTTCGTCCAAAAATTTTGTTCTCCAATTTCCCTCATTCACACGACGAAACATTGCTCTCCAAAGAAAATGAGATGTCGAGAGACATAATCGGATCAACCGTGTGCCTGAAACCTTACGACAAGTGATTTTTGAGAAAGTCAATTTTTCGATGTTCAAAGAATTTTGGATAGGATATAAATGATTTTTGGAGTATAGAGAATTTGTTGAATCACGCTGTACTGGTCCCCTTAACAAAAAAAAAGTTTGGATCAGGTAAAAAAAATATAAGAAAAATTCGGCCCACATTTTCGCGATCGGGAAACTGTTTTACGTTAATCATACGATTTTTGTGAATTTTTTCAGATTTTTAAAAATGGTCCTTTTTTTCGGTCGAAAAAAAATCATAACTCAAAAAGGGATTTTTCTAAAAATCTGAAAAAATTCTGAAAAATGTTTCAGAGCAAGTACAACAATAGAAAAAATTATGGAGTAAATAAAAAAAGTTGTGGTCACGAGCCTAGGTGAATTGACGTGGACAGCCCCATATATTGACGGAAATATCATTTTGTTTCTCAAATTTTGCTACTTGTTTCGGCGTTACAGGAAAATCTATACCGTCGAAATTCAATTCGTCTTCGTATGGCTTATATTTTGAAACTCGTTCCGAATGATCCCACCACTCGACTGGATGTAACGCAGATAGCAGCGCCCATTTAAAACACTGATCATCATCGTTACGTACATTGACACATGCATGCTTTTTCTTGATGGGTGCAGGTATTTCAATGTACGAGCTCCCGCGCATAGGATTATATTTGTTAATGTTTATCGTTAGGTTCACGATTGAGTGTAATGACCAACCGGAATCCTTATCCTGAAATTCTTCCATATCCTTGAGGATTGGATCCCGCACATTTTGTGTGAACCATTCTTTCAAATCAGTCGTTTGGAGGATCGGAGCATTTTTCGTGTTGAAATATTTGATCTCGATGACTTTTTCCTCATTTTTCATGATGCTGTATTCAGCTGCAAACACACTATTCACTTTCAAAGCGTTCTCTTTCTTGAGTGCGTTTTTAATCCGAGATTTAAAGAGAGATGACGCATCTGTCATGAACGCGATCGTGTCCACGTGTTTCAAGTTCACTATCACTCCCGAACGTATACGCTTCTCGAAAGCAGACTCCAAATCACACCATCTCACTCTATCGCTCCTATTTTTACGCTTTCGCAATCCGCTACCCGTAACCAGTAGGCCTTTGAGAAGAAGATTCGCACCCTTCAATTGACCAATTGTCGCTAGGTACTTTTGCTTCTCCGGTACAGTTGTACCCTCCTTGCGCAACAGCTGTCCCAGAATTCGTATGCTCTTTGTACCACATTTCATCCACTTGTCTACTTCTTGAGCATTTACCTTACCGTTGGCTAAAAGAGTATAGGCTCGTTTCATAAGAGCAACTGTTTTTTCACATTGTTCCACCGACATCGTGTCTATTATGTTTTATATCAGAAACTAAGTCGCACTGCAGTAATTTCGATCCACTCCTTTCATGAGCAACATCAAAACTGATGAATAAGTGACGAATAAACTCCGTTATATAGGGTCTGATCAGCAGAAAATTCTTGGAAACGTTTATTCATCGGCTGTTAACTAATTAATGATGAGCAATTTGATACTATTGTCTGGAATGTAACATGGAATGTAATTTGATATTGGAATCGCGGTATCTTTACAGTTGGAAAGTGCATTTCGCGAAGTGCTGCATGTCGAAACGGGTTCAAGATAATTCCAGGAATCCTTCCTTGACTCGAGCATTATTAATTTGCAGTTAATTAATGAGAAGCAATCCAACACTATTGTTCAAAAAATTAACGAGGGATGTAATTTGATACTTGAATTGCGGTGTCTTTTGAAGCTGTAAATTGCGTATCGCGAAGATTCTCACTGCGTACAGCGCAGCAGGTCATGTTCCAGGAATTTATAAGTCCGATAAATTCCGAGAAAGTCACCTTGAAACTTCCAGAATCTCACGGTGTGTCGCGTGGCGCAACAGGTCATATTCCAGGAATTTTGTAGTCCAATCAATTCAGAAAAAGCTTCGGGAATCGCACGGTCTGCCGCGTGGCGCTAGGAACGGCTCCCCGACCACAGGAAATGACGTCATAGCCGTTCCAGAACTCGTTGTGTATTTCCCGCCTCGACACATGCGCAGTAAACCTGCATTTCAAATCTCCCACCCTCATCGTCCTTGAATTTCCCACCCTGACGCTACAGGAAATGACGTCACACCCGAATGTTCCAGAAGATGACTCATCATCCTTGATTTTAAATTTCCCTGACACATGCGCAGTAAACCTGCATTTCAAATCTCCCGCCCTCGCGCATGCGCAGTAGGTCGATTTCGGGACTTAGAAATTTTCGGGTGGCGTAGAAGCCCTGTTGCCTATCTACTGTTGTACGCGTAAAAATTCGAATTTCGGACCTTTTCACTCTGAATCGCGATTTTCGTAAAAATTTAAATTTCGGACCTTTTCGCTAGAAAACGCGATTTTTTCACTCATTGTGGCGAGGCGTTGGTATGCGTAAAAATTAAAATTTCGGACCTTTTCGTTCGAAAACGAGATTTTCGTGAAAATTTAAATTTCGGACGTTTCGGACGAAAACTCGATTTTTTCACTCGTCGTGTCAAAGGCGATTTTCGTAAAAATTCAAATTTCGGACCTTTTCGGTCGAAAACGCGATTTTTTCACTCCTCGTGTCAAGGCCGTCGTGCGCGTAAAAATTCGAATTTCGGACCTTTTCGCTCGAAAACGCGATTTTTTCACCCGTCGTGTCAAGGCGGTCGTAGGCGTAAAAATTCGAATTTCGGACCTTTTCACTCGGAAACGCGATTTTCGTGAAAATTTAAATTTCGGACCTTTTCGGACGAAAACGCGATTTTTTCACTCGTCGTGTCAAGGCGGTCGTACGCGTAAAAATTCGAATTCCGGACCTTTTCACTCGGAAACGCGATTTTCGTAAAAATTTAAATTTCGGACTTTTTCGGACGAAAACGCGATTTTTTCACTCGTCGTGTCAAGGCGGTCGTACGCGTAAAAATTCGAATTCCGGACCTTTTCACTCTGAAACGCGATTTTCGTAAAAATTTTAATTTCGGACCTTTTCGGACGAAAACCCGATTTTTTCACTCGTCGTGTCAAAGCGGTCGTACGCGTAAAAATTCGAATTTCGGACCGATTGACTCTGAAACGCGATTTTCGTAAAAATTTAAATTCCGGACCTTTTCGGACGAAAACTCCATTTTTTCACTCTTCGTGTCAAGGCGGTCGTACGCGTAAAAATTCGAATTTCGGACCTTTTCACTCGGAAACGCGATTTTCGTAAAAATTTAAATTTCGGACCTTTTCGCTCGAAAACTCGATTTTTTCACTCATTGTGTCCAGGCGTTGGTATGCGTAAAAATTCAAATCTCGGACCTTTTCGGTCGAAAACGCGATTTTCGTAAACATTCAAATTTCGGACCTTTTCGGACGAAAACGCGATTTTTTCACTTGTCGTGTCAAGGCGGTCGTACGCGTAAAAATTCGAATTTCGGACCTTTTCACTGGGAAACGCGATTTTCGTGAAAATTTAAATTTCGGACCTTTTCGGACGTAAACGCGATTTTTTCACTCGTCGTGTCAAGGCGGTCGTACGCGTGAAAATTCGAATTTCGAACCTTTTCGCTCGAAATCTCGATTTTTTCACTCGTCGTGTCAAGGCGGTCGTACGCGTAAAAATTCGAATTTCGGACCTTTTCACTCGGAAACGCGATTTTCGTAAAAATTGGAATTTCGGACCTTTTCGGACGAAAACGCGATTTTTTCACTCGTCGTGTCAAGGCGGTCGTACGCGTAAAAATTCGAATTTCGGACCTTTTCACTCGGAAACGCGATTTTCGTAAAAATTTAAATTTCGGACCTTTCCGATCCAAAACGCGATTTTTTCACTCGTCGTGTCAAGGTGTTGGTAGGCGTAAAAATTCGAATTTTGGACCTTTTCGCTCGAAAACGCGATTTTTTCAGTCGTCGTGTCAAGGCGGTCGTACGCGTAAAAATTCGAATTTCGGACCGATGCACTCTGAAACGCGATTTTCGTAAAAATTGAAATTTCGGACCTTTTCGGACGAAAACTCAATTTTTTCACTCGTCGTGTCAAGGCGGTCGTACGCGTAAAAATTCGAATTTCGGACCTTTTCACTCGGAAACGCGATTTTCGTAAAAATTTAAATTTCCCACCTTTTCGAAGCAAAACGCGATTTTTTCACTGGTCGTGTCAAGGCGGTTGTACGCGTAAAAATTCGAATTTCGGACCTTTTCTCTCTGAATCGCGATTTTCGTAAAAATTTAAATTTCGGACCTTTTCGCTAGAAAACGCGATTTTTTCACTCATTGTGGCGAGGCGTTGGTATGCGTAAAAATTCAAATTTCGGACCTTTTCGTTCGAAGACGCGATTTTCGTGAAAATTTCAATTTCGGACCTTTTCGGACGAAAACGCGATTTTTTCACTCGTCGCGTCAAGGCGGTCGTACGCGTAAAAATTTGAATTCCGGACCTTTTCACTCTGAAACGCGATTTTCGTAAAAATTTAAATTTCGGACCTTTTCGGACGAAAACTCGATTTTTTCACTCGTCGTGTCAAGGCGGTCGTACGCGTAAGAATTCGAATTTCGGACCTTTTCACTCGGAAATGTGATTTTCGTAAAAATCTAAATTTCGGACCTTTTCGCTCGCTCGAAAACGCGATTTTTTCACTCGTCGTGTCAAGGCGGTTCGTAAAAATTCGAATTTCGGACCTTTTCGCTCGAAAACTCGATTTTTTCACTCGTCGTGTCAAGGCGGTCGTACGCGTAAAAATTCGAATTTCGGACCTTTTCGCTCGAAAACTCGATTTTTTCACTCGTCGTGTCAAGGCGGTCGTAGGCGTAAAAATTCGAATTTCGGACCTTTTCGCTCGGAAACTCGATTTTTTCACTCGTCGTGTCAAGGCGGTCGTACGCGTGAAAATTCGAAATTCGGACCTTTCCACTCGGAAACGCGATTATCGTAAAAATTTAAATTTCGGACCTTTTCGGACGAAAACTCGATTTTTTTCACTCGTCGTGTCAAGGCGGTCGTACGCGTAAAAATTCGAATTTCGGACCTTTTTGCTCGCAAACTCGATTTTTTCACTCGTCGTGTCAAGGCGGTCGTACGCGTAAAAATTCGAAATTCGGACCTTTCCACTCGGAAACGCGATTATCGTAAAAATTTAAATTTCGGACCTTTTCGGACGAAAACTCGATTTTTTTCACTCGTCGTGTCAAGGCGGTCGTACGCGTAAAAATTCGAATTTCGGACCTTTTTGCTCGCAAACTCGATTTTTTCACTCGTCGTGTCAAGGCGGTCGTACACGTAAAAATTCGAAATTCGGACCTTTTCACTCGGAAACGCGATTTTCGTAAAAATTTAAATTTCGGACCTTTTCGGACGAAAACTCGATTTTTTCACTCGTCGTGTCAAGGCGGTCGTACGCGTAAAAATTCGAATTCGGACCTTTTCGTTCGAAAACGCGATTTTCGTGAAAATTTAAATTTCGGACCTTTTCGCTCGGAAACGCGATTTTTTCACTCGTCGTGTCACGGTGTTGGTACGCGTGAAAATTCGAATTTCGGACCTTTTCGCTCGAAAACTCGATTTTTTCACTCTTCGTGTCAAGGCGGTCGTACGCGTAAAAATTCGAATTTCGAACCTTTTCGCTCGAAAACGAAATTTATTGTTCATAATGATATGAAAAAAATTTTGGTCAAGTAACGAAATTTCGCGATTTATAAATCCCGAAATTTCATTACGTGACCAAAATTTTTTTGTTACTATAGCTATAGGCTATAGCCGGCAGATCGACTTGTTTATAAGTTACGAAACATCGGGATTGATACCCGGCATGCCGAATTGTTTATAATGATAGAAAAAAATATCAGTCAAGTAACGAACCATCGGGACTTATAGCCGCCCACACAGAACACTTACCAATTTTATACGTATATGGGACGTAATAATTCAGACGTTATATGTCTGATATACGTAAGTTGGAGGTTTACGTTTGGGATAGAAATAGGCTAAATGACCGGCTAAAATCCGTGTAAGGAACGAATACGAAACGTCCGCTAAGATGTATAGAATATGTATTTTAGAGGTACAAGGAACCACTGTAAGACGTATATCGAAACGTATATATGTATTACGTAGTTTTCCCTGCACTGTACGTCGATTATCGTCTAATATACTGATGCGATACGGACTTCCGTTTCCGATGTATGCGAAGGAGGACGTGCAAAAGTAGTGTGCGAGAAAAGAGTGAAAGAATAATAAAAATAAAACGTGCTGAGTGAAAGATTAGTGAAAAAATAGAAGAGGTAAGAAAAGGGGAGACTAGAGAAATAAAGAAGTAGTGAAAAGAGAGTGTAGGAGGGAAAGGACGTAGAAATAGGACAGTGAAGAGGTTAGGAAGATTAGGCGGGAAACGGGAAAAATAAACAAAGAGGGATAAGAAGCAGTAGGAGAGAGAGGAAGCCGCGGGAAGCGCAAGGTAAGAGCAGTAGGCAAGGTAGGGAATAGCAGGACAATCGGTAAGGCAGAAAGCAGGGAGGAGGAGAAAAGATGAGTGAGGCAGGCGCCCCGGTAGGTGACAGCACCATTAACGCCGGGGAGAGCGAGCGGGCAGAGAAGACAAGCGACGAAGGCAACACACCGTTCAGCACGCCACTGGTGACAACGGAGAGAGAGAAAGAGCGAGAAAGGCCGAGCATCATTACAATGGGAGCATGGGATACGGACGGAGAAAAGAAAAAAGGTAAACCGGGAAGACCGAAAAATGTAGACATTTTAGGAAGGCAGAAAACGGAAAGAGTCAAGCCACTAGTAGACATGTGGAAAAGGAAATGGAAAGGGGAAAATGACGACGCGGACGAATCGGAGTGCACTGACAGAGAAACAGACGAGAGAGAAAAAAGAAAAAAAGCGGAAAAAATCAGAAGAGTGGGAAAATCCCCGGAAACAGGAAAAGATAAAAGCGAAGAAAAAGGGATAAAAGAGCTGATCGAGGGAATGGGGAAAAAGCTCAGTCAAGAAATAAGGGAATGCCGAGAAGATATAAAAAAACAAGGAAACACGATGAGGGAAGAGATAGAATCGCTAAAAAAAGAGATGAAAGAAAGAGAAGACAAGTGGAATGAGGAGAAGGAAAAAATGAAAACAGAAATCGAAGATGTCAAAAGAAGACTAGAAGAAACAGAAAAGAGAAACGAGGAAAGAAACGACCAGACGCATACCGCCGAGGGAGGGGAAGGGGAGATGAGCAGCAGACCCAGAGAAAACGACTGCAGGATGATGGAGATGATCAGAGAAATAGAATGGAAGACAGAATGGGCACTGGAAAAAAAAGAAAGGGAGGAAAGAAAAGCAAACATCCTAATAAGAAGGGTAACAGCAGAGCCTGGAAAGCTAAGAGAAAGCGTAGCAGAAATCATGAACACGATAGGCGCACAAGTTGAGATAAAGGAGGCGAGAGAAGTCGGCGGAATCAAAGAGAGAGGTGAAAAACTAGTAGTGGTAAAGCTAGGAAGCATGGAGCAAAAGAGGCAGGTAATGGAGAAAAAAAGCAAACTGGGAAGAAGGAGAAAGGAAGGGATAGAGGATGACCTGACCCTAGCGGAAAGGAAAATGAGATGGAAACTGAGAGAAATAGCGGGAGAAGAAGAACAAGCCACGGGAAACAGAGTCTGGGTATACCACGGCAAGATCCGGATAAATGGCAAAACTTGGTGGTGGGATGAAAGAAACCAAGTGCTGAGGGACGAGGAAGGAAAAGAAAGGGAAGAAAATACCGCGGGTCGCGAAAGAGCAGAAAGGACCGAAGACGAGGGAGAAATGAGAACGAGAGTAGAAGGGAGCGAAACAGAGGGAGACGCAGCACAGTCGGGAAACTGGCAGACGAGAGGAAGAGGGAGGGGAAGAGCCAGGGGAAGAGCGAGAGGTTGGGGAACGGGAAGAAGGTGGGAACAACAGTAAAAGCCGAAAACAGGAAACAAAGGGAACAGAAAGAAAGAAAGCAGGAAACAAAAAAAGAAGAAAAAAGAAAAGCAAAAAAGAACAGGAACTGGAAGATAACGTTCTGGAACGTCGCAGGCCTCGCCAGGAAAGATGAGGAATTCTGGAAGAGCATGAAAGAATGGGATGTGATAGTAATGATGGAAACATGGCTCGAACAGAAAGGGTGGGAGAAAATAAACCGGAAACTACCAAAAGGGTACAAGTGGCAGGTACAACACGCCACAAGAAAAAGCAAAAAAGGAAGAGCCATGGGGGGGATGGCGATTGGGGTGAGAGACACATTAGAAGCAACAGAGAATGGCGAGAACGAACAAAGAAACGGGAAGACGGAGGGCATAATAGAGACAGCACTCAAGATAGAGAAAAAAAAATGGAAGATAGTAGGGGTATACGTAAACGGAGACATAGAAGACAAGATAAGGGAACTAAAAAAATATGCAGAAGAAGAAGAGGAAGGAACAAGAATAATAGTAGGCGGTGACTTCAACGCAAGGACGGGTGAAGAAGGAGGAGGAGGAGGAGGAGATGAAGGGAAAGAGGATAACGAAACAAGTAGAAAATCAAAAGATAAAAAAATAAACACGGAAGGGGTGAAACTGGTGAGCTTCATAGAGGGAGTAGGATGGATAATACTGAACGGAAACAGCAAGGGCGATGAAAAAGGGGAATTCACCTTCACGGGAGGACAAGGCAACACAGTAATAGACTACGCAATAACAGCAGCGACAACGGCAGAGGAGGTAGAAGGAATGACGGTAGGTGACAAGATCGACTCAGACCATCACCCGCTGGTAATAGAACTAAAAGGAGAGACAAAGAGAGAAAAGAGAAAAGAAAAAAGGGGAACCCGAACAAAAAAGGGGGATTGGACACAGGAAGGAAGGGAAAGATTCAGAAGAGAGATACAGTGGAAAGAGGCTCCACATGCAGGGGTAGAGGAAGAACTAGAGGAGATGATAACAGAATTCAAAAGAGTAATAGAGACCGGGGAAGAAAGGCAAATCAGAAGATACGGCTGGTGGGATGAAGAATGTAAACAGAGAAAGCAAGAGGTAAGAAGAAACCTGAGAGAGTGGAGGAAGGGAACAAAAGAGGAGGAGGAATACAAAGAGAAGAAGAGAGAATATAACAACTTATGTGAAGAGAAGAAAAGAAAAGAGAATGAAAAATTCATAAGAGAAGCAGAAGAAGCGAAGACAGAAGAGATGGTGTGGAAAGTAGTGAACAGAGAAAGGAAGAATCGCAGCAGAATAAATGAGAACATAAGGATGGAGGAATGGAAAAACCACTTCATAGGACTCCTAGGTGGAACAGAAAGGAGAGAGGTAGCAAGAGAGACTAGGAGAAGGGAAAGAGATGAGGAAACAGACCTAACTAGAGACGAAATAAAAAAAGCAATACAAAAAATGAAAGATAACAAAGCACCGGGAGAAGACGAAATAACGAACGAGGTATGGAAATACGGAGGCGAGGAAATGACGGACTGGGCTTGGAAAGTATGCAACAGAATATGGAACGGAGAAGGCTGGCCTGAAGCGTGGAAAACAGGACTGATAGCACCAATAAGAAAGAAAGGAAACGGAGACAAGACAGAGGAATACAGAGGAGTAACTCTAATGCCAACCATGTATAAGATATATGCAACAGTGTTAGCAGGAAGGTTGGAAGAGGAAATGGACAGAAAAGAGATGGTGCCGCACAACCAAACAGGATTCAGGAAAGGAATGGGAACGATTGATAATATTTATGTACTCAACCACCTAATAAGTACGCAGCTGGAGAAGAAAGGAGGAAAGCTGGTAGCCCTATTCATAGACCTCAAGGCGGCATTCGACTCAGTAGACAGGGAGAAACTGTGGGAAGAGATGAGAAAGAGAGGAGTAAGAGAAGAGCTAGGGAAAAGAATAGAAGAAATATACGAGGAAACGAAGTGCAAAGTAAAGGTAGGGAACGAGACAGGAGAAGAGTTCTGGATAACAAAGGGCGTCAGACAAGGATGCCCGCTAAGTTCATATCTATTCAACCTACTGATGGCGGATCTAGAAGAGGAGATGAGAAAGGGAAGAAAAACGGGAGGAGTGGAACTAAGAGGAGAAAAGATATATACACTAGCATACGCAGATGATGTGGTGATAATGGCTGAGAATGAAGAAGACATGGAAGTAATGATAAGAAGACTTACAAAATACTTAGAGGGAAAGAAACTTGAGCTGAACGTAGGAAAAACGAAGGTAATGGTATGCAGAAGTGGCGGAGGGAGGAAGAAAGACATAAACTGGAGATGGAAAGGGAAGAAAATTGAAGAAGTGAAAGAATTCACATATCTCGGATACCGAATAAAAAACAACGGAGGAAAAGAGGCACACATAAAAGAGAGAACAAGAAAAGCGAATATAGTAATGAGACAAGTATGGGGGATAGGAAAGAGAAGATTTGGAAAAGACTGGAAAAGAAGAATATGGCTGTTTGACAGACTGGTATGGACGGTGGCAGAATATGCAGCGGAAATCTGGGGCTGGGAAGAAAGGAAAGAAATAGAAGCGCTGCAAGAAAGATATATAAGATGGACACTGGGCGTAGATTGGAACGCGCCAGAATACATGATAAGGGAAGAAGTACAGAGAAACAAACTGAGGACAAGAGCAGCGAAAAGAGCATGGAACTTCGAGGTCAAACTAGAGGAGGGGAGAGGGAGCGCATTAGCGAGGAAATGCTGGGAAGACATAAAAGAAAGGATAAGAACAAGAGATGAGGTCAAAAAATGGGAGGAAGGGAGAAAGGGATTCTTCACAGCGAAAAACATTGACGAATGGGAAGCAATAGGAGCCAGGGAAAGAGGGGAACTGACATATAGAGAAATAGAAAGAATAGACATAGAAACGGAGACAGAGGAAAGGTGGGAAAAGATAACAGAGTCGAGATACAATAGATGGTATAGGGTGATAAAAAGAGAGGGAGTACCAAACTACCTAAGAAAAGGCTGGGGAGAAAGTAGGTGGAAAAGAGTAGCAAGGTTCAGAATAGGAAGTGAGGTTAGAGAGGCAAGGTACTGGATGAGAGAAGAAGAGAGAATGTGCAGAGTGTGTGGAGGAGAGGAAGAGACGTGGGAGCACGTATGGGAGAGATGCACATATGATGGAACAGAAAAAGGAAGTTGGCAAGAGAGTGTGCATATGATGTTGGGGGAGGACGGGGAAGGGGAAAGCTGGATGAGAGAGATAGAAACGATGAGAAAAGCCAGAGAAAGAGTAACTGAAGAATGAATGACGGTGAGACAAAAGACGAGAAAAGCCACGGAAGGAAAGCAGGACCACCGGAGCATACAAGGAAAGGGAAGTCGAGGGGCAAAGGGAGGGTAAAAGCAAAGCATGGAAAGAAAGAAAGGGGAAGGGCAGCACAGGGAAAGGGGAAAAGAAAAATGAACAAAGAGATTACAAAAGGTAGAGGCAAGAGAGAGGAGAGGAAAGAAAAAAGGCGGAGCGGTGACAGGGTGGAGAGAGGGAGAGAGAGAGATACAGAGATGGAAAGGGATAGGATAGGTAAAGTAAGATGAAAAATGTAAAACGTAGAATGCAAAAGTAGAAATAAGTCTGAATAAGAATAAATAAAGAAATAAAGAAACGGAGTGGAGCAAAAACTAAAAAATTAAGGGCAAAGTCCAATATTAGAATAGTACACGGGTAACGTGCAAGCGGTAGAGGGCAGAGTGCGGGGAGGAAAGGGAGCAGAGAGTAAAGCGATAACAGTACAAGGGAGAAAGGCAGAAAACAAAACGGCACAAGTAAATGTAAATAAGAAATGAATAAAGATAAGAGCATAGGATTAAGAAATAGAGATAAGAAATATAGAATAAGTGAAATTGTAAGCATACATTGGGAAACGAAAGTTCTTGTAACCCCAAGGGGAACAATAAATAAAACTAACTACTGATGCGATACGTATGTCTTTCGTACTCTTCATGATTTCCAATACGTGTACTATACGTAAATCAAACGTATATATATGCATAACATATTACGCTTTTTTTGTATAGAGAACACATATGGGTAGAATATTTATACGTACAGAGAACGTGTGAAATACGTATAAGGAATTGAAAAAAAAAATATATTATGTAATAAGTTATATTTAACTTATTATTGGATATTTTTGATATTTTAGGTTATTTTTATTTATAGTTAAGCACACTTGTCAATTAAAACGCATTCTGCGATCGCTTGAATTTTTCGCTTTTCTAAGACCTAGCCGGGATTCGAACCGAGTACGCTCGCCACTCTTCGTATTACTGGTCGCACGCCCTAACCACTACGCTAAGCTGCCGCTTGTCCAACCATGCAGCGTTTCTATACATGATTTTATCAGGGACAATGATACATTCTTCAGTAATGTAAGTTCACTAATCTCTGTAAGAATCTATTTCTGACTACACTCGATCGCTCAATATTGAAAGAATATCGTTGAAGCTGTCAGATGTGCTGAGAACGTCTGGTGTACGTATATTGTACGTACCCGGGAAAAAATGGTTTAGATCTAATTCGCATCTCCGGAGATCGAATTTAGATCTAAGTAGATCTAAGTAGATCTAAATTTTGGGAAATCGTAGATCTACCTAGATCTACCTAGATCTCCAAAGATTTTCGTAGATCTACGTAGCTTCGAATTGATATACTGTCATGTTCGAATGCCCATGCTTCTTAGATCTATGTATATCCACCCAGATATCGTTAGATCTACTTTAGATCTAGGTAGATCTACTTTAGATCTAGGTAGATCTGAGATGAGTAGATGGAATAATTGCAGCAAAACGTTGTTGCTCATTGAAGCCAAGTAGATCTACTCGGATCTGAGTAGTTCTGGTACCGTATTTGGAAATATTTCAAGTCTGTCTGGACTGATTGGACCATAAGTATGCCAGAAACGCACGTACTTTCAGAAGGCGCCTTAGCTCATCTGGTACGGTACAGGTTTGGTAATCCGAAGTTCCAGGGTTCGATTCCGATTTGTTCGATTTTCACAATTTTTTTTTTTCATTTTTTTTCCTTACTCGTATTCACGATTTCTTATTTTATAACGATAGTGAGTATTTTTTCATTATAGTTATGCAATTAATCAATGTTTTTTCAATTCATTTCCGGAATTGACAATGACGTAAAAATTAGATCTACGTAGATCTCTTGAGATCTCATAAGATCTACGTAGATCTCATTAGATCTATTCCAAAATTTAGATCTACGTAGATCTAAAGCATTTAGATCTACATAGATCTACTCGATTTTTTCCCGGGTATACTGGAAGCCTGGCGAAAAATTTCCTTTGGCCCACTAAACTAATAGGTCTGGTTTACGTATATGAAACGTCGAAATCAGGCGAGTCTGCAAACCCTGTCCTGTTGTATGCTGTACGTATAACATACGTATGACGGAAAAGAGGTAGCTCGGTGCGTTCAGCCTAGTGGATTAATACGTCTGATTTACGTATACGAAACGTAGACATCAGGCGATTCTGCAAAACGTGTGCTGTACGTATGTCTATCGTATCACTTTGGTTGTGCCAAACGTCAAGATACACACATCTGCCGTACGTATATCGTACGTAGAACGAAAACACGGTGAAAATTTGCATTTGGCCCACTAAACTAATAGGTCTGGTTTACGTATACGAATCGTCGAAATCAGGCGAGTCTGCAAACTGTGTCCTGTTCTACGTATGGCTCACATATTCCTTCGGTTGTGCCCGACGCCAAGATAAACACATCTGCTGTACGTCTAATATACGTATGCCGGAAAGGAGTAGCTATAAGTGAGATTCAGCCTACTGACTTATTACGTCTGATTCACGTATACGAATCGTCGAAATCGGGTGAGTCTACAAACCGTGTGCTGTACGTAAGTCTTTCGTATTACTTCGGTTGTGCCCAACGCCGAGATACACACATCTGCTGTACGTATAGCGTACGTATGGCAGAAAAGCGGTAGGTAGGTGCATTTCGGCTAACTGTAAAAATATATCGCATCCACGTATATTAAATGTTAGGATCAAGAAAATTTATACGTCGTTAATGTCACAATGCGATACGTATGCGAAACATACCTTTCGTGTCGCCTACGTTGTTATCAATACGAAGATCTCACTTTTACTCGACATATATCGTACGTAAATCGAAGGTGTCTTGAAGATCTTATTCGGCAACCTAAGTTATACATCTTCCGTATGTACAGTAAACATTTAAAAAGCGTTGTTTTGCGTGGCGTGAAAGATACGTACATAATGCGTATAGGCTGGGTTTTTCAAAACATCCAAATAATCACCAATTATATACGTTGATGGTACATTGATAAAAGTTTTATGATTGTCATAATACTGTACGCAATATGAATGTAATTTATACGTACATGCAGTACGTAAAAAACGGCTTCGGCATTGACGCGAATAATACAAGTGTTATACGTATATACTTCGTATAGAAAATACGTCTTGATTGTATACATCGCGTACACATATAGTATACGTATCATTTCAGCTGTATACGTAGACAGACGTTAAAACGTATTTCATACGTTAAATCAACTAAGTGTTCCGTGTGGGCGGCGTGCGGAATTGTTCATAATGATATAAAAAAATGTTGGTCAAGTAACGAAATTTCGCGATTTATAAATCCCGAAATTTAGTTACTTGACCAAAATTTTTTTCTTACTATAGCTATAGGCTATAGCCGGCATATCGACTTGTTTATAAGTAACGAAACATCGGGATTGATACCCGGCGTGCCGTATTGTTTATAATGATAGAAAAAAATATCAGTCATGTAACGAACCATCGGTACTTATAGCCGGCATGCGGAATTGTTCATAACGATATAAAAAAATTTTGGTCAAGTAACGAACCATCGGGACTTATAGCCGGCATGCGGAATTGTTCATAATGATATAAAAAAATTTTGGTCAAGCGACGAAATTTCGCGATTTATAAATCCCGAAATTTCGTTATTTGACCAAATTTTTTTGTTACTATAGCTCTAGGCTACAGCCGGCATATCGACTTGTTTATAAGTTACGAAACATCGGGATTTATAGCCGGCATGCCGAATTGTTCATAATGATATAAAAAAATTTCAATCAAGTGACGAAATTTCGGGATTTATAGCCTGCATATCGACTTGTTTATAAGTTATGAAACATCGGGATTGATACCCGGCATGCCGAATTGTTTATAATGATATGAAAAAATATCAGTCGAGTAACGAACCATCGGGACTTATAGCCGGCATGCCGAATTGTTCATAATGATATGAAAAAATTTTGGTCAAGTAACGAAATTTCGCGATTTGCAAATCCCGAAATTTAGTTACTTGATCAAAATTTTTTTCTTACTATAGCTATAGGCTATAGCCGGCATATCGACTTGTTTATAAGTTACGAAACATCGGGATTGATACCCGGCATGCCGAATTGTTTATAATGATATGTAAGTTTGAGACTACCGCCCAAACTATAGCGCGGCACGTCAGCGGCCGTCCACGCATCACTCACACCAATGCCGAGGCACACGGTCGTCGAGCGAGGCAGTCGGTCTGCACCAGTCAAGCAGTAAACACGTTATACTTGAGAGATTCAAGGCGCTTGCCGCTCAGCATAATGTCTAAGTCGAATCAATAATTATCACAAAGTCACGCTGTACTTGTTGTTGATTCAGGTAAACAAACCGCTGTACTACTTGGTATTATAATCATTGAACATATGTACATAGTGTAAATATATTTCAGTTATTACTAGCATCAACCGCAGTACGCCTCATTGGAGATCCTGATCCCCATCCCGTAAGACAAATCAATTGTCTTATAAATCAACAACAACAGAATGGCTGTTGTTCGAGCAAGATTCTGCTTCGTTTCGGAGGCATTAGACGGAAAAACCACTGTTGTGAGAGTCCGCACAATTCAACTAGAAGGAGAGGACACGACCTATAAATTCCCGGAACACGCTACAACGAAGGAGAAGCATTCAGATCTTTTCGAAACGACGATAGCGAAAAATATCGTCAAGAGCCTAAAGACACGTGGAAAGTTCCGGAAGGTGTGGATTTCGCTGACCGATGAACTTGAAGGTCACTACCTGGATGAAGAGGGAAACGTATGTTACGACGGTATTTATTTGGATGAGTGTCAGGCATATGTAGACCCCAGTTCCGCCCCCACCCATAACCTTGACACCCTCCCGCATGAAAAGATAACGTCGCGAGCGAAAAACATGATTCTGGATAAATTCTCTGGAAAAAACCAGAACGCGACCATGTTCATGGAACTTTTCGTGAGCGAATGCACTCGTTTAGATTGTAAAGAAGAAAATTACGCAGAGACGTTGAGATTTTTTTTGGAGGGGCCAGCCCTCGACTGGTTTCAAAGTTTTTTAAAGATAAACAAGATCACACGGCCATGGGAGCAATGGAAGAATTCCTTCATAGATACTTTTGCCGGGATAGGATGGCCGGAAATAAAGTACGCATACGAATTCCGCTATCTGAACGGGTCGCTTCTAGAGTACGCGCTAAAAAAGAGAAATCTGCTTTTAGACACAGATGCAAAAATA
>JAEUYN010002225.1:0-62540 GCA_018257835.1 Euura lappo
ATAGACCGAATCCATTTCAAATCGGGCAGGCTGGAAATCGTGATGTCACGGAATATTTTCAAATTGAAATATGTTGTTGTTTGATGAAGAAAAAGCGACCCGTATTTCTTTGTTTTGGAAAAAAAAATTTTTGCTACGAAGTTACGGCTATTTGAACATTTAATCGTGCGCTACCAAAGTTCTTGGAAAGGGAACACTTTTTTTCTTAATAACGCTATATCTGCGGAACGGATCATCGCAAATACTTCATCTTAGTCTCATTTTGTAGAGTTTTTCGCACTCTTTTGGAATTCAAAGAAAAATTTGAGGATTTTTGAAAATTGACGGAATGACGTTCATTTTTCGAAAATTAGGGAAACCCGCTTTTCGCGAAAAGTGATTTTTTTATTTTCTCAAAAATTTCACACAATATGTGGGGTGATATGACGGATATATCCTCGAAGTTTCATCGATGCTAAAACACTGCTTCATATCGAGAAAAAATATTTCGTGCGTCACTGAAATTCGTCAATTCCTGTGCTGGTGTTGACTTTGTGGGTTTCTTTGAGATGTGTACAGATTATTCGATCCAAATAATATTACCAAAACTTGATACATACGTACCTGAGGGAGTAAATGACCAAATGCCGTATGATGTATAACATCGTAGACCGAATATTGATCTGCTAATAAAGACTATCACGAAAAAATACAAAATTAAAAATCAGGGATTTATTGTAGTAATAACAATATCGTATAATAATATTGTTGAGTTATATGCTTCTATTTTCGTGGTGTACAGTGAGGTATAGGGGATCAAATGTTAAACTGCAACAAAAATGTGAACGGGACAGAAATGCGTGCAAAACGAAAGTAACAACAATGCGGATGAAAAAAGTTTGCAGAAGACAAAAGATGAAAATAGGAAGAAAAATGGAAAAAGATTATGGATGATCGATGTGTCAGATTGTGACCGATCCAAATGTATGGTTAATCTATCAGATTGTTACCGATCATCGATCTGTCAGGATTAGATTTTGTTTAAACTTCATTTTAAGAGAATTCAAATCAAAATGCGACAGATACAAATATATCAAAACAAAATGCACGAAGAACGAGAGAACAGGTGACATTTTCAATGCCTTCAGAGGCTTGCATTACACACAAGGTCTGTAGATTTTATCATTATATTATTATTAGCATTGAAAATGCTCCCGTTTTCGGGTCAGTAGTGCGGTCTGTGGGGTCAAATCTTGAAATGATGCAACGGAAGCGATGCAACGGAAGCAATGCAACGGAAGTGCGTAATTAAAAGTTGAAGAAATAAATAATAAAAGAACAAAAACAATAGAACGAGGGACATTTAGGTGATGTAGATTTCACTGTACACATAATGATTCTTAGTGTAATCATAGATGGCAATAATAATAGCGCAGCATGTAAATTCAGAGATTCAGATGGAAAAATGCTGCATGTACTCCCTCAGGTACGTATGTATCAAGTTTAGGTAATATTATTTGGATCGAAAAATCTGTACACATCTCAACGATGCTCACGAAGTAGACACCAGCACAGGAATTGACGAATTTCAGTGACGCACGAAATTTTTTTTTCTCGATATGAAGCAGTGTTTTAGCATCGATGATACTCATAGGATATATCCGTCGTATTACCCCACATATTGTGTAAAATTTTTGAGAAAATAAAAAAATCACTTTTCGAGAAAAACGGGTTTCCCTAATTTTTGAAAAATGAACGTCATTCCGTCAATTTTCAAAAATCCTCAAATTTTTCTTCGAATTCCAAAAGAGTGCGAAAAACCCTACAAAATGAGACCAAGATGAAGTATTTGCGATGATCCGTTCCGCAGATATAGCGTTATTAAGAAAAAAAGTGTTCCCTTTCCAAGAACTTTGGTAGCGCACGATTAAATGTTCAAATAGCCGTAACTTCGTAGCAAGATTTTTTTTTTCAAAACAAAAAAATACGGTTCACTTTTTTTTCGTCGAACAACAACATATTTCAATTTGAAAAAATTCCGTGAAATCACGATTTCCATTTTAGCCTTGCCTGCCCGATTTGAGATGGATTCGGTCAATAACATAATGATTGATCGAACCGAGGGTAAGTCCGTTTTTCTTCAGCGTATGCGCTGATGTATCTTGTATCTGGTTCGACTGGCGAAATAAACTTTTCGTTCCTTCCAGTGGTTTGCAATCAGTGAGAACGTATTATCATTTAGCGCTAAAACGGAGTTGTGATTCTATGAAACGTAAACGAACGTTTTACTGTCTAATTAGCTGTTTGTATACCTTTGAAAAGGAGATATATCTCTCGCCGTTAACGAGAAGCGAACCATTCATCCCGGCTAATTGGCTAGATCTTGAAATGTTATGATCTGTAATTAGTTTGAGCCATCACAGAGGATTGCAGTAAGCCGATCGTTTTATCAAAGGGATTTTTGGAAGCCTGGATTTGTGGATAATTAATCTGAGTTATCTCATCTCACATTTATTAAGACCACTTTAATTTGGCGCTTGAAATCTGGAGAGGAAGTATAATCAATATCCTATTCATACCATGTGCAATAAAAACAATTCCGAACAGAAAAATGGCAGCGATATCCCGGTGAATTGTCAGCTGCAGATTCCCAAATAAAATTCTGGTATAGAGTTGACGCTTTCATATCACAACAGTATTTTTCCAGGACTGATTGTGAGTTTCAGAGAAGCCCCTATTTTATTCTCTCTTCATACTTTTGTCTCGTGACTGCTCTGATTTTCTCTTCCTTTCTGTATGACGCACTGTATATCCTGTATAGTAGGTCGAATAAAATATTTAATCGAATCTTCCCTCGCATTTCTCATTGAGCTGCTTACGCAACTGGTACGAGTCCTAAAATATTTTACCTTCGAGTACACTTTTTATCTTATAAATGTCAGGTGCAGATGAACATGTTGCTCGCATAACGCCTGGGGAGAACCAGCCGAAAGGAAAATGAATTACTGTCACATTTATGTACCAACAAGACGGAGGAATTATCCCAGAGACGAGACAAAGGGATTACACAATTTTTTTTTTGTAGTGGTCAATTTTTCTGCAGTTTAGAGTTCTGATCGGGTGAATAAAAAATCAAAAACTCAATCATTTAATCACCAAATACCATCACTTTCATTATCTACAGTGATCCTATTGTCAAGTTGCCTAATTTACACTCGTCTGACTGAGTGGATTTCAATAAATTTATGTCCACACATGATTCTGTTAAAACAGCCTAATTTTTTTTACATTTTTCCCAACTTAAGAACAACTGTATTGAATCGTGAGAAAAGTATCAAACAAAAACCAAATCTGTACAAAGCACTCCATTCGGCTCTCATGGAACGTGAGAGGTATGAATTCTGAGGATACTATGGAGCATTCAAACTTTGATGCCTCACGAGACCCGAGCCCAGGACAAAGAAGTATTGAGTGCAAAGCGCGATACATGTACGTATTGTCTTCTGGACCGAACAATAAAGTTTCTAACGATCCGAAACCTTTCATTTTCATTGTGTACAATCATGGTGAACTTCTATACACAGGAAACTCGAAACAAAGTTAGTTGAAGAGCTACCGCCCACAAGGATACAATCGAGTCAAACGACAAATTCAGATGTCACCGACCTGCTCCAGCCACCGTTGCACACGGCTTGAGTGGCGGTTGTCTAGGATGTGGCAAACCTCCAACTGTGCTATCACGTAAATACCAATTACGTATCATGAGGGACAGAAAGCTTCATCATGCAATGAAGCTCGCGCTTCTGTTCATACTGGCTTTCGACGTAGGATGATCCGCTTTCATACCGCAGCCGGGTGAGACTTTCAATACAGTTGGTATTTCTTGTTCGTTCTTGTTGCTATTTTAAGTCTATGATTTACTTTTTCGATGAAAAATTAAATGGCGAACTGTTTTGCAGAAGAATTTTTTTTCCATTACTTCCATATGTTCCTACGTGACAGAGTCTGCTGATTTGCAACTTTGCGATAATATTTTGTACAATCTTATCTATTCAAAATACATACCTCATGCAGTGAGACCTTTGACATAAAAGTTCAAGGCGTGAATTACTTTTCGGTATTAAATAATTGATGGAGGTAGGGGGATTAGATTAGATAAGCTGTATGATATTATAGCTACAATGTCAGCAAAGATAATATACAATGTGCTCGGTGATTATAGAGGCCTTACCGAACACTCAAATCGTGCCATTAACCTCATAATCATTGACCCTCCAAGTGACCTTTTCAACCTTCGACAGGCACGAGATTAGATAAAACACCGATTACTATAATCGGGTAACGTCTTCAAACTTATTTCTGTTTTTATAGTCGACAATTCACGCAAACACCGTATCGCAATATGTGTGTGTATCTACTAGTTATACGATTATGACGAAAGCATGTATTTGCACACGTATTTCTATTGCACAGAGTCTTTTCTTCAGCGGAAAACTACAAGCATCGTTCACTAGCTTCTCGCTCCTCGGTCTGGTTAGCAATCTAAGGACCCTCATCAATTACTTCAGCGATGTCGCCAGGGATGCAATCCTCTCCTCTTTTTCCGATTTCAAGCATCCCCATCGGGGTGGAGGTTCTCTTCGCAGTTTCAATGTCACGTAACAATAGAAAGTTTCACAGTTTTTTCAATATCAAGCACGTAACAAGATGAAGCACCAGTAATTTGTCTGCGGTTTTATCGCAGCTCTTCTCCATCGCAAAGATTCTCTCGCGGCGTAAAATTACCGCCAGCTCCAACGAAATTATCCTAGACTTTAAGAACTAGTAGTCCTTACACAGTGAAGACGGAAGACGAACTTGATCAGATGATGGAATATCGAGAGCTTCCGTTAGAACATCCGAGGCACTTAGCCATCCGGAGCTAATGACTCAGACGAAATCTGCGATTCCAGGAGAGGCTGTCCTGGAGATGGACGCATTCCGCATAGACCATTGTTGCTTCCCGCATCGTCCATCATCGCCGCATGGTACAGAACTCCAGGGAATGAACTTCAACCGCGTTTCAACGATAAATTCAACAGACTACCAGCACTGAGTTATCGCGGTAACTTGGAACGCTGCTTTACCAAATACACCACCCATGGGGGCTCTCATTTGACCGCCATATTCTGTTCACCACGAGACCATTCACATCTGTATAATCGGAAACGTAAAAAAGTAGGAATTGATTCGAACTCTTGCTTTGTGAAGCTTGAATTGCAAGATTAGAAGATACAATTTTCAAAAACCAATATTAAAGATAGTTCCATTTTGCCGAGGGTCGAAACTGAGTAGACAAGAGCATTGATTCACTTATTTTTCTCAAGAATTGACAAGTGGTTTCGGGCCGACTATGAGCCAGCCTTTGAACTCCTTGTTATTAATTTTGTTTCTAGCTGTTTTGGATTTTACAAATCTGACCTCAGATTCTTGGTCAGCGTTTCAAAAAACCTTCGACTACCAATTTTCATGAGATTTCGAATGTTTTTAGTATTTTTCTCAGCAAATTGGATCCGCCATTTGTTATTGGATTTGCCAAATTAAAATTTTTCAAAACTGACTTCAAATTCGTGATCAGCGATCCGAAAGACCATGTGGTACCAAATTCCACTCAAATCCGTTCTCAAGATACCGTCCTTTTCTACTGTATAAATAGTTCGAAGAGTACTGAACCGATCAAAGCCAAAATCTAATCAGTTCCAAGTTGAGAAGATTCGCGTCGTTTGAGCCGAATTTAATAAAAATCCGCGCACTCGTTCTCGAGATATCGTGGGGACCTAGATTTGGTCAGGTCCTCTGAACCTCAAAAGGTTGAGATCCAGTAAAAACTAAACTTTTAATTTTCGGGTTGATAACAATAACTTCTTTTTCTTTCTGAAAACAGAGAAACGGGAAATTCGAAATTCGGTTGGTGCATGTAACGTGAAATTGATAATGCCTGCTGGTTTCATTCTCAGAAAATCAGTGATAAGATGGCCTCAAAATGTTGGAATAAATGTGAGAAAATGAGGGTAATTTATCCAGTTCCAAAAAGAATGTAAAAAGAAGAAGGGAATCTGACGAGTGGCGGGTGACGTAGGAGAGGTGACCCGAGGGCTAATTGCCCGTCGTGTAACTAAACGAGGATCGCTTACTGTTGCCAGCTTATACCTAGAGTTGAGTGCTTTACTAGGCGAGAACAACTGAATTAAGTTCCGCTCTGTACTTCCGTCTTTAGACTTCCTGACATGACGCCATCGGCGTCAATTGTACCACCTGTAGCAACGGACTCAGTCGATTTACTTGTAAGATTTGAGGGAAGAAAATTTCTCGGATATTCTTTCTGCTCCATATCTCTTGTGGGAAATAACCGCTAAGATATAGGAGTGCAGGCATTCCATTGACGTCATTTCATTTCTGTACCTGAGTGTTTATACTGGAAACGGTTGCTGCGGCGGCGCAAGGACTTGTGGGCGATATCCATAGGGACCTGGAAATGGGGTGAAGGGTGATTCGCGAAGAGTGGGTGGATAAAATCAATTAAACTCAGAGTCATTATTGAACGTTCCAACATTTGCTCGACGAAATAACAAATTGGCTTGAGGTCGGAGCATCAAGGGTTCGCTGACACGTGAATCCTGTGAAATTATTAAAAGTGTCAGAGAACGCATATCGTTCAAGACAAACATTTCAGGAAATTTTATATTTGAATTATGTTTCGTTTAATGAAATGGAAACTTGATTAATTTATACGTCACGTTCCATCAAATATGAATTTTTGTTTCCGAAACGATTAGTTGAATTTATCGGCAGTCGATGTTCGATTTCCGGCAGTGATTAATTTTCTACTTTTACAGCTGCAGTCTATTACTGCCTGGCGGGAAAATATCATGTCGCGAACCGAATTTCGAATTGTTACAGACGTGTTCGTGCGAATCACGAACTTATTTCTGAATTTCAACACGTAGATCTTTTATTTTTATATATTGGATGATCAAAGGTTGAGTTATTCCAGTAAGTGAAAGCCCGATCACCTCAGGCCCACATTGAATATGCACCACGAAACGATGTAATAAAAAGAGTGTAGACTCCCCATTCGGGATGAAGAGCGTAAAAACATCGGGTGAATTGAAAATGACGTAAATATTCACGAGAAAAGAAGAATGTCGACCATTGGCTGAATAACCATTCTTGATTTTGCAATTTCAGCTTCAAAATCCTCTCCCTGTGGCTGTTTTACTGTCGAGTTTGAACGCGAAAGTTCCCCACAACCTTGGCTTATTAATTCAGTGGAAATACCATGAAAAATTAGCGTCGAAACGAACTAATCCACGTGAAGGCAGATTCAAAATCATCTGTTCATCGTGGCAAGAATAAATCATTGAACAAATTTCATCATACTTTTTTTTTGTGTTTTTTCGATTTCGGATGGAACACTTTTATCTTCTAAACGGTATTTCTTAAGCCTGGTTATCCATCAAGTTTCTCAGTAGGAAAAAGTTGTTGAGACGATTTGAAAAACCCGTTTTGAAGAGGATATTCTTAATTTTCTACGCTTGAAATAGCCATTTGTAAAAAAAAAATTCCAGTCTCATATCAGCACTTTGAAGTCGAAGTGGCATATCTTTGTAAAAAAATCTACAGACCTAGTGTGTAACGCAAGCCTCTGAAGGCATTGAAAATGTTACCTGTTTTCTCGTTCTTAGTGCATTTTGTTTTGATATATTTGTATCCGTCGTATATTGATTTGAATTTGCTCGAAATAGAGTTTAAAAAAATTCTAAGTCTGACAGATCGGTGATCGGTAACAATCTGACAGATTACCCATACATTTGGATCGGTCACAATCTGACGACTATCGACTATCCACAATCTTTTTCCATCTTTTATCTTTTGCAATTTTGCATTGTTGTTACTTCCGTAACGCGTTGCACCCATTTTCGTTGCATTTTAACATTCGGTCCCCTATACCTCGAAAATAGAAGCATTTTCAATGCTAATTGAGGATATTTGGATTCGGAGTACTTAGCAAAAAGAGAACCTTTTGTAACAATATTCATTAGATTATCAGAGTCGTGGCCTACAGCAGGTGGCAGGTCGTCTTATCGGTCTCCGAGTAAAAAGCTCTGCAATAAAAATGTCGGTAAGGTATCGGCTGCCGCGAGCCAAGGTTCCTGCAGTGCTGTCGGTTGGTTCTGTCTGTTCGCTGCTTGTCCCTATGCACCACGAAGGCGAACAATTGTTGCGATAATCGTTCGTTGGTGGTGGCAGTTGGAAAAAAAAACTACTCTTTCATGATGCTCAACATGTACCTGCAAATGGTACCTCAATTGCCGACGTCGGGTAACTACGAAGTCATGCGACTTCCTTTCGGTATCCTCACAGAGGAGAGAAGACGCTTCCGTGGTTCCAAGTCGTTCCATCGGTACCGAAAAGGTGGTGCTGAATTAAGTGTGGAAAAAGGATCAGAGCGAGACGCGAGTCGTGGCGGAAAGTTTGTCAGAAGATTTTGAAAATTCATCATAGTTCAGAAACTAGAGTTTAGTATAATGAGCCAGTAATCATAAGATTGATAGAAAAACTGATTTATATAAACCACCGTGCTCATGATGGACTCAATACTTCAGTCCCAGCCAAAAATTCTGACGTAATCATTAATTAATATAGTCTAATCTCAGAAAGAATTACAACAAAGTTTTCATCCCTGATGTATTCGGCATCGACACGAGAATAATTCCGAGATATATGAAATCACAATTCAAGGGTGACTCTGAAGAGGGTCATAAAAGGAACATATACAGTTTTCCGCCGTCAAACGGGGGCTGAAAAGATTATTGAATGAAATACCGATACGTCAGAGTTAACGCGGTTGAGTATGGTGAGATTTGGCAGGGTTTTACGGACTCAAGAAAAAGTTTCATGCATTGGTTATTATCAGGTTCTTTTTCGATTCTCGTTTCGCAATCTGGATTAATAAAACCTCCCTATGAAATCCATTGTTCGGTTTATACCACTAGGCGAATTGATTTCGCGCACGGAGACACGGAGTTTGAATAATTAAGCCTTCTTGCGAATCTCGCGTTATGATTAATGCTCGCCGGGCAATTAAGGCGAGGTGTTTAGCTGCCGAACCACCACCTTGCCTCGCCGACTTACCTGTGACTCGGATAACCTCATCCAGATATCAAACAGGTCACATAATTGACCAGAACCCGAGGGAGATGATCGATTCTCAATCACTCGGATTGTGAATGAGCGTGAAATCTGTCGTTCAAAAATTATTCTGCCCTTAATCACGGGGAGACGGAACCATAAATTGAAAATCTTCAATTACTCAGCTGTAAATTTATTATTTAACTAAATTCGAAAGTCAATACAAAAAAAAAAGAACCCGAAATTTTCTAGGAAACAATTTTTTCCTCACTGTGAGGAGAATTGGAACGAATCTAGGATTTACAGTTCTCAGTGTGTTTTCCCCTCAACAAATTCGACAGTTCATTTTTAAGAAAAATTAATCAGTGTCCGGGCATCGGACCAACTTGGAGCCCGTTTAATAAAAAAAGACTAATGACGTGGCGATGTACGAATATATTATTTCCTTATATATTAATTATCGTTGATCCTTAATCCGGGTATTATAACCGTCTAGAAACTGAACCTTTGTTAATCTATCCTCCACCTTAACTCTTCCAATTGTTACCCGCCATTACCGCCGAAAGTGGTGTAGGTGCAGAGTCCCCGAACCCTAGTTCTGTTACATTTATACTCCTGTATACGTGAAACGACGCCCATAACTTTTCCGATGAGTAAAAAGACCTGGCTCTCGAATAAAAAAGAGGGGTGGTAGTCCCATCGCTGTTAATCCCCGTGTTCCATTCGCCCCATGGTCGATTGAAAAGTTTCACCAGTTCATCGAGCTTAGGGTTACTCCTGTAGTACAACAGAAATTATATCGGTCTCCAAAACTCACAATAACGGATTTTCCCGTAATTTGATTTAAAAAAAAAGTCTTCGATAAAATTGACGCGATTTAAACAATGGGCATTAATCATTCGGTCAAGCATAATTACAACGCTGTCCGTATACGACAGGCCGAATACGACCGGGTCCATACACGCGGTTACCAGACCGATGTATATATACCTGCGGGCTGCATTGTACACGTACATGTAAATTTCTATGTACCCAGAGGCAAGGAGCGACGAAGCGAGGGCAAGGCGCTGGCTGACTGGCCAGAGATTCTTCGCGGGGTGGCGTTGGCGGATGAGAAGGATGAAGGGGGTTTAAGGCAGCGGGGGTATAACAGGGTGGTTTAGCGATGGTGGGAGAGTTTCAAATGAGAGGTTGTCGGGTGGGGTGGGGTGGGGGGGGGTGAGGAGAGCGAGGGAGGCAGGGGGGGTGGGCAAGCGCCGGCCGAGCCAAGCTAAGACGCGTAATGACGCCCTGAATCAATATGTGAGGCACTGAGATATGCATACGAACTAAGACAACCGCACTGGCTCTCCGGCGCGGCGCGGGCGTCGGCGTCGCGGGGGTGATCGGGGGGGAAACGGTTGGCTGCGAGGCACGGTGGGGAGAAATTAAAGACGAGGCAGGCACAAAAATAACGACCCGTGAGCACCCCCGACTACTCCTCCGCGAACCAACCCCCGCATCCGAACTCCGCGAGTCTCCGACCCCACATCCACCCCCCCTGGCTCTCGTGCTGTGCCAGCTCTCGGTACCCCCGACCACAGTCTTCGCCAAAAAATAAAACGCGTCGGCCGACTCGCGGCCGCGACTACCTAGGGAGAAACGGGATGCAGGGTCGCGGCGGAGGGAATGACGGACAAAGACGTAATCCACGGGGAGAAATCTACGCGGAATAATTATCATGTTTTAGGTAGTGTTTTTTTTTTTTTTTATACATTTAGATTTAGATGAAAGGAATAAAAAAAAAGAAAAAAATCTCTCGAATCGCACTAGTGTGAAGAAGTTTCAGACAAGTTTTCTTGAAGCGTAAATCGCGTTCGTCGGGACTGCCTCCTTCCGTTTGGCAAATTTTTTCTTTCCTCCCGTACCGGAAGATCAGAAACGACGTCAGTAACGTCGTTTGCAGACTGCGGCGACGTTGGGCGTCAATCATTTAGACTAGATAATTTCTTTTATTCAATTGTTTTTTTTTTCATCAGTATTACTTTTCCGATTTGCAACAAAATATGGGTAATTGCAGGGAAATCGCATCGCTGATAAATTTTAGATCGGTAATGTCTGTGGGGGAATGAACGGAGTTCGATAAATCACCGACGTCGATGCACCCGATTTGGTTGGTTACTCCCATCCATCAATCGTGATTCGTGCGGCTTTTCTGCAGGGATGGAGTAATTCTACACATGCCGAAATGTCTCGGAATGGATATCCTATGGTAATACGGTGACTGTTGTTTCATGCATTTGCATTTACACGACTTAACTTCTACCCAGGCGGTGAATTCAACTTACTATTTATTTTCTTTATTCTTTTATCGGCTCAGGGTTATCAATTTCAGGAATCCGGGAAACCGGAGCAAGCGTTTCGATCCGGTTATCAGAGACCGGATACTCGCCGTCTTACCGAACCTCCCCGCGCGTGTAATCCACTCTCATGTTTTATCGCCGTGGAATTCACACCCCAACAGACATCGGTGAAACTGTGACTCGGATGATAACAACAATACTCGTCGCAATTAGCCCCACGTGAGGGTGGAGCGGAGTTTAATAATTGAACGAATCGTGTGACAATCGGGTCGGGATCACCGAACGTCAGAAGTGGTCGTCGCACCGACGTGTACACGGCGTCGTAATAAGATTAATGAGAAGCGTAGGTAGTCAGCCTAGGTAAGGCAATAATCTAATATAGCAGAGCATTTGAATAATGCGACTGACTCTGGTGGCCAGGCACGAAACAATAACAAGTTCCAAGTCCTCGGGAGCAACCAAACAGCCGAAGTAAGTCTAGCCATGATAATGCGAGAGTGGTACTGTTATCGATCAACCGTAAAGGTATACAGTTAAGAATCGGGGCTTATGGGTTTTTTGGGTGGTGTGGGAAGTATCGCGGGAACGCATGCATCGTGCAAGCCCGGGTGTTACGACAGTGGATGTTAATTTTTCGCTAATCAATACGCGAAAAGTCTAAAATGTCTCGCGTGTGTGGTGGCTTCCCAACGTCAGGGGTAGCACCCCAAAACCCACCCCACCCCACCCAAGCCTCAACCATCTTCTGCCACCCTATAGCTCCACGCGGAGTCGCGGGCGTCCTGACGGGCGCTACGAGGATGGAGGGGTGTTCTCATTAAGCAGCCCAGGCACCGCGCGCACCGGGAGTTTTCAAATAAGAAGAACGAAGAAGTGGAAGAAGTAGAAGAACACGATGAGGAAGAAGAAGACGAAGAAGCAGAAGAAGGGAGAACCGGGGGGATGGGGATGGGGAGTAAGACTCGCAAGACTAAGACGCTCCGCGGCCTGGTAAGGGCGAGTAAGAGAAAGACCGAGGTCCAATGGTCGCGGGTAAGACGAAGAGGCTCGTGGAATTATATCAGGGCTCGCGCTCTCGCATGGCTCGGGGGGTAGGTTTCAGGAGGCAATATGGCCGCCGCTGATGAGTGATGCGAGGAACCCTTGCTGCGTGTACATGTACACGTACAACATTTCAGCCCTTGGACCGGATCCAGTCACTCAATTTCGGCACAATCGTTCCGGATCCTGCAGACTTTTATCCGGATCAAAAATAACATCAGCCACGATCGCACCCGTGTGTCGAGTTCCTCCCTCGTTAATATCGAGTCTGTAGTCAGAGCCCTCGACCGATCTCTCATTCTATTCCTCTGGTCCCGAAGTTATAATATAAGGGTAGCCTTTGTCTCGCGGCACGGCGTGCGTGAGCGTGTGCGTAAAAGCTCGTAAGACGGACAGCGGGTTGATAAGGGTGGGGGTGCCAACGGAGGGGAATGCAAATTAGAAACGGTCGGGCAAGAAGGGGGGTCGGGTTTGAGGTGGCGTTGGAGGAGTTCTAAGAGGGGTTGCGAGGAAGGCGCGGAAGGGGTCGGACGCGGGGGGATGTGCGAGGATAAGGTGAAGGAGGAGGAGTAGGCGGTGGGCTAGCGCGGCGCGGGGCGAAGGGGGTGACGGGCCGCTGGGCCGCTGGGCCGCGGGGGTGGCCAAGGAGCTTTGCTTATGTAAACGCGTGTGTGTGGGTGCGTGCGTGTATCGATTGCCGGCCAAGCCACCCCGCGGGTCTCCTCGCTACCTATAGTAATTATTGTGCCCCCCCCCCTCCCAACCCTCTCCACCTCATATGTGTGTATTTGTCGTGAGATTTCGCCGCTGAATGTGTTGGTCCCCGCGTCTCCCTCGAACTCGCGTGTATTGGTTCACACGGACATCCGCGAGCTCCTTACTTGCTTGTCCGATAGTCCCTCCACCCAACCTTCGTCATTTAACGGGTGTCACTGCAAAAAGACAACCCATCACTCCCACGAAGTTCCTGAGTCGGACAATGTCTTACTTCGGTTACAGTAAGAAAAAACAAATCTAGATCCGGGCACTGGCGAGTCAAACATTTGGCAAGACTCGCCCGATAACGTCGTGCGAGGTCCGTTTGAGAAAAGTTTTCATCGATCATGAACGGTCGGACGGTGTCGATGTCGATGTCGATTGAATCGTCTCGGGGTCCGTAAAGAGACAATTACGGGCCTGTGTAGTTCTGGGTATTTAAATATTAATCCGTGTTCGAATCGAATGTACGATTTGTCAGTCTGACAACCGTTGGCACCGGATAAGACTAACGATGAGTACCGGATAGAATCACTAAGTCGATCGGACCGGTGGGAACGATTGTGTTGGCGATTTTATACAGCTCGTAACCACGTGCGGGTCAAATGTACGTATAGAGTTTCTTGAGGCTCGCCATCGGTCGGACTGAACTTTGAGATCGAATCTCTCTCCATACATGCACATCAAAGTGTGCGTGAAAGGCCACTTTGAGCTGCTTTCGCTCGGCGCACGTGAGTCGTGAATCGTTTGTCCCATTCCATCACCGACTGCAACGCGGTGCCTCGAGTGATCGATTACGCAACGTCGTATAATGCCACCTTGTGACATGTAATTTTGAGAAACTGGATCAAGTAACGAGTCATAAAAATCATGGTACGTAACGGGGCGACTTTCGATCGTTGAGTATGTGAATAAAAAGAATAAGAAAGAAAAATAAACGTCCGAGCATGAGTAACGTACGTGTGACAAGGAATAATTATATTCTCCTCAGTATCTCAAACTCCGCAGAGGTCATCGCGGAGACACAAGACCCCCCCGACAAATGGGTCACCCGATATATCATTGGCTCTCACGTTCGTGTTCGAAATAAATGGACTCGTGTGTGTCGGCTCCGGGTAACTCCTTGGCCAGCGTTCTCTTCACCCTTGGGTTCCCTTTCCAGGTTACAGAATCTCACCCTCAAGACCGCCCGCGCCTTAGTCGTGGTCGGTGTGCCGTCTTTGTCGTCGTGTGGGTGAGAGTGTGCAGACTGGGTTAGGTGTACCACCGGCGTACGTATACACGACTCAGAGACGAGAGAGACAGGTCCGCGAGTTGCCGTCACAAGTGCAAGAACATCCCCTCGTTCACCCCGCTGGACCTAAGGGATGAGTGGTTGCTCGGACGATGGGACGTAGGTACGGAGTACGAAGGACGGACGGATGGTCGAACGGAAGAAGGACCGACCGGGCAGCAACCCTATCTTCCTTGCGCACAACCACAAGTCACCCCGGCTCACGGAACCCCCGTTCGACCCATTTCGTCCACCCTTCACAGACCCACCCCGGGTCCCCTTAACATTCTCACCCTATACTCACCCCTTTCTAAGACCGTACTGTGAGAGGCGGACCGAAAGCAACAACCCTGTGTCTTGAATTACTGACCGTCTTGAGACGCGGGTAAGATAATTCCGAGTGAATTTCACCAATTAAACAATGTAGCTTGTACTCGTTACGTCATAACGCTTCGATTTTGGTATCGAGGGGACGGTGTTACGACAACTTTAGTGGATTATTGAGAAAAAGACCAGCCGACCGATCGGCGGCTTAATTGTCATCGCGTAACGTGGACCGAGTGGTAATTCATCGTATACAATAAGCGACGAGTTTGTCAGGACTCACGTTCTCCGTTCTTTGTTTAAACGACGTATGAATACAATTTTGATGAAAATACAGGGATGATAATTCGATTGCGTATGAACCCGAACCCCGGGGTAATTAACTGACACGGTATACGCGAGCGCAGGATTATTATGAACACATATCCACACGTACACATTGTCTCCGTGTATCCATTGACGTACTGTATGCAGAGCTCGAGGCGTTTCGAATTGTTTCAAACTCCTCGACGTTTGTTACGAAACCCGAAGGCTTTCGCTTTTCGTTACATTATACCATAGACCGTTTAGAATTCCTCCTCGCCGTCTCATTCGCCAGCATCTCTAACTTTAGATCGAGCAGATAAGAAATCGCAGCTTCGAAATTCTACTGGTCGAGGAAGCTTCGTCATTTTCTTTCTAATCCTACGCCGTCTGGAATATAATGCAAGATATCGTTTCAGCTGGTAGTTCATACGATAAACATTCGTACAAATTGGCCAATATCATCGATAGACTCCTGCCATTGATGAAATCGATTAAATAACCGTCTTCGATTGTGGATGCATGATTTAGTTTCCTTTCACTTTATTATACCTTCGCATAGATTAGGGCTGTGATACGACTGGGTTTTATAACCCAGTGATTTTTGGGAAATATAATATCATTATGCCTGTGCCCACTGGCCCGATACTATTTATAACCCTTGCCGGGGCAGCAATGACATTCAGCTACTGAGTGGCACCGAATATAAAGCTGAATACACGCCACGAAAATTGACGAAACGTTTACTATCGATAATATACGAACCTTACAGACACACAAACTTTTCATCAAAATTTATAACCACGCAGTCGGCATTTAATTATTCTAAATAGACGAAAAATAATATTTGTCAATCCACGTCAAGGTTAGCCGTAGCGAATCTGTAATCAATAGATAAGCGATACGTCTTGGTCGTCTTATCGAAATCCAACCCCGACACGTCACCCTTTCCGGTGACCAAGATGCCAATCGCCAATATCATACCGTATCTCTCGCCACGATACTCGAGGCTCTGAGGCTGCCCATTTCTCACACGTTAACACGCTCACTTTTACCCTCGTAATACACGTTCGTGTGAATGTGTGCTAATCACATTCGTGGCTCAAATCTATGATCAGCCTTCCCATGTCCCCCCTGCAACCCCCCTCCTCCCTCCGAAAAGTTATACATCGGTACTCACGAGCGACGGATAGCATCGAATTGGCACGATTCGTTAGTGTGCGGGGGGTATAGTGCACGAACCGTTGTGGGATGATGCCTTTAACCGCTTTCCATACGTATATCTAAAGGGCGACGGGCCAACCCACGGACGAGCCTCGCGAAATCGCGTGTCGTGTTATTCCGTCGTCTGATCAAATACTGTCCTTTACTACTAACCGCGGTTACGATGCCTTTCGTTGCCTTACTTTATTCCTTTTATTATACCCACCGCGGTCGCTCGGGGTATGTAAATCTTTGTAATTAACCGCAGTTATACGACCTTCCGGAGAATCTCGGGACCATCGATAATTGCGATTTCGAAAACACGGAGCCGAATTCTTCCGCGGTGAGCATGACGAGGCCTCAATTTTAAGACTCGGGGTGGGTCGATAATTCATAGTCCGCGAATGGATAACAGCGTTCCGCGACCTGCCCCAACCACGTGACTCGCAAAGTCGCGACTTTGCGGATGGACGCGGGTCAGCCGGTACGGAAAAAGGGGGATGAAGGGGGAGATACGATGCCGGCGCGTGCCGCCCCGGAGTCCACTATTTATTTATCACCCTCTCCCTCTCCCTCCCCCCTCCAACTTTCGCTCTCGGACTTTGCTCCGGTTTCCCTCTTTTCTCAACCCTCGTTTCTCCCCGGCGGCACCAGCACCGGCACAGTCGCCCCTGACCTCGTCAGCCCGATCCTGATCCTCATCCCCCTCTTCGCTCAGGCCGCTGTCCCGCGACCGAGAGAGTTTTATTCAGGGCGATCCTGACCAGCGCAAAGTGGTGGTGGTCAGTTCCGCCTGCAGGACTCGAACCTCTCTCTCTCCCTTTATTCTTTTTCTTTTTTCTTTCACAATTCTTTATTTTTATCTCCCTTTCTCTCTCTTCACCGTGGCTCCACGTGGACGGAACCTGTTCCCCGACGACTGCTTCGCCAGTTCCTACGTACTCTGACAGGCCGATTAGCGTATGCGGCGATCCCTCATTAGCATAACGTGAAAACTGAAGAGTCATATCAGCAACTCTGAATGAATTCTTCTCAAAACCGGTTTCAAGATGGGGGAGATAAAAAAAAATCACGCGTGGAGATTGCGGTATCAAAAAAAAAAAAAAAAAAGAAAAACCTCCTCGTACGCTCCTTTGTGTCGCACTAGTCCTCGACGAAGGGATATTCTGTATAGCAAGTGAATGAGGGTGCTCAGACGAGGAGGTTCAAGACTAGTGAACAACCTAGTGAAGAGGTGAACGCGAGCGAGAAGAATGCGTGCGTACAAAGGTTTCCTGCGTGTGAGGGAATTGGGGGACCCGGGTTTTTAGGCGGACCCAAGACTTGGTGGAAGATACCAAGTGTGTCGGTAGTATAACAAAGGCACGAGTCATTGCGACACTCCTCTTTCCCTGAATTGTGAGACTTTCGTTACAATTAAATGACACGTTGGAGAACATTCGACGTTTAGGGATTGAATTCAGAGGGTCAGGAACGAGGGGATGAAATATTTATACCGCGATCTCATTTAACCTTTGCGGGGCGGTCACCCCGTGCCGGACATAGTTGCGCGGGTCAGTTGGCCATAAATATGAAAGAGGCGAGAGAAGCGGACCGCGAACAAGATCGAGAGTAGATCCGAGCGAGGTGAGTCAAAGCAGCGTCTCCCGAAGCGAGCGAGAGAGTATGAAAGGGCGATAAAGAGGGGGGCAGAAGGGGGATAAGCGACGTTGGTGAGAAAGAAAAAGACGAACGATTATAGCTGTGCTTGGAATTCCGCGGGATGATAGATAGAGCGAGCGGAGAACGGGAAAGGGAAAAGGGCGAAGGGAGTGCGGGAAGGTTAAGGGCAATAAAATCAAAAGCAGGGGCTGCAACCCTTCCGCCGTATTCGAGTCGTAATCTTCCTGGCTGACTGCTTCGTGGCGCAAAGAGATGCGGGGGTTACGATCTCAGTTTAGTTTACAACAAGCTAATTATTTCTTATTCAATGAAACGTTAATATTTACTCTTCCCGTACATCCATCCTGTTTACGTATGACTTGAAGGAAAAACAACTCAACCAACCCCCCCGAAAAAAAAACCGAGAACGAAACTCTAAAAACTCCGAGTCGCGAATCAAGTACCAAATTAAAATCGCAATAATTAGGGGTGAACTGCAGGGCCACGGGAAAAAACACGAATTTCCACGTTAATTAAAGTAAAAATTTGCTCAATTCCGCAATTAATTTAGCAACGAGGAGAGCGGAGCTCTTGGAAAATTCACTAAAACGACGTGGGTCTAATTCAAGTGTTAAATATCATAACGAGCGTAGGTGGGTAGACAGACACCTCACACTATCCACGTACCGTGCATACCTACAGTTATAGCAAGCGGAGTGCACGATTTTGGTGATGTTTAAACTTGGATGAATTCGTGGTGCGAGAAACAAGAAACGGTCCTAAGGGGTGGTCGTAGGATCGTGATGCGGAAGTGGAAGCAGAGAAAAGAGGCATTGGGGGTGGAATGGGGGGGAGCGGCGTTCCAAGACCGAGGGTACCTTAGCTGGTAAGGTGCTTTGCTCGAAGAAGAAAATTAACCACGACCTGGTAATTTGAGGTATTGATTTTTATAGTCTCTCTCGGCGAGCATATATTAGGACTGTTCTTTGTCCCCCCGCCCCCGCGCCCCCGCGCTCCTCACCCCCCAGAGGCAGGGCCGGCACGAACACGGCAGTGCCTGGCGATCAGGCAGAGCGAGTCCGACCCCCGGCTCCGAAAACTATCCCCCCCGGCCCCCCATACCATAGCGCAATTAATTCATTTATTTGTTACTATTATTAGCCGTACCAACAAGGGTTCATTTTATACACGAAGGCAATGGTACAACGTCTGTTACTCTGCATGTGTGTTTCGTTCGTTATTATGGATATTGGTTGTACACCTAATCACGGTTTAAAGAACTTCGGATAAATTGTTGGGCGACACGACAGCGTGCGGTAAGCCTGCAAGAAGCGGGAAAGCTTATTGATTCCGTTGGCGGTGCCAGAGAGACGGATATCCTGATCACGGCGTAAATCACGCGTGTGCGCCTTCGCGTGTATAGCTGCGGCGAGCCTTGTATATAACACGACGTGTATAACAGATTTCGAGGTTCTTTTTCACCCCCCTCCGTCTATCGGTTAATTGGATAAATTGCAATTAGGTTAATTAAAAAATTCCCCGACTCGTACCGCACGGCGGTCGTATCTCGAGCTGTCGGTGAGTATAGTGACAGCCCAACGATGTATCCCGTGTCACGGGGACCTCGAATGGTGCAAAAACGATGACTTGTCGTTCTTCTATTCATGAGCAACCCTCGGCTCCGGCTCCTACGACACGAGAATTTGAGATCTTCCATTCGTTCGAGCAGGCAGAAGAACGTTATGCACAATATCATACTACCTGCAGGTACAACCTTCTGAATATACTTTGTTCACTTGATTAGATTCGATTGTCATTCGACCTGCACCCCTTTTCTCTCACTATCAATGAAACCAATTCCAATCACGCGTTTAACAATCGGATTGATATACCTCATAAGACTTGATTCGCAACGATATTCGTCCTGGTTCGTACGGTTCTGTAACAGACAGTTGATGATTTATTGTCACACAGAGCTGAAAGAAGATTGTGCAATGATCGCAGGTACAGTGGCAAGTCTGTAAAAAGGCTCGAAGAACGGCAATGTTATGCTTGAAAGATGGTATTGTGTCCGAGAATCGAATCCGTTGTCAAAATTTTCGCAAACAATTAATTATCGTACACTCGTAACTGATCAGATGCTGGTGAATCGGTGGTTATTGTCATTATCGTCAAGTGAGAACAAGGAAGACGATTATTGTCGAAACAACGAATCTGTTGCGTAATTATATAATTTGTTTATTTTTGGTTAAACAATGTGTAATAATTTGAAAATTACATTCGTATGAATACAGTATACCTGTGGCTTCATGGCGGAATCTGCGTCATTCCCTTACTTGAATGAAATGATGAATTGAAAGGCGTCACTCGATACCGAATTATCGACAAATTGCCAGAACAATTGAACAATTGAACCCTGCTAGCCATTCTCGCGTAACGTCGAATGATATTACGCAACATAATTTCACAGTAGGGTTAATAGACGTGCTTCTAATTCAGTGAATCCTTTAAATGACAATTAGATTTCATAAATTTCACGTCCAATAACCTGCAATCCCGAATCGGCTATCGACCGATGTCGAGTCCCTAGGCTTAATATTTTGTTGTGTTCGGTACAACGAGTTCCTAGTATAACTCCGAAATACCAACATTTTAATAGCTGTGATGCGACGGCGATGACGATGGCGAACGAGGACACGGATGGAGCAGGATGCCCCACTAGGGGGGCAGGGGGAAAAACTCGGAAAGAAAGGCCCTCCGCCTCTACTCGTCCTCCTCGGAGATCTCTTGGTTCATATGTGCGCGTCGATTTCGCGGTCGGCTGCACCGCGTGAGTGGCCTGCCTACCTCTTAAAAGACTTGAGACTCTGTTTCAGCGATGGCTCACCGCTGGTTTAGAGTACGTTCAAATCTTTCCAAAGTTCATTCTCGTCGGACCATAGAATGCTGAAGTGTAACGCAGAGAAGAGAATCGACGGAATCAGAAGTACCTCGATTCAAAAAACTGACAATAAAGAGACAAATTCTTAATGTTTGACGGTTCGAAGATCGTGGTTCGTAAAGAAAAAATGTTATTGTCGAGCATTTGTTCGCCAGGTGGTCGGTCAGATCCGTCATTACCAAAGTACTGTACAAGATAATCGAGCGAACTGAAAGTAAAAAATGCCCAGCCAGGCCAGCGAGGGGTCCGGACCTCGTACACGCTTCAGGGTCCCGGAGACTACGCGTACTTTCAGTAACAAATAATCATTCCGCAATTGCACCCTTATTAATTAATCAAGGCCTCAACCTCCGACGTGATCAGTGCTTAAGGAGCGCAGATGCAATTTATTCGCTACGGAGAATTTCACTTCTTCAATCTTTCAGGTCACATAATTTGTTGAAATTATTCAATTTCGACGAGAAAAGAAGAACAAAGGCACTATCAGTTTGTAAAATTAGATGGCGAAGAGATTACAAGAGACCCAGCGAGTCGTCTTCAGATTGCAACACTGATAGAATTATAGTGTATTTGCTCGGGGAAGATAGAAACTCCTGGCGTGGACCGGGTCGGACGCTGGACCAACAAAGGGGGGCTAAAGTCGCTCTGGTTCCCTCCTCGTTGATCATGTGGTTCTCCTCTGAACGCGAGGGGTTTAAATTTCGCGGGTGATAATCGCGAAATCATCCGAGTCCATTCAATTCACGTGGAGTGGTTCTCAAAATAGTTCGAAATACTCGCGTGTGAACCGCGCTTAACTGTAACGATGAGAAAGAAGCCGGCCACTCAAAGCAGGCTCTGGTCATCAGATTCCTCTCCTCCTCTCCCCGGTGTATGAGAGTATGGGATAAGAATTACGGACCTTTTACGATCCGAGCGGGCCCAGACGTGATTAATAATTACTATAACTACGATCGCTGATCTGATGATCCTCCCTGATCATTCTGAGAGGTCAACCAGCCGCGGACGCCCACATGGGAACAAGAAATCTGATAGGCCATCCTATCACTCAGCCCGGAGCTATTAGCTGCGGTACCAACAAATATAGTTACGATTAATAACGTGATTAATGAATTTATATCCGGTCCGCTCCGCTATCCTGGCGTGTTTATTCTACTGCTTAAAAGCCGATCGGTTTAATTGTACCGCTCTTTGCTTCTTGAACCTGAATTTTTGATATCGTATTAATTGACCCGATTGGTCGGATAGTTCCCACATACGAAGCAGCCCGTCGACGTCGAACTCGCGTGGTGTATAAAAAGGGTGCAGCGAGCCGACCTGGTAGAGGAACACATGAGACTCGGAGGGACAAGGAGGAGGACGGAGAGGTCGTCACGCGTCAGAGCCTCCGAGGGTCTGAGATGCTCGGAGAAGTTGTTCCTATCTCTGCCTCTCGGCCTTATAGATTCACCGTGTTCGCTATTATATTACAAGAATCTTTCAATTTATAATTGGCTCTTCCAGTTAAACCTCTTGAGGGGGTAAACGCGAAAAAAGAAGTCGATCGTTTTACTCAATTTCCTCTCTGACGAGGTAGACACAAAAGTCGCGGGACTCCGAACGATATTCGAAAGTATTACGGTCCCACAATTTAACAACATGTGTATACATTACGCTATCTCTGGCCCGCTGACCCCGGGGACCATCGCCAGGAGGTATACCACCTGGGTACCCGGGTACACCTCGTAACCGTGGCCACGTGTAATCCTACACCTCGCATATAGTCCACGAACGATACAGACCTACGTGTGTGTTCCCGGGTTCCGATGTATTTTCTTTATACGTGCGTCCGGGTTCGGACGAGAGAGAGATGAGACAGATGAGGCCAGCCGCGAGCACGCCGCGGCCGGGCAGAATCGTGACCGCCCGTGACATACACGGTCGCTTGCACGCTCCCCGTACGAGGAACACACATCCTTATTCAGCGGCCTTTACACACGACGGCATCAGGCCTCACGGCGAGTTACCTCTCGAGCTCTTTTGATTCGACTTTAGAGACTTCTTTGTTCCTCTTTGATCCAGTATTACTTCGTAAGGTTCAACGTGGACCAACTGTTTCACGCAGAAATCATCACCGCGTTCGCGGTTATCGATAAAGGACGCGCGGCAAGTTGAACTCCGTGTCACGCGATCATTCGCGTGGTCTTCAAGGTTTCAAGAGTGGGCCTAAGACCTTGTGCACACACTGGAATGATCTCGGGGAGTAATTAGCTTCACGCCATATCAAGCTGTTTCACACACTGTTTAATTACACTCCGCATGCAGTCGCTACGTGCGGCCCTATAGACGACCGTAAAATGACCAGCGTCCGCTCGCCGCTCGGTCTATGGAGATAATTCAACGTAATGGTACCGTTTGCGTAGGATATTCGCAAGGACGCGTTTCAGAGCTGCTTTTGCCCCAATTGGCACGGTTCGAGGGATTAGCAACTGGCATATATACGGTGATTTCCTAAGGACTCGTTGTTCCGAAGTTGGTTAGAATCGTGAAACAAGCTTTCAGACATTCCTGAACCGAATAAAGTGTCCGAATTCTCATTTTTTGATTCTAGCCAACTTCGATCAACGACTCGTTGGAAATTCACCCTGTGCATCCCTGTTGGAATGTCAGGTGGACCCTCCGTTCGACTTTTCATTCAATATCGCCGATCGATTAACCCAGGTAAACCAGATAAACTCTCGATTTGTTATGGGACTATAAACTTCGGTGCTGAAATGGTTCGTTAGCAAAAACATGTGGCATAGGTTTTACCGACTAGCTGGCGTGTCGTAAGCGGTCACTCGACAATTTCTCTTGCTCATAGATATACCTACAGGTAGTTCGCATTTGAGACATTCGTTCGATTAGCCAGTTTACTGAATGAATAAACTGTGTCATTGTTCAATGAATCGAACGTGAGAATAAGAGAAAAAACTTTTTACGTCAGCTCCAAAGATCCGATCGATCGTACAGAGTGAAAACGACGATTCGTGAGAGACAGTTATAAAAAAAAGTAGTATCTACAATTTATAATTTCTCTCGTATGATCCAATTTCTTTTTCTTCTTTTTTACTCGTAATTTAATTTCTAATGAAAACCGGAAGTAAGTCGAGGTGGAAAAAACTACGTTAATACCGCGTCACGCGTGGCTTATCAATCACGCCCGCGATTACCTGGCTCTTCGGTCTCCTTGACAGGCTCGGGCCTTCATATCCGACAACTCTGTATATACATCTACGTGTCGCTTTCTACGATCATCATCTGACTATTTTTGTTATTATTTTTTATTTTTTTGTTGCTTTTTAAGATCATGTACAGTTACGTGGAGATACATTTATCAAGCGGCAAGTATGATGCGTCCGAGCGATTCCACGGCTGTGTCAACGATTCGAGAAGCAGAGTCACGAAATGACGAAATCACGTCTTTTCCGTGGCTAACCAGCGATTCGATCCGCAACTTTGTCGTCGGTCTCCACTCGAACATTGCTTATGCGGTTCGGCATCGCGATTTTCAAGCCTGTTAACGCGGTCCGCGAAGCTATAAATTTCTAACAATCTCAAGTCTCACAATTTTCTACAGAAAAATTTAACGTCCGTCTTATTAACGCACCCCTTTACAACGACGTCGCGACTCGACGATCGAACGGCCGATGCAGACTGTGGTATTTGACGCTCGACTTGCTCTACTCGGGCTTAGTTTTACAATTTAAATCTCTAATTAACTCGAGCTGCTAATTACTGAATGTTTTGCAGCGTTTACCCTCTCCTATCCCGTCATCTCCCTGTTACCACCTCGCAGCCAACCCGCCACAATAGATATACGAGAACCAACGTCCTAGTGTTTGTAGCCAGCTTTCAGCGTTTAACAATGCCATTGCGGCTGGGAGTGGCGTTTATTTTTTACCCTTTTCTTCTATTTTAAAGCCTGCTAAAGAAGCAGCTCAAGTTGATTTTCGCGTCCTCTGGTCCGTGTGAAAGGTGACGCAAGAAATTGTTTTGTAATGATTAAAAATCAGTTGCATTTGTTTCGCAATCGATTCGATTCGTCGTAGTTCACTTAGCAAAATCACAAATTTCTTGCACGCCGTTATTATATGTGACGTAAAAATCTTTTTCTTTCTCGAGGAATTCCCGCGATTCAGAATAAAAATACGATTCCACTATATCTGTCACTGACGAATTTCATTTTTATTCATTTCGAATGTTCGACAATTGGTCTGAATCCACCAATCCAGATCTTTGAATGACCGTTTCCTTTGTTATACCTCATTGTCGGTAATTGCTAATCGATGTATAATTCTGTTATGGTTATGAAAAAAAAAATCCTCTCCCGTTATTATTACAGGAGCTACGTCTCAGCACAGGCAGATACCAGCAAGCAAGCAAGAAGCCTCACCTATACCTCCTGAAGCGTTATTTCACGGACTCATTCATTTCCCAACTCCATCCTAATCGTTTAAATAAGCCAGTTTCTCGAACATAAAAAGCGTTGATTGAGCTGAAGTTGATCAGATGCGATAATAGAATCGAATTTGATGTACGAACACTCCTGACTGCACCCACCCACCATAGCCGACCAGAAGCTCAAGTAAATTTATTTGACCGTTGAACATAGGCTTGCGGTGTGGAGTAGGTACGAGCAATTTGTGGGACACGCACATCACCGCGGGTCCTCCTTTACCTGTGTGAGGAGAGAAATGTTGAACGTTGTCTGCGAGCACTACGGGTGGCTACCCGGAGGGCGAGATAGAGGCACTGAAGGGAAAGGGAGGGCCGACTATTAGCGCTGACCCTGGAGTCTCGAGTGAAAAGGCGGGAACGAATCTCAGGTAAATGAGCGGCGACACTCTCGGCTCCGAGTGATTTTTTGCCCTCGTCTTAGAACCGGGGGGATCCCCCTGCCCCACCCCACCTTGGACCAGGACGAGTGGGTGTAATATGCTTTTTACTTTAGGGGGACCCGGCGCGAACGCTCCTCGATGATAGTTACTAACTTTTTATACCTCGCTCACTCGCTATATACAGCGGCATGTACCGGCTCTCTACATCTATGCCGACCAACTTCTTTAACCCGGTCCGAGGGACCATGCTCAAATTAAACATCCTCGGGGCATCCGGTAGCGGAGATTCAAACTCCTCAATTTTCCGCGACGAATATATACATATACCGCGGCTGCGTATAACCAGGTAATTTTACACCGGGAAGAACAAACGTGAGAAATCATGTGTTACAAAGTTTTTCAATTATGTTTCGTTACTTTTTTCTTATTGTCGATGTCAATGTCGGTCACTGCCATTAGGCAAGACTCCCTGCACTTGTGTTAATAGCTTTTGAATCGTTTCGAAGAAACGTTGTCGCACGACTCAGCTCCTTCGACGGTAATATCGTGCGAAGATTCACCGTCTGAGGTAATGGTAATGCGCGGAGTAGTGCGGTGAGCTGATATCGTCGATGGAGATAATGGCCTAGCTACCAACAAATTTGTTGATATGAAAAAGAGTTTGTGCGGCTATAGCACGATGTTTTCTCACGAGGCTGTTGGATAGAGAGACCGGTAGCCGTACGGAAGGAGGTCTTCATCTGTAACATCGTAAATTGAACGGAGATTTGTTGCGGCCGGCGAGACGCGGACGTCACCGCAAGTAAGTGCATCATATCAGCTCCTACGTATGTCCGCGAAGACTGGATCGAGGATGAAATTCGTTGCACGAGAAATCGGAGTGTGATATAATTTGATTAAAAATCAGAGCATCGGGATGAGTTCGGATTCCTCTGCGTTTCTCGATCGGTTCTGTTTTTTTTTTTTCCCACTCGGAGGCGGTCAGCATTTTGCCACCTGTAGACTAACAACGCACGCGTGCAGTGGTGTTGCAGGTGCGCAAAAGGAGGTCTTCTACCCTAACCTGCAACGCAACACCTGCAGCGCAGCGCAGAAACGCGAGAGTAACGCTTGAGAGCGCGAGATCGAGTCGGTATCATACGGTAGTGAATACGAAAAGGTGGTTGCGGCACGTACCGATTTTTTCTTTATTGGTAGTGAATCGACTCGCCGATCGAAAGGGCCGCGAGGGCGTGATTCCATTTCAATATCGGTCCTGCGGTTTCGATTTTAGCTTAGGGTGCGCGCGATTATCCCACAATAAACTATCGGCATACGAACCAAATCTCAGGAGAAAAAGAGAGAAATAGATTTGAGAATTAAACTTCTCTTCATGAGGGGAAACGATCCCTTCGGATCATCTGCAGCTTATATCTTTCGTATATCATTCTCGATTGAGCACCGCAGTATCTCACTTCTGACACCGTTCTCGCTTTCACACTGCACCTCTTAAGCGCAGCTCGTAACAACGTCACGTTTCTTTTTTTGTTCGGCTAAACAGAAAATTATTCATCGTGATTATGTAATTTGCCACGATCGACACTTTCCCATATTGCATGTACGTGCTGGGATATACGATATCGGATTTTCATTTTCTTTTTAGAGAAAAGATCCATTTTCTTTTGACTACGGTTTTGAGTTTCGAAAACCATCCCTCGAAGCCACAGACGGAATAAGATTGCCGATTGTATAAATTCGCCAAAAAACGGAATATAAAAAAACTGACAGGATCGATTGTTTAGGACGGTGAATTGAGTGGGTCCACCGAATTTCAGTAAAAAATATTCAAGATTGTTGCGGTTATTCAGTTCTTCGAATTCATAAAAAGGCAAGACTAAGTCCACATACAATGTTCAAAATATCTTGAAATTTGTTATACAAACAGAAATGAAATTTACAAATCCTGGTGATTGAATTGAAATGAATATAAAACATCTTGAAATTTCATATTTGTGTGTTAATATTACAAGATAAATACTGAGTTTTCAATCACTATATCTCAATATCGATATGATTGTATTAAATTTATGAAACTGTTTTGGAGATTCAAAACATACTATGATTCTTTTTTAGTTTTCAGTGACAAAGGTGTTTGAGTTAATTGTCAACAGTCCATGCAAATAGAAGCGTGAAATTTTCATTTTATGGTCGATTCTGCAATATTTTATGATTTGAATCAGCAATTATTACTGTAGCAGTGGAAACCCATTTTTAAATGAAATCATTATGAATTTTCATATCATATGAGTATTCAGCCGAAGTTTCAAAACATTCTGTACATGAAATTCAGTACAATCTTGGCTATGAAATTTCAGAATGATTTGCGAATTTTCAAAACTGTTATATGAATATTCAAATATTGAAAACGTTGAATTTCAATATACAAAAAGTATACGTTAATTGCTTCATATATATTTTTACGAATGTTAATAAGAAATTTCTAACAGTGTACTAAGTTTCAGCCAGGAGTATTTGTTACATTTAAAAAAGTGTGAAAATTGATTACTTCTAGATTTTGTAATACTTTTGTCTCAAATTTGGTTCGGCACAATTTCGCGGTTCGTCGATGCGATTTTCACATCGCGTCTTGTGCAGAGTGGGTATTATACCTATATATACATAAGAATCAGTGAGACTTCTCATAGGAAGAGGAAGGCGTCAATTATAGGCCACACTGCACCTTCGTCCGTTAGTCCGTTTGCAGTTTGTTCGGGTGTCTCGTGTGTCGGTAAGGTAAGGTAAGAAGGTAAGACGAGGTGAGGTAAGGTAATAGGTTGATGGCATCGGTATCCATTGTCTCGTGTAGTGTCCCTTAATAGCATGGTATACCAACTAAGAAATACTAGCGTGAGCAATTTTCGAGCGATCTTCGCGTAGGCGGAACCGCCACCTGTCTGTCTCGTCGAGCGAGACGCACACTCGCATCTGTGATAGTTAACTAACGTTGTCATGTCGCCGGAACAATTTCATACCCATTTACCTCGGTATTAACTCTCTCCAAGTTCTCGAGATTAATAAAAACTGGTTTCAATTTTAAAAAACCCCGATAAACGGGTCTTCAATTACCTCAATTAATTATCAACAAACTACAAAGAAACTAATGACACTAAATATCATTCGACACAGACCGATTTATCCAGGTCGCCGATTCAAGCTTTTTCGACTCCATGATTTCATTTGATCCAGATCCCTGTGAGAACTGGGGGATTCCGCGAGGCTATAGTTACTTTCGGATATAGACAGTTTTAAAAAAGTTTTTATTCCGCGGTTGAACGATCCTCCGATTACCGAATCATTCCCGATTCAGAGACTGAGGAGCCGAGGAGGCTATTAGACTGTATGGGAAGAGGTGAAAAGTGAACTAGGAACAAGCCTCCTCCGGCACGAGTGGTCGACCTCGGTTTTGACCCGCGTGCGATTGCTGAAGACTCGCGAGGCCGAACGTCACTCTGCGATGTTTATTCGCGTGCACTGTCAGTTCAAGAGGTCAAACCAATCCAGCGCGACCCCGACTATACCTTCCGGCGAAGACGTGTGCGCCTCCGTCTTCGCGGACACCCTCACCACCGATCCGTTTACCCTTGAGGATCGTTATTCTAAATCGCCCCGGTACAACCCATAGGTGAGATTATTATCGGATGTTTCTTTCAATCCAAAGGTGGTTGGGAGCATGTGTGTGTTAAATATATAACCGTTTTATCCGACTCAACTCGGGGCAGAAGATCTCGGAGGATTCTTATCTCGCATGAAATGGAGGGGTCAGGTTTCCTTCATCTCTTATTCCGATAGCTTATAAAACATGATTTACTATTTGTACAAGAAAGTTTTCTCTCTCAAGTTCTCACGCAACTAAACGGACTATTAACATTCATTAAACTTATCATCGGCTTATCTATAATTCATCGAGAACAAGTCCAGCTCGTGTGTGTCAACCCGACAACTCGAATTCTACGACCACTGTGACTAAATTATTTCGACATTTTTTCAAACTATTCCAAGAAAGGGAAAGACTTTAATCAATATCGTGGAAACCATATCAGCTTGATGTGACAAATTCAACATTTTTTAAGTAAATGGATTTCGGAGCATGTTGAATGAAGGGTTTGTGGAGCACGACAAAACAATGCAGTGACCGTCCGTACACACGTAAGGGAATCTTGCGTGCAGTTAGAGGGCTCGGCTTCTTTCGTTTCCGTCAGTTTCTTTCGAGGCGAAAGGTGTGGCTTCCAGCTGTCAGCTACGATTCGAATACGAAATGTGTCGCGAAATGAAAAGCATCGATTGAGTTCTGCACGAGTACAGTGAAACTGCGAGAGTCACGCCTCGTAGGTCAAAGCGGCGTCGTGTCATGGAAGGTAGCGGTAGAAAAGACGGCGCAGCGCGCGATTGTGAGTAATTACTGTCGAAGGTACAACAAACAGGGAGAAGTAAGCCTGTACTCCTGTAGCATCCGGGGAAGTCCCCCTAAGATCGGCTATACATCCTGCGCTATCCAACGTCAGCGCACGAAGTTTAAGGCGCGAGTTAAACCCTAACAGCGAGAGAGGAGAGAGGAGAGTAGATCCACCCGGTCGCCGCGCCGCCTTGGAGCAGCTCCGGTGATTACGAGGACTGATTGGCCGCGCGCGAGATGAGACGGCGGCGACCATCCGGCGACCGCAGCTCGTGACGAACAACGAAGAGTATGAAAAGTTATCTTATTTCAATTCGGTACCAACAACGCCGCGCGCGGCATCGCCACCGCCACCGCGCCACCGCGCCACCGGAATAACCGTACGCCCAGCCAAAGAATCCGACGTCGTATATAATTTCGTAGCTCGTAGCACGGAGAGTGGTACAACCGCGCCGCATAGATGCGCCACGCCCACCCCTCTGCCGTATGTCTCTGCGGGTCCTGCGCCGTCCTTCGACCACCCTTTGCCCGACCTTGGCTTTCGCTTCGTCAACGGACAAGGTTTCCATCCGTATTTCGGATACCATTTCGTACTCGTTTGTGCGAAAGCGCGGAGACAATCACCCAGCAATTATCAAGGGGGTGCTTTACTCGATTTTTAACGACGCTCGGATATCTCCAAAGATCTCAGCCCACGGAACTAAATCCCGCGAAATAGATTCTTAGCGGAATTCTAGATGCAAAAATAATTCAGTTCCATACCAAAATGAAGAAATCGCATCAACTCTACGTGCACCATGCACTCCTTCTTTGCCGACTTCTTATCACAATCCACGGGATTTCATTGTCCTGTTCAACTGATGAACCGAATCTACTATCGGGATATAAAATCGAAACACCTGGTTTTTACGGTCTGTATCTCAGCGAATAAAAATGGTAAAGCATCCAGACATTTGCAACAAGCTTGACAATGATTCGGCTCCTACTGCTCTATCATATTTTGAACTGGGATAGAAGTATAATAATAGCAAAATTTGGACAGTACACTTATCGAGAGGCAGCGAATGGTTGAAAGTCCCTCACTTTGCGTGAAATAGAACGACAGAAGAACAAAAGGGGGACAGGAAAATTGGCGCTACATCGAATTGTTGCGAAAAAAGAATAAAGTCGACTTTATTCAAACTTGTTTCTACACCCTTGACACATTTGTTTGTAATGGATTGCGGAAGTAGAAGCTCATTCAGTGAGTTATATTTCGAGTAGAACGGAATCCAGAATTTGAAATGCCCTTGACATGTTTCATCACATCATATGGACTTAATGTGGACTGGAAAAGAACGCTGGAAAAAAGTTCACGCATGTCCTCTGAACAGTCATCAAACTATGAATAATACTGAAAATTCGACTATTATTACTTATTAGACTCGTAGTTGATCAAAGACTTTGACCAGCGGATGCCTGTCGACCATACGACGAGTTCAAATACGTCCAATGATAGTCAACGTTAGGATAAGTGTGCTGCACTGTGAAAAATATTTCTTGTGAACTTCTAACAAAGTGTTGGAGGTTTTATTCACATACACGAGTCATGAAATCGCTTCTCATTTTAGTAAAATTAATTTACAAATAAGATGAATTCACTTCGCAATTTCGTATTTTGCGATAAATGAATAGTAATATTGAAAATTTGTTCATAAATTCAACGAACATGCATAGGGATTCACTTCGCTATACTAAATTTGTAATTTTACAAGACTTTCGTGTAGTGTAATGTGTAGGGAATTCTCAATAATTTTTTAGTGAACCATGTTGCACAGTCACTTTGTACATATTCTAGTATCTGATACACTAATTCCATTTTTATTAGGTTATGCGCTGGACAAAATATATGGATACTGTAAAAGTAACCTCCGTGCAATATGGGATTTTATTTAGAGCATAGTTATTATAAAAATTTCTCTCCGTGGGTTTATAGCCAACTCGATTACTTTATTATTGATCGTGTGGAAATCAATTCATTCTACTTTCAACCGCAAATAGAGATCCACAGCCTCTAGTCTTCCTAGACTATAGACAGACCCGACCCACGTCAGGGTTTCAGTGCGGTACCGCGTGCCGCGTATACAATTCCGCGAAGATGATTGCAGTCCAGAAGAGTTTAATTTAAGAGGAGGCGGGGGCGGTTCTCGATGAGATACCAGAGCAGCACACACGACGCAGCAAAAGAAGATTATCGTCCGACTCGGGGGCGAGGAGGGCAGGCCACGACCTCGGGCGCAAGGCCTCGTCTTCTACACGTATCTCCCTATCACCTACGTACGGGGTTTCTGCATACATAGAAGAGAAACGCACCGCCACATGAAACCGTGGGTTCGCCGCTGCCTCTGCCTCTGACTCCGACTCCGCCGTCCGCGGCCAACTCCGGGCAAACACAATGGCCGTCACGGATTTCTTAATCGCTCCCGATCTATCTGTTCTGTAACAGGTATGGGTATGCCACGGTATGGTACGTGCATGGTTGTGCAGGGCTTTACCCGTCTCCGTGCTCCGAGTCGGGGGGTCAACGGCTCTCTCGGGGGGCCGTTTGTCCGACCGTCCATCCGTGAGTGAGTTTATTCCTTATACCCAGGCCGGTGTTCTTCCTGGCCTGTATGTGTACGAAACTTTAGCGCCGCGACGGAGACTTTAACGCTCGACGGAAGACGCGCTCCGTCGTCGAAGCTCAAAAATTTAGAGAAAGGAGAGTAATTTTCATTTTTTTTAGAAGTCAAGGCTTGTTTGTACGAAATTTACATAGACTTCCGGCTGGGCGTCAAGTTCACCGTTCACAACCGCCACTTCCCACCTTCGGCTCAATTAACCGGAGCGGACCGAGAGGAGGGTCAACGTATAGCTCACGGATCTTGAAATTGTTGGTACGGTAGATCGCGACGGATCGAAACCGCGGATCGTGTAAACACCCCTTCGCCTCAATGGCACGAGCGATTCCGGTACTTTTCAGGTGGGAGACGCCCTGGATCCCTACCCCCAAGGAAGAGGGTCTGGTGGGGCAGCGGCGCTCGCGAATTATCGCTAGATCTCTAATACCGCGAGAGCGTTAAACGTTTCTGCCAGATTCATCCGCGATTGATTGTCGGATAACGATTGAAAAATTTCAGAAAAAATAAATCTGGAAGACGAAAGTAGACACAACGATGATACTAACAAGAATGTGGTTTGAGGATATCGTAGTTATAACCGAGTCCGTGGATAAAGACAGCTTCTGGATACGAAATGGACCATGAGATCGACACAATGGATGTGATGGAGCAGAGCTAATAGCCCGATGATCTGTAAGCAGGGTTTTCTCATCCATCCTTGTAGGCTGACAATGAGTGGTATCGGATGAAATGATATTCTCAGAATGACAATCGTACGGTTATTTCTCGATCCGGAAGGCGAATAGGCGCGCAATACGAAGCGATGACACTTTTACAAAATGATATACCTATGGCGTATAATATCGGGTTTGTAATTACCGGTGGGATTGTGGGTATTACCGAATAGGATATGAAATTAAGTAAAGATTAATTTCACGCCGTGAACATAAGACAGATTGCTTTTTCGACTTAATACTAATAATATTGTCGTTTGGTATAACCGCAGAAATAGTCACGTCATACTCTGCACCAGGCTTCGAGTCATGTCTGTGCCTCTTGTCTGGCGCGAGGTCGACGCTCGACAATTTCACACCAAACTATACAACTAGTCGGGTCTCGGGTGAATACGGTGAATATTAATATTCGAATCATTCCCGATATCCGCTTCGGTCCGGGACTGAAGATGCTAGATACCGTCTACCGATGTGTAGCAATTAAGTCGATACAAGACACAGATACCTATGTAGCGCCCGAGTAGCCTTCGGGCGCGATTATGTACGCGGAGAAAAGTAAATGAAGTCGTACATACAATTAGTAGTGACAAGGCGCTGTCATAACGCATTTAACGCCGTCAGAAGCTGCCAGTTCTCTTTCGACGCGTACGTACCTATATTATACATAGCCTCTCCGGTCTCTCGACTGTTGCGAGTGGTATCGGTCTTGAATGAATTAACGTTTCAACGATATCATTTAATTGGATAATTAGATTTTTCTTTCACTACTCCGGGGCACCGACACACCTCCCGTGAGTAACGGTGCCACGGTTTTATACGCATTTCACATCGCGATACTTATTTCATGCCAGTTCTTAGATCGCTGCAGTGTCAGTGTCAAAAAATACTTTCTTACACCGCACGGAGAGCAATTGCAATTCACTGTGGTCAGATGTCCGTTTGTAGTACACTCATACACTGTATGGGTGACCAGGGATCGCGTGTAATGCCCGATGGACCGAACGACATTGAGAATGTCCCAGCGCCTGTGGCACGGCCCGATTGTTCATGAGACAGTTTTTACATCTTTCCGTACGCCATGATCGTGTCTAGTCCCGGGCCACCTGGGGAGCAGCGTTATCTCACCCGGTTCCCACACATAGCACGAGTGATTAGACCCTCCCTTTCTTTTGGCAGAATCGTGTCTCCGAGGTGGTCGGTTGATCCTCGAGGATACGAGAAGTAATGAGTTAATAAAAATACATTCGTGTATGTGAAAGGATCTCGGGGAACGAGATGCCTGCGCGATTCCCGTGGTGCCCGTGGTGCTGACTGTAGGATGGGGCCATAGGTCAGACGCGTCATGCGAGTTTCTGGCCGTGGACACGTGGGGCCAATCTGGAGCAATCTGTATCCGTTCCTTTTCCACGCGATACGTTTCTTCTCCGCGATCCTCGAGGTGTAATCACTTCGGCCGGTCTTGCGCGATGGACCAATTGCAATTTTTATTCTCTTGTCCACTCTACGCCGTCGGGTTGTTGTTAGGCCCGTTTGGCTACGCTCGTGATTAATCTCGCTGTGTTCCATCGCCGACGCCACGACTACATGTTATATTATACATCATATGACTTTCGAAAAATCGAAAGTCGGATGAGTTCAGACTCCATTTTTTTTTTATTTCCTATTTTTATTTTATCATACTCATACGACCTGCACGGATTTATATCGAGTGACGTGGTACCGTGAGAAATACTCATCAGTCTCGCCCCACCGAGGAAAAAAAAATGGATTCTCTTCAATCTCTGCCTTAATTCGAAGGATATCAATCCACTATTAATCTTTGTCTAAATTCAAATCACCCGTGTGGTGGAACTGGTATCACGATTGACTTTCACCGTATTCTCATTGTACTATTACCAGCTCATTCTCACTCTTCGTCAATCACTTTTAGACATTTTTCTAACTACGGACTGATCAAGCTTCGTACCCCTCGATGTGGCGTCTATCGATGAATGAACCGTGTAAAAACAGTTGATTCATTAACACCGATCAAGCAGATTCGTTGGCATCCTTCTTCCCGCGAATAAATCTAATCACTGATGTGGCAAAGACGTTTTTGACCGATGATAATGAAACATTGCAGGTACCTCGATCCGGTTGGATCGAATATCGCGACCGAACGGACCGATATTTTTTCCCTAGCAAAAAATGAAGTGAAAGGTCCGGGAATTCTCTATCGTCTATCTTCTCAGCGGTCGGAGAAGCAAGAAGCAAGAAGCACGGATCGGGATGCGTGAGAGTTACATCGTATGCGTTTATGGCCTGCTCGGAGTAATCGCTCATAAACCGAGCAGTAACGTCCGCACACGCGTCCCACCATCTCGCACATTCTTCGTTTCAACGTATCCGCAGCAGCACTCGACAACTTTACGAACCGCACTAAATCTTGATTGTCTATTGGCAGCCGAGGGCTGCACATACTCTTGAAAATTCCACCTCGCAGGAAAAAGAGCACAGCTCGATTACAGGGCCAGCGGAGATTCAGGAATCTAGTTACTCATTGTCTATAATACAGGGGGTTTCCAATGCGTTGTCAGATCTGGGGAAGATACGTACGTAAATACGCGGTTATTCTTCGGATCGATTTAATTCATTGAATGAAATTATTTTTTTTCCCTTCATCTTCGTAGAATGGGCCAATTCCCTCAAGGATCTAACAGGACTCGTTTCCCGGTTGCTCTCCCTTTCCTCATCTATTGTGTATATAAATGTCTATGTATACTTTTCGGAGCCGAGTCACGACGCCTTCCATTCGGCTGCCTATTTTAAATTTAATGTAACGAAAGCTCGCGAACCGAAGACAACGCCCTTACTTATATACGTCGAGTCAAGTCCTCGGGGGTGCTTCAGGGGTTGGGGGTCTGGGTAGGTACGAAGGGAAGGAGAGGCAGAGGCAGAGGCAGAGGCAGAGGCAGAGGCTGATGCCGAGGTGGCCCGAGGAGCGAGGGGATCCCGGCTAGGTATGTATGAGCAGAAGAAAGCGCGGGTCGATTAAAAGTAGCGAGGGTGTTTCTCCTCTCGTTACCGGAGCGAGCGAGATGCCGAGGCAAGGGGTACAGAGAGGTGACGAGCGGGAGACGGAGAAGGACGAAAAGAAAGACGGAGATAAAGACCACCGGAGAGATACCGAGTCGGGGAGGGGACGAGTTTCGGGTACAGGGGGGTTGAAATGCCGCCACCGGGGACTCAAGAATCTCAACCCTTATTTCGATTTAAGTAAGGAAAGGGTTGCGAGACGCGAAACTCATCCCAGCCCTCGTCCAAAACCTTCGCCTCCTCCGTGCAGAAAAAACACATTGCAGGACGTAGAAGCTTTGAGATTTTTTACATCTATGAGCGGGTATCGAGTCCATCGATCGACCACATGATCGGCGAAGCGATCCGCTTTCCGGAATGACTTTATAGTCTGATTCACACGGTGGACAGTTCGGATGGATGATAGACCGAATCGCAGTCTATATAGGATATAGTTTCTCGTTTTATAAGAAATGTAAGTTTTAAAACAGGTTTAGCGGTAAAATTTGCCGGTCTCGGTAAACCATATAGAGTTTCCGATTCCGTTCTTGCTTATACACTACGAAAACGAATCGTTCGAGTCAGCTTGTGCCCAGCTTGAATCTTAATTTAACGCATCAGAGATTACCCCCCGTGATCGCAGACAACCCCGAACTGATCGGTTGCCGATCATCTGCCGATCTCGCACACCTGACCAACCCGAAGACCGCTGGTGGCCAACGGGACTACCGACAACCGGACGAAACCACCTGCCACAGATTTTCGATCGGCGTGAAATCGGTAGTGTTGGATCTCCGGTAGCGGCCAACCCTTATTAACCGGGTCCATTAAATCTTTTTTTACTCATGCCCGCTCGTGAGGATCACGAGTGGTCGAATCATGATCAGGGTACGTAGACGAGGTGTGAACAACGTTTTGGGTGAATCAGTTTTTATCCAGGTGAAATATAGGGTCGAAGGTAAGAAGGTCGTGTCGCCTGTTCGGTTCGAGGACGAGTTTTATCGAGGGTGGCGCAGGGTAAAGAGAAACATCGATAAGTCGAATGAGGTAAGAATACGATAAATTGGAGTATGGCTGGTGGACTCGCCCTCGCTGTAAAGGATTAGGCAATTTTCACCGGGTACCGCGACAGACTGCCACGAGGAAAATATACGTGCAGAGGGGAAATCTGGAGATTTCTCTTTTCCTATCGCGCCCTAATAATTCGATTTGTAGAAACTACGTAGCCGTCACCGTTTTGGTCTCGAGTGTATATAATACCGCTGTCGCATTGTTCACGACGCGTTGCGATCGGACTTTTTACCTGCACCTCAGAATCAGTTTTCTAAACAACGCCCGCGCGCCGTGAAACTTTACCTACGAAAGTACGCATAACACGCGCAGCAAACAATTAGAGACGCTTGTTTCGATAAGGAGATGAATCTCTCTACCTCTGTCTCGCTCCCACGAAGCCTCGGACTCGTTACGACAGCGTGCGGGTTAGATCCGACATCCAACGCTCCGGTTTGGCCACAGGCACCTATGAAGCATGACTCGGTCCGTATACGAAGCCCCGGTCATCATTTGTAGTTCGTATTAAACGAATTATAGCGATAAAGATGGTAACAAAGCGGTCTATATTTATATCTGGCTAATAAGTTGGCGTGGGGCAGGATCTCGAATCATCGAGCGTGCGTTGGGTTATATCGTCCGCTCGGTTCGGCTCCAGAGTTCCTCGGGCGGGGCTGGACCTGATTCGATTTGTCGTACAATCGTGTTGGACTACACCGCTCCAGGTTGCCCTACACGGTTCTCTACACGACTGCACACGGCCCCCTTTCCACCCCCCTCGAACCTCGTCCCATTACGGCTCGTGTGTACCTGTGGATATGCCTCGGGGATACATGCTGCACGTGCGTGGAGGTACGTGTGCGCCGTTCCCCTCCGCGGTTCAACGGTGCGAGTATTGGTGTATGAGCGATATTGGATCAGGCGAGGAAGAACACAGGAACCGCGCGAGCGATGACCAGCGAAAATACCCGCTAACAATGATTGTCCGTTTGTGGGTTCGATCTCTTTCAAAATGTCTCTCCATGCCCCCCTGACGGCGTCGTCGACGACCGTACTCGTCGTCGGAACCACCACCGTCGCGGTCACTGACGCCAGGAGGCACCGGACACACCCGGCAGAGACGATTAGACCGTCGGTTTGAAGGTCGTTACACAATTGCAATCAGAGAAAGGCGGGAGACGGTTCGGTATCTGGTCAACCCATTGAGGGTTTCGATCGATACTGGGATCACAAGCAAATTGGGGAGAGTAGCACGATAAAAGTTTAAGATTTTTCCAACACAAGATGGGGGTCTTGAAAAAACAAACGTGATCTCGGAGGATCTTCACAGTTTTTGGATATTTTGTTCCTTCTTTTTAGGTTTCTAAATAAAATCACGTTCAGTTTTATCGAAAAATGACTGACTTAGAAATTCTAGTTGCAGTGTTGATAAAGTTATTCAGATTTGGCACTTCCCGTTCGTGCACTGAGAGAAACCGTGTATCATATTTCACCACATATCCCCGACAAATTACTACCTTTGATGGCAAGTTGACGTGGAGTCGAAAAACCAGGAAACGTAGTCATTTTTCAGTCAATAGTCTCTAGCAGAACTGGGATACGTTACATGTCGCTCGGAACTCAAATTACAACCCGGCATTGTAAATATCGCTACTTGTAGAAATTACAACATATTTCGTAAGTTTCCAGATGAAAGCGTGTTATTTCTACTATCTGCGACTGTAACACAGTCGTTTCGCACCGCCTCGTGATACACTGTGAAAGGCAAACACACATCTTCTCGCATGCGAGATGGTAATTTTTACAACTTGAGATAGTAAAAATACGTATCGGGTATACGAATATGGCGGACACACTAGCGGCCTAGCGGTCGGTCACCCGCTGCGTGGTACCGTAGCGCGCCGATAGATGGTTGGCAGTGGTTTTTGGATCTCGCGAAGAAATTTGCACCGTGTCGGCTACACTTACGTGTCACCATACAACCAGAATCATTCTCGACTTCAACGTCGTACGGCGGACGAAGGTCTACGGAAGCAGATGTTGTTTCGTTATAACACTCTGACGACTCCGACGTTCTTTGAGTGTTATGATGGATACAAAAGCCCAAAACATGCAAATTGATATTATTTGGGACATAAGTCACACTATTTATACCTGTGTGCCTGTGTGGTCTGACAGAAAATAAAATAAATAATATTGTTACTATTTATGACAGTTAAATAGTTCCTATTAAATTGTCGGAATGAAACTTCATATATGGACCAGTGGGATTACAGATATCTTCCAACTGTGTAGCAGAACCTAAATAAAAAATTAGCAGCAAATAGGACCGCTAACAGCGCCACCTGCGAATGGATGCACGGCCGCTGCGAACTAACTTCATTTTACTATCTGAGATGGTAAGAATTCGGACCCCACAGTTGTACATTATACGATCGTGTTATGCTTCTTAATACGATCGGAAATAGTAAATTTTAGCCTTCAAGTTGAAAACCATACCCTTCTTGAAGAGTAATATTCACCATTAGTGAAATTTACAAGGTGGATTTGTAATTCTTTGTAGTGTGTCAACAAGTCCTTTTACTACCGAAAAATAGTAATTTGTCGGCGATATGTGATAAAATGTGATACATCTTTTCTCTCAGTGTGAACTTGGTATCAAGTTCGTCCCGGAGTCGATGAACGCATCTGATCCGTGTTTAAAAGCCTGTGGAACTGATGCGCTTGAACAAGCAGATGGCGATCTTGAGAGATTATTAGTGGTAACTCCGGACGTCACTGTTCTGGGAGTATATTGCCGTTTAAGTAAAGCAGTTACATGTAAACTATTGTATACCATTAGGTTTAAAAAAAATGTGTACGAAGCGTTGAATGAACGTAGTGGTATTTAAACGAGCAATAGTACCGGCTTCGGCTTCGGGACGACAAAGGCAAATAAAGAATGAATTAGTGTCCGCGGGCGGATGGCCCCTAATTATGTCATAACAGTTCAGACTCTACGGGCAAGTTTTCTACCCGATCCATGACCGCATGGCTCAAGGCTTAATCGGAATTGCGCACGTCTCTCCGAACATCGCCTTTACTTTATTCTTCTGATCTTTTTTTCGTTCATCCGTCATGATTTCTTGTGGCGAACCACCACGTGTGAAAATATCGCAAAATCGTATCCTCCGGATGAGCTAAAGTGCGGCTAAATGGCTCGACGGTAAAGAATTACCGCAGTGATGCTTCTCGGACGGGTATAAGATTCTAGCGGAAACGGCCGCATGCCTCCTCCGCAGAAACCATGACTAGATCACCTTAGTATCTCTGCCCCCCCACCCATCGCACTCGAGGCATCTGCGCCTCGTGCTCATGGACCACAGCCTCCTATTGTTCCAGGATACTACGCGAGACCCGAGAATCATCTCTGCACCGCAGCGTCCACTTTCGTGGGATTTGCGGAAACCTTTGACCGATTGCCGATACTTTTTCGGCGAGCCTCATGAGAAAAGAGAGACGAAATAATGTTTGTACTGCAGTCGTGATGACTAAGGTGTGAAATTCAATTTTGAAGCCGGCTGGGCTTCGGTATTCCGAAAAGCTTGGTTCTCGGAACGTATATTACATCGTTACAGTGATCACACGGAATATAGCTGTATCTGTCAAAACGTAGGCATGCCTCTGATAAGTCTTAGCAAAAACCGAGATCTGTCTCATTCATGAATTCGACGGGGGAGTTTTTACCCAACGCGGATCGCTCACCGCGTTCAGACTCCGGTATAAGAAATAATGCCGACAGTCTGTTCGACGATGCTGGGGTCATCGCGGGGGATGGAGGATGTATATGATATAGAATTCACGCGAAACACGCCGGAAAAGTGAAGAAAATTTCTGCAGCACGCCTCCGACGATTCAATCCTCGACTCTACCGAGATATTTATTTATACCAGTAGGTACTTAACGTACACGTGACCACTGGGTATAGAAGCAGATACGGCGAACGGCCGGTACATTCTAATTATTAGCGGTGTGGAATCGCGGGTAGTACCATAGTTGTAATATCGTAGTTACCAGCGCTGGATTACACTTTTTGTTCCTCGATTCCTGGTCGTTTGCGACTCGGTAAAGATCCAGTTTCGTCTAAATACACGATATTACGAGACTCTGTCCGTTTAGGTTCAATTAATCGCTTGTCGAATCGAGTCTCATAGACCCGTTCCGAACTGCGGCACACACGCTCACCGCAGCCATTGATTGGACACAGTCCGAAAAGTTTGTTCAAATTATTCGAACGCGTTTCAGATCTGGTATAAGTGCGTGAGGAACGATTGTTCCCGATACCGATTCTCGATTCTCGATTCTCGTAATACACTCGGGCATGGCTGCCTACTCGGACACGGATCAGTCCCGCATCTTCCTTCGAACGGAATGGGACCGACCGCGCGAATCGAGTTAATGTGGGGTCGTGCGCGCCGAGTGTGGGAAGCTCAACCGATGGCTATCGTAAGGGCCCTCAGAGGGCCTGACTGAAAACTTGGAAAAAACTCACCAATACCTGCCCAATAGGAAAAAAAGGCTGTAAGTCCGCAGCTATCTCCGCTTGCCCTTGTGAGTCGTGCTCCTCACGCATCTCCGCTTTACCTCGACTCTGCACACTTTCATTGTATAACACGAATGTCGAAAAAAAGTCATCGTTGTAATTCTTCTTTCATCTTCATAGCTGGAAACACAAGCACAAATTAAGTCCTCGGTCTGTCACTTCGATCGAATCAGCCTTAGAAGGTCGGAGTCATTGACTCCGCTTCCGGTCTTCATCTTCGACGCACTGACAATGAGAGCAAAGATTACATTTGCTTTTCACCACCGGTTTCACGTCAGAGACAAGTTGTGCTGGAAAAAATGTTCGGTCCAACGTAGGGTAGATAAAATGGAACGACTGCAGCTTCGATCTGTGTTTCTGTGTTTCTAATTAACAGTTGAGCATATCGTGATACATATCTGGCTTGTACGTTGCGAGTATGAGATGTAACGGTTTGATTAAATTCGAAGCGAAGACGTCTTGCAGCCTGCATCGAATGCGATCATGTGCTAGTCGGTGGTGAATCGATACCGGGGAATATTTTTCCTGATTAATCAGAGTCTTCTTCAGTTCCGGCGTCGGAAAGCTGATCTGTTTCTCTACTGTTTGCGCCGATGAGGGTCCAGCGAAGCGAGTCTTCTAGCTTGGAAAAAAAGGCCTGAGAGTATAAAGATCAACGGTATTCTTAATCATTTCTCTTGGACGGTTAAGTGCCTCTGTCCGTCCCCAGGGATTACTTAATTACGACGTTCAACGTCATAACTACCTTGGAACATCGAAGAACAAACAAACAAAGCCGCGCGCGTTACCACGAGTGCGGGGAAAACTCGGAGTCGCGCGAATGGGTATAGGTATTGCCTGGCACCTCATTTCCGTACCTCGCGGACAATACAACGAGCGTTCAATTACACAATGATAACGAGGAGCGTGTACGCGAGTCGAGCAAAATCGTGTGCGTAACAGCGACAGACCCGGTGCAGGTTTCACGATCCCTCTCATATTCTGAAATTAGGTGGTACTGTTTTCCGCGTACACAACAACCTCGGATTGTGCTCTTAATTCGTGTATCACGCGAACTCTGTCCGCCTCGCGCCTCTCTGCCCCCGAGTCTCACGCCCACTCTCGACCCCTCGCGCGTTTTGCACCTGTGCGAAACCCAAGCAAACTGAGATTTCCATACCGCCTACGAGAACTGCACCGAACGTCGATCGAGGTTTATTGTTCTGTGGGATCTCCTCCAACGGTAATTCATCGCTGGAGCTTTCGAGTCCGGACTATTAATTCCTAATCTTCGAGTCGGATTGATCGGGCAATAATTATCACGGCTGTTAAGTCGATTGGTCGCGTTCACAGTTCCTGCTTATCTGTGCCGGATCCGAGGATCTTTTCATCGCTCTCGAAATTTTCAGCAAATTGTTTATAGCTCGTCCGAACTACGGTCTGTAATGAGTCCGGCTCGTACGTGCATTTAATGCACGGTTACGCGCTGCAACCTCGTCAGAGAGTTAAAGCTGCAGTTTTATAGTTCACAGAAGACATCTGGAGGTTTCCGAGATCCAGGAAGGACAGAGGTAACGGAGAACGAAGATCGAGAGAGACGGGGACAGGGTGGACTGTAATTGCTGCGAGAGATCATACCATGAAATCCCATGTATGTATAGTTCGGATACATTCACGCCTGATCGTAAACAGCTATTATTCGATTATCGAACACTCGTTACATTGTACACGATCCGCGTCGTACGAAGTTAATCCTCAATTACACTCAGCAGATAAATGGTGATTCACTTTTTACGTCGCTCCTGGCGTCGCGGATAGGATAAATTTCGTGAATCTCGGTTACGGGGTCGAAAGGTAGAGCTAGCTAAGTGTCGTGGGTCTCGGGGAAGAACGCTTCGAACTCGTTATATATCCTTCCATATTTTTATCATTTCTCTTTTTCCTTGCAAATTTAACCCGTTTTTTCCCCCCCTCAACTCGCGCCGAGAAAACGGATGAATGTAAGAGAACAGCCCGCTGGTTTTATGGGCCTGTAATGGGCCCCTCGGCCTTTACTCAGGCTAGAATGGCGAGTCCCTCGCAGAAATCCGGTACAAAGATCCAATATTTACAGACACACACGTTTCGCACGCTCCGTTCACGGGTTCATTCCGGGATTCGAGTTCAGATTTTAATCATCTCCGGGGCGCAAGATTAATTGCGTTAATTTATGTCCGGATAATTTTTCACGCCAGGAATCCCAACTTCCGTCTCTTTTATCTTACAACCAACTCGTCGAGGACGCTGCTGCGACCGAGCCAAGGGAAATCTGGAACGCTGACTGTTTCAAGGGCGCGGGCTGATAGCCGAACAAGTGGCCACTCCGTTCCGTCTCCTATGCGAGTGACTTTCATCAACAGATTCCAGTTCGCTAATTGACATCGACCTATGCATGTGGCTAAAGCTTAAAAACATTCCCGTAAGAACGTGATTGATTGCAGAGTCCGAGTCTTCGCCAAATCCAGTAGGCTTGTTCTTGCAGCTGACGTAGGTATATTTTGCCACAATTAACAACGAGAACCAGAAAGCAAAAGGACGTAAAACGATAATTGACGATAGCGGAAAGTAAACTAAAAACGTTACACACCGAGTTCCGTATCTCTGATCGACGTGCGATAAAATGTGCCTTTCCTCTCTGCTAAAATAATGGATCGAGTACTCGAGAATTTGGCAACTCGAATTGATATGAATAAACGATAACATAAAGACAGTGTGTACAAGAGCATTCAGAGGTTCTTACGAAGTTAAAGCTGCCTGTGAATCCTTCCTCCCCTCGGAGCACGTGCTCTCTCATGTATGACACGCGGATACACGGACGAAGATACACGGATATACGAGTATAGGTATACGAAATGAAACGGAGTTTGGGATCGAGAAACTATACCTTGTGCATCGATGCTGTCTTACCTGAGAGCGGTATATCTCTGCCTCGTGGGCTGCACGTATACGATATTTCTCATACATTATACCGAGCACATACCTGGCTATGAGTGGCCTGGCCCACCGTGCGTGATACAGAATGCACAGACGCGAGGGGGGGCAGAGGGATCTGGATCTGGATCTGGATCTGGATTGTCCGTACTGTTTCTCAGATTCTTTCATTATTCGTGTATCTTCATTTCCCTTTGGTTCTGTACGATACACACCGAGCACTGTGGTCCCCTTCGCTACCTGGAGCTATCGCTTAGGTATGTAATATCGTACGTACGGAGTTAAGACGCGCTCGTGACTCGACAAATTCCGTCCCCAGACGACGTTTGTATGTCCACGGTCATTGTTAGGTATCTTTTTTTCTTCTCATTTTTGTTTCCTTCACTTTTTGTTATTCCTACTTCAACGTCGTCCATTGTGGTATACACAGTCGAATGAATCAATTCGTGACCGAGAAATTATATCCACTATATTTCAGAGGCGAGGCGATAAAGTTTCACCGAATTCAGATTTAGTCTGTTTAGAGGTAAAACGCTCTCTGCGTTTCGATACATCGATCGATTCCCCTGAGTGAAAGTAAGACGAACTTGCAAATTTTTACCAAATCTCTCTGATCTAAAACCGTAACTAAGAAAGTTACACACCGTACAGTAATGATCCTTTTCACACGATCAATATTTTACCTATACTGACTTTTCCCTGTGCCGCCCCCCACTCGAACGGGCCTGAAGCACATTACGTAGTCTGTAATAATTATCGATATATTCATACAATGAGTATACAGTACCATCAAATTGAATAATCCCTAATCCATATTTCAATTTATAACAGCATCGGAGGACGAGATATGCGGTTGTACGTATCATTGTCCTAATTTTCCAACCCCCTTTGTCCAGCATTCACGTCAGCTCAGAATTCTGCCCGTTACACGTTATGTTCTATACAGAAACCCATAGCGGGTCGTCAGATTAACCGCGGTACGTAACTCCGCCGAGAGTAGGTACACAATATGTCTTGTATCTATATTTATGTGCCGAGATGGTGTACGTGCGTACCGAGACTCGAGATTGAACTCGATCGGTATAATTGTCCTCATTATTATTATAGTCATTATATCCACGAGTCTATCTGCAGTCAGCACAAAAAGGTAGGCCGTCCGGGCTCCTCGTAATTTGTTACCGCCAACTGCCAGTCAACGGGCATTATCTTTCGGTCAAACTACGGTGTCACATTGACATCGAGATTGAGAAAATAGAAGATGCTGTCCTGGACATGGACGTCCGTCAGCCGTCAGGACCACCGTTTCGTTGAACGTCACGCAGCATTTGGTAATTTCGTAACGATGTATTCTTAGGCCGTTTCCTACGATTCATCGGCACACTAAAAAATATCTTCGTTTTTCAGTCTAGATTGGTGAAAAAAATTCCCGCGTCAGTATCCGGTGAGCCTCATGACCGTTTCAATCGCGAACCGCGATCCCTGTGGTCCGGCGAACCGCGGCTCGCTCCACACCGTTGAAAGCGGTTCATCTTTACCGGTCGCACGATTCCCTCCCATTAATTTGTCCCCCGTTCTTACCTGCGGCGCAGTTTTGCCCGATACAATTAGCACGCTTGTCGCTGACCGAGACAACACCATCGCGATAAATTCGAGCGAAAAGGAGTACGTTCGAGCGAGTGGAGATCGGGTCTTGAGAAATTCACTGCATCAACGAGTTTCAATTACTCCCCGCATATCTGCATGCGGAACGTTGGATTTCCATCGAGTCGATAATTGGGAAAATTGCATACGTGCCGGAGACCCAGGGATCACATGGTACCCCTGCAGCCCCCCTTGAGTGTCTTGTCTCGGACTGCCGACAAACCAGGCTTAGTCATGCTGGTCGTTCCCAGGCACAAAGAACCGCGGTTGCGCTTACTCGAGATAAAACCAGAGTGCACGAGTGAGAAACGGGGTCTTGAGGAAGAAGAGTCTCTTCGGGAAAAGGGGCCCCAGAGGGGCGGCGGGTACTGGGCGACCGGTAGGTAGGAGCGGTGTGCCGGAAGCGAGCAGGTGAGCGGTAGTTCCACTCCATCGAACGCTGTTCCGCGTCATGGGCCTCAAGATCAGACCTTATCCAGGCCAGTCGAAGTTGCGCTCGACTATGTACGCGATAGTCGTCGAAAACGCGGAGTTAACTGTACGTCCGGTTCTTCGGGAGGAAAACGGTTCCGGCTGAGGCACCCGAAACCGAGATTAACTCGTTTCATCGACCATCCCGCGGCCAAAGATTCGTCTATCTTATTTTTTCGCAATTCCAGACTCTCGTCTTCGGAGCCTACCGCGAGCCTGGGGCACCGAACGGAGATCCAGAAACGATTTTATGCGCCAGATTAGAAAACGACACGGGATCAAAACCCTCGGTGGAGGTTCGGAGATCCGAAGATTAGTCCAGCAGTGACACCGTCTCATCGTGTCTGCAAGATTCTGAGCTGATCTTCGTCCGAGGAATTTAGCCACGAAGACAATATCGCGAGAATTGGAGGGAATGAAGAAAAATATACATTCGCGAATGACGTAGCAGGCAATCTGAAATCGTGTCGATCAGCATAGAGTCGGTGCTGTAACGCGGGGCCCGCGCTTCGCGTTTGTATTTGCATGAAATTGAAGAGCTCGCGCAGAGTCAACAAACCGCGGAGGGCCCCGTAGGGCCCGTATCTCAGGCCCGGCGTTGACTCGTTGCACAAGAGCGACTGACCCCCCATCGTACCGATTTGCTTCGACCCGATCGTTTCTACCACGAAACTACGAATGATGATTGATGTGGGAGCGGCCTCCCGCGATCCGTACGCGATCTTTAGACAACTTGCCGAGGACGGGAAGGAGGGAGGGGGGGAAACATGACCGTCCGTTGGCCCGCGTTTCTCGACCGGCTACCGAGCAGCCCCGCGAAGACCGATTTGCTACGGATTAGAACCGTTTATGCGTGTGCCTCGCGAGACGGCGGAACCCGGCTACTGCCTAGCCGTTGGTTTATGGATGAACGGTTATGTGGAATGAATAAATCAGGAGTTACCAGCGTACCGGTGTTATGTGCCTACGTAGGTAGTCATGCTACACCTGATTGAGGCGAGTACCAGGTAGCTGGCTCGATTGCGGCCTCCGACTCAGGGAAGGCAATTGGTCCTCCATGTGTTTGTGTAAAACCATGCGAACATTCCACCCCGTGCGTTCTCGGGAAAAGGAATTCCGTTTCCGTGTACGGAACACTTTCGTGAATTAGGAGTTTGAATAGTCACGCGGGATACCCTACCTACCGATGGATGAAACACCTCGGCGCATTTAAAGACCCGAGCAATTTCGTTGAAGCTAAAGTATGAGGGGTTGGGGGGATGGTATTTAAAAACAAATTTCGTCGTTGGGGTATATCGCGCGTCTGCGGAGATAAGGAAGAAATCAAGACAACGTCGAGGCCCGCCGAGCCCGGGAATGAAGCTGTGTTTTAAATGTTACCTCCGAAACCCACAGGCCTCCCTCGAGAGGGTTTTCTTCGGGGTGGTTAAAAGGGGGAAGAAGCTACTCGTTCCTCGGTTCCCGCATGAAGTGGAACGGGCCTCCGTAGTACCGGTAGCTGGGACAGGGCGACCCCGAGAATATTTACTAATTCTCGTTGCGTAGTAAGATAACGTCGGCTCCGAGGGACCAGCCAACCTGCACCCCCACCCCCCACCTCCCTGCAAAAAGAGTATTTAAAGTGACGTCACTGAGATGGTGGCGGGTGCCGGGGGGCCAGGGGCGTGGGATGCTTTAAGACGCTCAATATAAATACTAGAGGGGTTGAGAAAAAGGGTTGCCTGCTTTCCCTCGGCGATGGTAGGTAGTGGAGATGTCGGAGCTCGGGCGTACCGGCGAAACCGGAGCCCCGGGGGGTGGACCGGGGACGAGGATGAGGAGGGATGCTGGAAAACTCACCCCTTTTCTTACTTACCCTCGCTCGCTGTTTAATTGCATCTTACTTTCGAATTTTCCGCGTGGAAGTATCGATCGAGACACGCGAGAGAGTGAACGAGAGAGAGAGAGAGAGCTTCGTTTGCGTCTTATCTCCGGCGAAACCTCCCCCACGAACCCCCCTCGCAACCCTGGCCACCCTTATACAGACTATTTAAAACTACGCACGGCGAAGCGAAAGAGAGAAGAGCGAGAGAGACGGAACCCGCTCAGGGCTCAGGGACGACTTACAAATTTCTTAAAACAGCAAACTGTCGTTACCACGACCTGGCGCTCATGGAAACCCACATTTTATACCTTCGAGTCATAATTAATCACTGGATCTCTTCGTTCTCCTTACACCGTCGCGCAGAACACTCTCAGATTCTGGTTTTAACTATCGAACAAACGCATCATTTTGACGAAACCATCCAACTGATCACACGAATTAGCAGTCAATCATAGAATCGAATCCCGTTGATACTAGTTTTCGAGGAAATTCAAGGGAGCCCCGAATTAAATCGCCCCCATGAATTTTTAATCAATCCGTCACTGGAGGATTTTCCTGAAGGGGGGTGAGTTCGTTCGCGTTCGTTTCTCCTCCGCGCCCGCAACCCCCTTCGCCCCTTACCTCATCGTCCCCATCGACTGCGCGTATTTAAAACCCTGGGGCTGATGAACGCTCCTCGTGCCAAGCAGCTCGTTCCCCTCTGCTCCTGGCCAAGACTCACCCCCCCTTGCCCACGAGAGTATCTCCCCGCAGACACACCCTTAGATCATCCAGCTCGGATCTTCGCGTTACTCTACTACATCATGTAGTGTGTGTAAGGGCGAGGAGGACTATAGCTTTTCCGTGAGCCTCTCCATCCCACCCCTCAACGCGACACACGTATTCTTCGGGGGCGTATACGAACCCGTTTCTACCTCGGGACATATGTCAGGATTAGCTGCCGCTCCGAGCCAGCAAAAGCCTACTCGGATCATCAATATGATGTCAGCGAGACGTTGCATGTCGCGACTTTCAGAGTCGCAGAGGACCGAGGACCGAGGACCGAGGACGAAGAATGAACGAGAATTGTCTAATTGGCAAAATTAACGAACGAATCGCACGATACAAATGTCTCCTTTGACCACGTTACGATATTCAAGCTTCACATTTCGCCTTCAACAAACCAAAGCTCTAAGCTCCGGTCTTGCATGCACGTTTTAACGAATGTTTCGTCTCATTTGGTGTACACCGCGATTTCAATCTGACGTATATTAACGTCACGTAAGGAGCTGCCCCCACTTTGAATTTTTATCGTGCGATATGCATGCTCGGCACATACGGAACTCACATACCTACTCCCCCATGGGAGTGACCAAAGTCCTGAAACATTTCACTCGGTCATAGGTATATCGAGCTTTTCTGTCACCCACGGAAGCATGTCGATACATTTTCAGTGTCCCCGAATACCCGATAAAAGTATGCAAACGTATTCAGTATCACTGGGTGATGGACATGAAGCGGAAAATCCTTATCCATCAACGTCCTTACAATAAGCGTAATGCGCTCGTGGCGCACAGTCGGAACACCGGGATGATCCATCTATCCGTATTATAAATTACGCTAATTAAAATTAAGGCGAGCGTCGTGGAGGTATAGAGGTGGAGGTCCGTGTAAGGATAAAGGATAAAGGATAAAGGATAAAGCATAAGGCATGAGGCACAATGCGTCGAGAACAGGACATAAAAGCTCGCCTAGTCTCGTGTTCTTAATTCGTGCCACGATGCGTGCCCCCGTAGTTTCATTTGTGCGTGACTCGGCCGTCGCGTGTGTTTCCAGATCCCACCCTCGGTCACCCCCTGCCATCCGTGGCCCATTACCGAGCTAACGTATGCGCACGAGGCGAGGCTAGGCTAGGCTAGGCAAGGCAAGGCCACCTCGATTGATATTTCTGAGTTCAGATTCGGAGCTGGACGTGACTCGATAATCTACGATCACGACCGGATTATCGGACGTGTCCACCTCGCCCGAGCTGCGATGTGTTTGCGGAAAAATCATTCTCTGCATTCGCTCCTCTTCACCTCTCTCGCCAAGTCCCGTATTATGGATTTAAAGCAGGCTCAACGAGTTTCGTGACCGCCTCGATCAACGTGAAAGGTTTATCACCCCTGAAAATAATTAACCTTCGAACGTTGGGAGTAGGTATCAGACGTGTTTGACTTGGTCGAGATTTATCGACCGACAAAAGTCTCGTAGATTATTCGATCGGACTGATTAGACGTTTGTTGGCGCTCCGCGGCACCTCATCACGGGCACATAGCCTAACCTCATGCGGTGGTGATTAATAATTGATAATCAGGATAATCTCGAACGTCGCAGTTACACGTGTCCCCGACGGTGATAAAATCGGACGCGGAGGTTGGACCTCTGACGCAACCGGCGGACCTGCACCTTCACCTTCTCATTCGACGGTCGTAAAAACGCGATTAGACTCTGCCCCCCGTCGGTACCTCCGATATTAGGAAAACCTCCTTCCGACACGCGTTACGGCACCACCTAATGTTTGCGTAGGGTTACACGAATACTGAATACATTTCCACCCAAGACGGGGACTTTTCACGTTCGCCGCAGGAATAGCGGAGAATCAGGGTAATAGCGAAAGTTTAACGGAATACAAAATGTACTATCCGTTTATCGAATGGCCTAAAGATCGATCGCTGCCGCTGTTAATTTCACCAAAGTGTAAATACGAGCCGGCTATACCGGGTCAATGTCTTAATTTCCTCTCCGCCCGGGCAATTAGATGATTATTTATATCCAATACCCCGAGGTATAGTGCAAAACGATGATGAGGATTCCTAATAGCGGTTTGATGGCGAGCGATTCGTGCATGTAATTGCGGTTCACCTTTTCCCGTCAACGACAATTACCGAATTAACGTCATCATCGGGGGGGTAATGGTGGCGAGCTGGATCCGCGACACGCCAATGATATCGAGATAATGGAATACAATCGAAAATGGCGTACGAAATTAATGTTTGTCAAAATGAATGAGGGACACTTCACACGGACGGAGAATAAAGGAGGTACGGACTCCCGTCTAGTACGTTGGACGGGCCGCGGATCGCCGGAGATGTAAACTGTTGGTGCATGACAGGGACCGCAGTCCACATCCGGCAGTGCTCTACCTTAGAGCGGCGAGTTGTTTCGGTCCAGAGTGGTCCAGGGTTTACCGAATGATGCACTCTCATGCCGCGTCAAATCACCGCCTCTCCTGACCACCTTTTGTTTTTGTACTTACACAACCGAAGCGTACCTCCTTGACGACGATTCTGGTGGTATACGTAGTGCCGACATGCGTTCAGGTTCAAGAGCCTCTGTCCTCCAATTAATTCATATTGTACGTCCGTGACGGGTCCTACCGATACGATTTCCAAAAAAATAAAGACCACGTCCTGGGCACTCTCGGTACGCGTAAACCACAGAATCCTCCCAAAGAACTTAACCTTGTGATTCGAGTAGGTATGGATTCGATGATCTTTTTCACACGTTTCTAGTCAGCCATCACGAATTAGCGTGGAGTGGCTAAGAAAAGAAAGCGGATATTGGTGCACGACGTCCGACCCGACTAGAAATTCAATCAGGGGCGAAGCAGGCGGGAGTAAGGCCCTGATAGGAGCCTGATGTAACGCAAGGTTCCACATGGGCCTGATCAGGCTCAGGTATTTAGTAGTACTGCCTGATCAGGCCCATGTGGAACCTTGCGTTACACAGGCATGCCTGACTTAATTTCTAGTCGGGGAGCTTTCACCTACTGACGTAACACCATGGATTTTAGTAATTAGTCGAATCTGATGATTTTTAGAATCGATTATGTCCAAGCCCACCGCGGTGTTATGCACCCGATGCAATTAGCCACAATTCGATGACGAGTGGAATTTCTCGGTGTTCGATGACTTATGCTGAATGCCAGAATTTAGGAAATCACACACTCGTAAGTCATGCTTTACCCAAACTAACGGAAACCCTAACGAGGATAATCGGGTAAATAATCGGGAATTAAAACGATATCGGAATACCGAAATTGAGTGCGAGGACGCCCCATCCGGAGCCCAGTATCCACTGGGAAACGGGAGCCCAGAGTCTGGAGGTTCGAGCCCGGCTAAGACGGACGAAGCCAAGACGCGGAACAGACGGCCGGTATTACCGTACAATCAGCAGCTAAGCTGGGCATTGATTTTGCGTATACGTACCCACCCTGGACGTCATTGTATTGCGCTGGTTCCACCCTGTACAAACACACATTCCCTACAGACTACTGGGTGACCGGTAGATTCCATTATGCGGTTTGCGGAAATGGCAAAAATCAGCTTGATTCATTTTCAGGTCCATCACTTTTTGCGCGACCCACTCTATTAACGACTCCGCAAGACAACATAAATAGCGAGATCTTCTCTGACTGCGGAAGCGGATGAAAACAAAACTGTGAAATCATCGAGTGAAACTCTTCCGATTGAACATTTTCGATTCTAGAGAATTATCGAGTTTCTTATTATTTTTACATTCTCTTCGATCACACATGCATTGAAAACTCGTGTTTTTTCCCCTACTCAACGGGATGGAAGTCACCGATTTTTTGACCGGGGAAAAAAACTTGGCACGAGGGAGAAAAACTCTCGTAACCATAGTAACGCTGAAATAAACCAAGAAAGTGCTGCCCCTAGCGGAGAACACGGTTCTCATGGTTCTAACCTCACTTTCACTCGTTTTTAATGCATATGTGGTAGAAAATCACATATGCTACTTGGGATATACTACTTGGGATCAAAAGGCACGCGACTTATCGATACAAAAAAAGAAGTTGGGAAACAGCGATTATAAAATGACACAATGTGTCACTTTTTCTTACACTTCCACGACCGCTGTCGCCGTGTGAAAGTGATCAATAAAAAGAGTCATTATTTTTAATTGCATCCTATTGTAGTGACTATGATAGTTACAGATCAACGTAAGCTTCGATTCGCGAGTTTTTGGAATGTAAACGTCAATTGCTGATGTAAAACGTTGACAAAAAGAACAAACCGGCAGTACCGATGATGATACGAATATCGGTTGGCAAGGTTTTCACCGAAGCGCGCGGATCAAAACTTTCCTGCCATTGACGCCCCCCTTATCACGCCACGATTGTACGATTCACCCGGTACGTTACCCGAGAGATATACATCTCCGTATGAGAAGACCGCGATACACTTCGGAGGCGAAAAGGGACGGGTGGGTGTCCGGGGGTGGAGATGCCTCGGCGCGGCACGGACGCTTTTGGCAGTATCTTGGCTCCCTCGCTATCCGGAGACGTGGGGGGTCTGCACGGCTAAATACCTCAGGATTGTTACTATTGCCACCCACCGGACTCACCCCTTTTTGATGAAGGTGGAATGGGTTAATGCTATTGATTCACGTGCACGAGAGAACCGAGGAGCAGAAACGGCCACTCTCTGTTTGACAGTAACGGATCTCACAGACTCTGCGGTCGCTTCTCGGAGCAACCAGCCTCTAGCTTCGATCCAAGTGGTTCGCATCTGGTCCCAGTATCCGGTACCCGGTACAGAAAACATGGAATATGCGGGTAAAGATTTCATCCCACTCGCTGACCTACAACGCTCTCTCATTCGCTATACTCTTACGGAACTCCTCTTTGTCAACCGTGTCATTTTCTTCTTCGGGTAGGTGCCAGGCGAAGATGGAACGATTCTGTGGGTGGAGGAGACTTAGACACCGAGAGCGTAACTCTTTGCGGATTATTTATGCGACTAATTAATCCTACCGGATCCGGTGATAACGTTGAGGAGTTTGTAGCTATAAAGGCGAGTGTAACTGAGTCCCAGGACGTCATCTAGCCTCGCTTTTGAGGACCTAAAAACGACGAGCCTCGAAGTTTAGGCCGCTTTGTTCGACTTCCTCGAGGTGTTAGTACGCCGCTCAATTGATTCGAGGGGTTAACGAAGAATCTGTAATCACCTCTGATCATTATTCGTCAATAAATTCATTTTAACTAAAGATGACCGCATATTTTTATTTCAACACTTTGGGGTATAACAATGTCATTCATTTCCATCCTGATGGTGATTTACGCTCGAGCCCGTCAATCCTTAGATTGAATCCGATTATATCTTCGAACGCGGGTCGTTTTATCGACTGGTCAACGATTGACCGCTCGGATTGGGCTGTTTTTCTTTCTTTGTTCTGCCAGGATGTATGAGATATATGGGATAGTAAAACAGTGTTTGAATATCAAACATTGAAATATCGGAGCGTTGTTCACGGATCGCTGGTCTCAAAGGTACAAAAGTTCGCCTTCTGTGTCTCTCTCAGTGGATGATAAAAAAATCTAAGATCTTAATTCCGACGAATCGAAAGGGAGGTGTCAACGTTGAAGAGCAGAGCAGGACGTTTGTAGAGGTCGTCGAGTTTAGAGTGACAGTTGAGAAATATTTATTCATTTTTCCTTTGGTAGTTGCCGCGACGGGGGCAAGGGTCAAGCGTTCAAGTTTAAATTCACGGGGGGTTCTTGGGTTTTCGTTCTTGCTCTCGAGATGTAGATATCACTCTGAACGGAAGTGATAATTACGGGGGTGGAGAAGAACCACCGTGGTGTAAATATAGATATAGTATTTTTCCAATTACAGTAATGAGGAAGGATAAAATGAAACAGAAAAATATAAGAAAAAAAAAATAAGATAAATAAAAGAGAAGAACCACTCTTCGTTATAACTTAGGATCTTGAAAGATCCTTTTACCAGGACGATGCACCGCGATTTTAAGATAACTCAGGATATCCTCGCGGTTTATCGTTAGACAACAAAGTACAACGATATAGATGGATATATTTACAGCCCTCCTATTTTGCAGAGAGCATCGAGGAGGGATGAAGCGTCGGAGATGAGGATAAGGTTGAGGATGTGGATGTGGATGTGGATGTGGATGTGGACGGGTGAGTATGCCTGCCACCCCACTCTGCGGCTGGACACGAGGCAGTCGGTGTATGGAGGGGGTAAGAAACTGTGAAATATCGATTAAGTTTGCCAGTAAGACAAGGAACGGCCGGGGTTCGGAGTGGAAGGTGGTCAGGGCGGCGGGGAAGGTGATATGAGCATTGTATCGGGGAATTAACGGCGCCCCGAACCACCCCGTCATCCCCTAGACAGCCGGCCTCCCCACCCTGAAACCGTGTTCTCAACACACGTTTCAGATCCGATAGTTATAGTACCGCAGCTTCCACATTGCACAGCCTCCGTTTCTCAGTTCTCTGGGGGATGGACGGACCAAGGTCCTAAGGCGTTCCACCATTCACCGGGATGCCCTCAGTATTCAGGTCAAATTCACAAATTACCTCGTCTCGGAACCACACGCCGACATTTTCTCAGAGCTTTCTGATAACTTCTATTTAAAAGTCCCTCCTCGACTCGACGGAGTTTGAATTCAGAGTGGGACCGATACAAAAGCATCGATTTCAATTTGCGAACAATGCTCGTGTGTCGCTAGAACAATTCTCTCCTATTTTCTCAGAGATCACGACTACGAACAGATTTGTTGCTGCAGTGCGTGGGAGAAGGGAAGGCAATGATCATAGTAAGGGTTTTGTTCGGATTGATACGGACCAGATACATGGTCTCATCCGACATTGCGTTCACGTAGATCGTATATATACGTTCCAAGTCCCGTGACAAATGAGGAAACGGCGTCACGAATTTGTTTCGAAGAAAGAGGAGTCAGATCGCTATTAAAATCCCGGAAAAATCACAATCCGCAGAGACGCCAGCCCCGAATTGATTGATCCGAATTGCCTCGTTTATGGGCGCGACAAAGATCCCTCTTTCCTATCCGGGACTACCACCTGCCTCATGTTCCACGGCGTTGTTCCCTCGGGACTCCGCGCGGTCTATGTGATGGCGTACTCGGGACAGGGTAGCGCGGGGGTTCTTTCCCGTGCATAATCTACCCTTTATAGCGAACTCGGCACACCGCAGCGATGCAGCAACGCCAAGAGCCATGAGGCCAGAGGAGAGGAGCAGAGAGAGAGAGAGAGAGAGAAGCAGCCATAAACAGCTTGTTGCTTTAGCCGTGCTTTGCTCCTGGGAAGAGAGATAGCTCGAGACTGCCTACCTGTTGGCAGGGAACGAACGGGGTAGAGATGGGGGGCGTCGAGACGCCTGGCGACAAGTATGCGCAGAATGTGAAAGATTACCCACCAAATACGGTCTGCTGGATGTCGTTACATTTTCGCGGCGTGACTGATCGCCCCGATCCTAAATTTTTTAAGATTGACCTGTTGATCTTTACCGATTCCGAGAATGTAAAGATTCGAGTTGTAATTCGCGGAGTGACCGGAAGGTCGGGGATAAACGGAAGCCGGTAGCCACCGTTTGTTTATTCTTCGATTAGTTCGGACTAACGGGCCGTTCGGTAAACACTAAACGTTCAAAAGATGAACGCTATATTGACTCGCTCCGTTACTTCGAGATCCAAGAACGGTAATTTTCAACACAAACCATCAACTCCTCTCGACGAGCTAGAGCTGTCCGAGCGAGGAAGCCGCCCTCGGTCTCCTTCCCCTTTCGTTATATCTCTAAACCACGCAAAATCTGGACACGATCGATGCTTGCGATCGCCTATGAAAAATGCCAACACGAACAGTTTTCATCCCCCGTGGATGTACGATACGGTAGCATCTTATCAAACGAAGTAATAAGTCTTGCGGTATCCGGGGAGGTCGCTAGATTGGATCGAGACGCGAAATTGGTACAGTGTGTTGGATTATCAGAAGGCACGGAGCCGGCCGCGGGCCTAACCGCGCCAAAACAGAACTAAGTTGTAGAATCTTGGCGAAGGGGACCCGGGGGTTCAAGGAGGAACGAGGGACGAGCCCGAAGAGGGAGGGTGTGGGTTCGAAGGATGAACGCAAGGGTTCTGAGATACTAACCCTCGGCCTGGCCGCACCCGAGGTCCAGAATAATCTACAATCCATATCAGTCTTAGCTAGTCCCCCGCCCCCAGACCCTAGGAGAAGCACCTAGCGAGCTGGTGCTGCTTTGGTCTCCCATCTCTGTTCGCCGCCTCGTCTTAGCCGCAACCCTTGCTGGGGGCAGCCGGCTAGTCAATACCCACACGCCTCGGTCCTTCCTCGTGCTGGTGGTCTTGCTCTAGCTTCTCCAGCCGGATATAACGCTCGCAGTGGATACCTACTGGTACTCGGCAATGGGTGCCGGGTATTTCAGCCTCCCTTTATGCCCCTCGTCTTCGCATGGACTCGAAACTGCCAACCAACCAACTTTAACCCCTTGTACATACCCCATCCTAACTGTAGAACCGTGTACGCCGTGATGTGGGGAAAACGATCGAAGCCAACCCCATCGCAACGTTCCGTGGAAACGGTCAAATGATGTCCACCCGTCAACCCCGTGACACTAGAGCCCACTATCTACACTCGGTCATGCTAATTGGAAGATTCGATGTGACGCGGTATGAAGAGATTTTTGTCAATCGAGCGTTTGCTCGATGAAACCTGTTCATTATTCCTAGTTTATCTTGAATGGAAAAGCAGAAGTATTGTCAATTGTGCAAAAATCGTATGATTGGACTGTTGAAATCGGCACGTGATAGACAATTTTTGCCCGGAAATGCAGTAGCAGAAAAAAAGAAGCGACAAAAACAGAAACTATTTCCAGCTGCGTCGAGGCGGTGAATTGATGATTATGCAAGTTTTATTATATCGTTAATTGCATCTTACTGGTACTGCGGAAATCGGCCGTGACCAAATACAGATGATCTACTGCAAATATCTTGAGAACCGTGCGAATGCTGTGACCAATTTTTTTGAACAGGAAGAGAAAAAGAGACAGCGGGGGGGGAACTTGAAAAACTCTGGAGAACTTGATGAGTAGACTTAAATTCTCGGTAATCGGATAAGTATCCAGGCAATTTCTATCAAAACCATAAAATCCTCGATGCGAAGCCATGGCTTAGTCAGACTGAGATTGAGGCCGTTAAAAATTCGACCTTTTTAACGAATGTTGTCGACACTTTGGGCGGATTACTGAAGTGGAGATTTTTTTTTCTCGCCAACGTAACGGACCGGCGTGAGATTTCCTTGGTCCGAGGATCCTCAGCGCGACGACTTCGCGGTTTTCGAGACATTTTGTGGCGGTTGTTGCAGAGGCTGGGTGGACGGGAAGCCTCTTTCCTTCCTGGCTTCCACTACTCTCTCATCTCTCCGACTTCCTTTCACCTTCATCCTCTTGCCTAGAGCGTCTTAAGCCTCGGAGGGCTCTTCTTCTGAGGACCTGGACGCACGCAGCCCGCCCGGACGGACGGACCAGACCCACCCGTCGGTATTGACTTCGTCTTCGTTAATGAGAGCCGGGACCAGGGACGCGGTGCGCTGTCGATGTACGCGTGGCCGTCCCTTACGCCACGTCGTGCGTCCTGCGATACTCCTGATCCACGTCGTCGTCGTCGTGCACACGTGACTTTTCGAGAAGTGTAATTTTCCCACAAGTTTTCTTTCAACTTTAACCCAGGTAAAACTTGGAAGATTTCCGTCTCGAGCAGCAAGCGGTTAAAATTTACCTCCGTAACGTTCCATGATTTCTTTTCCGGACGAGTATAGAGCGTAGCTAGAGGTCGGAAAACTTTTCAAGACGGGAGTTTCGTTGACGAACAATTCTTGGATTTTCTTCCTTTTCTTGTTCTCTTTCTCTTTCTTTAATTTCACTTGGATACAATTATTTGGCCAGAGATTAATAATCATCAGAGGAAAGTAGAATCAGAAAATTCTTTTTCCTGGATTTAAACAAAATATGAACGATTGTTGGCAACCATTGCAGCTTTGAATAACTCTTGAAAATACAAAAAAAAGAACTGAGCAAGTTATTCGTCAGACTTGTGCATACGAAATTGGAGTAAGTTGATCAGATTCGGGGTATAATTTCTGATTTCAGATGCACATACGGAATTATGATGTGGAGGGAGTAACCGTAGCCAGGAGACAGACGTAGATCAAGTTGATCAGGTTAACGAGGTTAACGCGGGGAAGATCGGCTGCATTATTAACGATTATCCAGGGTATCCGAGATCCGAGAGTGATGGCGAAGGCAAAGTCGTTGGTCTGTTTATTATAGTGCGACTTCCTGGTGCAGCTATTTCCGTCTTCATTCATACTTAGGAACGTCAGGAGACATCCTGGCTTCCTAGCGGGGCTCGCGGGGCGCGAGGGACGCGGTTATAGGTATAGTAAGGAATATTTTGGTTCATTCATAGTTTGCCTCGTAGGGGGTGCAGACGCCCGTCGCGACGCCGAGGTTTCATTCATGATTTCCCAAGTATTTTCCGAGCTCGCTACTTCGTCTCCCCTTCCTCCCCTTCCCATCCCATTCGCCTTCACGTATCAACCCGACACGCGTAACAAATCGAACGGCATTCCCACAATTTTATCCTCGCGTATACGCGTAAGCGCTTTCGTCCTGGTTCGGAGAATATCAAAATAAAATAAAAAGTCTCGATTTCTCTCACCCCGCTTTCCTTGCACTCCACCGTCAACAATCAGAGATCACGTTGAGCTGTACTGGTCCCCTTAATGAGGGCCTGGTGGTGAAGTTTTCTTGAAGAACTTTTGGACGACCGGTACAAGGTAGGTACTGAAATTGGTATGGTATATGGTCCGTTTTGCACACTACTGCTATATTTTATACTTTATGCCTTTGAAATTTTATAATCCAAAAATATTTTCGCTTTACGACGCTACCTGTTCTCCTTAAGCCGCCTTTATACGATATCCCACAAACGAAAAACGCCTTGCGAAACGGATTAGGATACCCGACTGACATCTTCACAGCGTACTGACCCCCCTCGTACCGCCATCAGGAGATGTCTTCGGCGGAATTTTAACTACCTCACAGCCCCACACGGCTTCTATACGCACCTGCTGATTTTACGATCGTTGCATTTGACAGCGCTGATGAAATTATGTAGTTGAAATTGAATTACGTCTTCTGTGGTGTCCGTCTCTGTGATAGTACCGATCGATTTTCCTCATTCATCTTTTTAATCGTCGATACACAAACCGGGATAATTGCATTTCTGACAAATGATGGCTGTGTGGGTCGGAGGGACGCCGATTATCTAATGGTGCTGTGAGGGAGAAGCGGCTCCCCTCGCCATACATACCCTAAGTCTCTTGGCTTAAACGTTAGAACACACAGGACGGGGTCCGAGTGTACGAAACGTTTATACTTTGTTCGAGGTTCTGGTCTTCCACTTTGCGAGCCGGTGGTGTACGGGAGGCTCGCTAATGGTTCGGACCTTCAAGGAAACAACATTGTCTTAGCGGTCGCTTCCCAGAATTCCGTGCGCGTCCGCTCGTACCACCCACCCACCCAACCAGCTCGCAAGCGATGCTCGTCACTTTATGTCTCATAATTATTATCCCTCAGTACCCAACTTCTGATGCCTTCTCTTTTGCTCCACCGAGTGTCTGAAAGAGCACGGAAATAAGTTCACGCTTTCCTCGAAGAACCGGCAAATACTCCATCGACTCGCCTCAGTTGAACCTCTTTTTTCCTCAAACAGAATTGACCACCCGTTGAAACAGGTTCGCAAAAAATTGCAGAAACAACTATAGTTCGCTTGCTCTTGAGTCGGCATTTTGATTGATCGGCAGAGAGGTGAAAGAAGAACCTCTGAAATCGATACGTTATTACGCGCGAATTGATCGTCGTCTATTCCGCCGATCTCTCCGTACCAATTACCGTCTAATCTATTCATTATTCGTCCGGTTCATTTGACAGGTTGTACTCATTGGACCATGTTAATAAGCTTCATGTAAATCTGAATAACGACACACTTGGTAATGATTATGTAGTAAGCTTTACATAAGGAATCATACTATCCGTCTGACAATTTTGACATTTTGGTGGTGTTTCATGCCGTCATCACTACCCTGTGAGGACTTTGCGGTCTCTATAGCTCATAGCAACGATTGGTTCTATAGTATCTTACTTCTCTTACCTCAATCGACGTCTGAAAACAACGTCGCAGTTCAGAATTTGGTTCAACAATATCGTAGTTCAACAACATCAACTCTCAGCATCTCCGTCGAAAACATCGTAATTTAAAATTTCGTTCAACAACGCCGTACATAGTTCAGAATTTTGTTCAACAACGTCGCAGTTCAGAATTTGGTTCAACAATATCGTAGTTCAACAACATCAACTCTCAGCATCTCCGTCGAAAACATCGTAATTTAGAATTTGGTTCAACAACG